>JAQHUG010000171.1:3607286-3633906 GCA_028555095.1 Dicrostonyx torquatus | reverse complement strand
TTAATATTCTTTCTTTATTCTGTATGTCTGTGTTTTGATTATTATATGGCGAGAGGATTTTTTTTTTGATCCAGCCTATTTGGTGTTCTGTATGCTTCTTGAACCTTCATAGGAATGTCCTTCTTTAGGTTGGGAAAGTTTTCTTCTATAACTTTGTTGAATATATTTTCTGGGCCTTTGAGCTGTAATTCTTCTGCTTCTTCTACCCCTATTATTCTTACGTTTGGTCTTTTCATGGTGTCCCAGATTTCATGGATGTTTTGTGTTAAGAATTTGTTAGATTTACTCTTTTCTTTGATCAATGAGTCTATTTTCTCTACAGTATCTTCAACACCTGAGATTCTTTCTTCTATCTCTTGTATTTGTCTCTGTAGTTCCTGTTCATTCACCCAGGTTTTCCAAATCCAGCCATCCCTCGGTTTGTGTTTTCTTTATTACCTCCATTTAGGTCTTCAAGTCTTGAACTGTTTGCCTTTATCTGTTTGATTGCTTTTTCTTGGTTTTCTTGGATATCGTTGAGGGATTTATCAATTTCTTCCAACTTTTTGTTTGTCTTCTCTTCCATTTCTTTAAGGGAGTTTTTCACTTCCTGTTTAAGGGTCTCTATCATTTTCATAAGGTTATGTTTAAAGTGTATTTCTTCTACTTCTTCTGGGTTAGGATGTTCAAGTCTTCCTGTCATGTGTTCACTAGATTCTGGTGTCATCATGTTGCTTTTCAGGATGTTGGAGGAATTCTTGCATTGGCATCTGTGCATCTCTTCCTTCAACTGAGGCCAGCAGAGTCTTGGCGTCTTGGTCCTATCTTTGTTGTGGCTGACTGTGTACTTTGGAGATTTTCTGGTTCTGCCTTCTCTTAGGTCCCCTCAGCACTGGAGCAGGTTCTCAGATCCCCTCTGCCTTGAAGCAAGCTGTGTTGGGGGGTCCAAGGACCTCGCAGATGAAAAGGTGGACTTGTGGGCAGGGTGGAATGGGGTAAAAAAAGCCAGCAGCAGGGAACTCACCCCACTGGATGGTCAGAAAAGCTTAGGGAATTGGAGGGGGCCTGGATTCAGTCCCCCAGGACTACCTGGCCATGTGGCCACTTACTCATCTCTCCGGATCCCCTCAGCATGGGAGCAGGGTCTCTTGCAGGGTTCTAAGGACCTTGCAGACAAAGAGGCAGGCTTTCCGGACCCCTCAGCCTGTTAAATGTACATGTTTTTGTTTCCCAGCTCGCCAAAATTCTCAGTTCATCATCTTCCAGCAGCAGCAACTTCACCACAGCATAAGAAGCCACTGAAGACAGCTTCTCTGCAAAGCCGAGTCAGAACTGGTTCCAATTATTTTGAAGGGAAAGGGTTGCTCTAAAGAAGCTGGAGACATGTTTTTAAAACTGTTCCAACTCTGTTGAGACTATACTTCATGGAAGTTCTTTCAGCATCACATTGGGGGCTCAGGCAGGTCTTAATCCTAAGGGACTGCCCCTCCCCTAAGCCTGCCGTATTACTAGCCCAAATGCCAGCCACCCTCCAGCATGATCCGTGACGCAACACGGCTAGTGATGGATGGCATCAAGCTGATGTTCTATGTGGCCAGCGGGGGATCCCACACTGCTCCATGTTCTGGTCAAAGAATCACAGTCACCCTTAATCAAAAGCCCCACTCAGAGTGACATGGGAGGAGCTGCTGTGGCAGATGTATCCCCAGACACTGACCCCGCACTGGTGCTACTGAGAGGTGTTTACCTGTTGCCTGAGATGCTCTAAAACCCCAGTGTCTCAGTTTCATTTGAACTTGACAGATAAAAAGCCGACTTTGATGGAGAATATTAACTTTCTGGCTCCTTTCCAAGAAAGCTGAACAGATGAGGAAATAATACAAAATAAAAGGCGTCTGCAAACACTGATTGTCGGCTGCTTTCCATAAAATACGCCCACTCTGAGGATTTTATTTCTCAGATCCCTCCCTCTTCTTTGCTCCTGGTGTTGAAGGAACTGCTTTTGCTTATTTAGGGAGAAATACAGACAGAAGAAGAAGAAAGAATGCCTGTGCTAAGAACAGCCCCCTCCTCCTCTCCAGGAAGTGTCAAGCAGGTGTACCTGCAGGTGTACCCACAGGCAGAAGCTTCTGGCTCCAGAGGAGAGCAGAGAAGGCTCCACATTCCTAGGAATCTCCAAGCCCCGCCCCTAGCACCTGCTTCCAGCTGCCAGCCGGATTGGTGACTGTTAGGAAGTTACAGCTGACTGTGAAGAAAGGCCACAACAAGCAGGCTCCAGGCAGGCAGCCTCTCAGGTGCTGCCCAGGACTGTCCCTGCAGGGCTGGGGAAAGCAAGCAGACTTGAAGGATGCTGGGGGGTGGAGACTGCTGGAGGGAAAAGGTTATGGGCTGGGCCCTCACTTATCAATCACTAAGAAAATGCTCTACAAGCTTGATCACAGGTTTATCTAGTCAGGGCATTTTCTCAGTTGAGCTTCTTTCTTCCCAGATGACTCTAGCTTGTTGTCATAAACATTGGCCAGTACAGGAAGTGAGAACATCAATGTGTGAATTAGGAAGAGGATACAACTGAGCCTGTATCAACACTGTGGACTTGAAATACATATTAAGAACAGGTCCAAGCCCCCATTTGCATTCAGAGCAGAGCCCTAAACAAAGCACACCTGCTGATTTGCACCTCACGTGGTTAAGCATCTTGCCTTATCGACCATTGTGCCTGCTTGTCTCTGTTGCATGATTTCCTTCATTTCCTGATTAATGGAAGGCCAAAACTTATAGGCAGCAGGCAAGGGAGGCAGCACATTCAAGAATATCGCCTTTCTGCGATGCCAGTGCACCGCTGACCTGGCTCACGTGGGAAAGCCTCTGGGCTCGCTAGAAATCCGTGATTACTAAAGGGAATAGGAAGTAGAAAGTGGTCATCTGTCCTGGACATTTCCCACGCACGTCAAAAAACAGAAGTTGAAGCTGTGCTACCAACTAGTCTGGGCTACAGAGTCACAGCTCTTCCATCAGCTTCTCCCATCTATAGTGTGAAGGAAAGGAGAACTACCTATCCATTTGTGACATGAAAGCCCACTGAGTGGCTGAATCCATCAGGGTCTGTCTCTCTCGGATTTTTAGACAAAGGAGGAGAGCTACCTCTTTCACAGACCTCTCAACAAAAGGGCTGAAGATCCCATAAAGCAGTAATGCTGTCTTAGTTATGGTTTTTTACTGCTGTCAAGAGACACCATGATTGTGGCAACTCTTATAAAGGAAAACATTTAATTGGGGCTGGCTTGTTTACATTTTCAGAGGTTCAGTCCATTATGATTATGAAGGGGAGCATGGTAGCATGTAGCAGGACATGGTGCTGGAGCTGAGAGTGCGACATCTTGCAGGCAACAAGAAACCAACTTACTGTCACACAGAGGGAAATTTGATAAAAAGAGACCGCAAACCTCAAAAGCCCGCCCCTATAATGACACACTTCCACCAAAAGGGCCACACCTCCCAATAGTGCCACTCCCTTTGGGGGCCATTTTCTTTCAAACCACTTCAAATGCCAAATGGAGGAAGTGCCCACTCCTTGAAACCTCATCAAAAATTAGTTGCCCATGCTAATGAAGAAATTTCAAGGTGCTTTTGCCATTGGCCTGTCTCTATATTCCTTTGATCTCTCCACGTCTGTAGCTATGGAACAAGTCTTTTTTTCTCAAAATAATATTTTTATTGATTCTTTGGGAATTTCACATCATACACCCTGATCGCACTCACTTCCCTGTCCTTCCGTGTCCACCCCTGCCCCTGTGACCACCCCAACAAAATAAAAATAACAATAATAAAAAACCAAGTCCAATTTGTTTTGCCCATATACTTGCTGGAGCATGGTCAGATTCCCAGTGGCTGGCCCCTAATGAAAACTGAGTTCTTCTCCACTGTACCCCTGCCAGGAACCATCAGTTGTAGAGAGCTCTATTTCAGCATCTTTATCACAATGTTTAAAGAGTTTGAGTAAGTCTTTTTAAAGAAACAATTCTTATTTATTCTTTGAAAATTTCAAACGCATACACACACACACACACACACAGTATACTCCCTTATTCCCCTCCTACTGCCTCATGAATGCTGCATCTCAACCAGTACCTCTACTATATGATGTCTGTTGTTGTTGTTGTTATTATTATTTATAACCTATTGAGTTTAATTAGAGCTGCTGGCATGTACATGTTTATGAAGTTGTTTATTGAATCATGGGAACCTTAGTAGTGACCACACCATTGAAGAAAAACGACACCCTCTCCCCAGAAGCCATTAACTTCCTATGGCTCTTGAGCTAGGAATGGGGCCTCCCAGTTACAGAGTATGTCTTAAAATCAAGCAGTGTTTTTTTATTTACTCCGGGTTCTTTTGCTTTTCCATATAAATTGTAAAACCCACTTGTTAACATGTACATAAATCCTCCTGGCCTCTTGATTGGTTATAACATTATACCTATAAATCATTTTGGCAAGAATTTTTTGTGTTGAACTGAGACAATCCATGACCATGGTATATTACTTTTCCATAAGAACCCACTTTCTCCATTTTTAAAAAGTCTACTGCTATTTTTCCTCTGAGTTATGTATGTTCTGTCGTATAGATCCTTCATACATTTCGTTACTATAGCTCACTATTTGGGAACTATTATAAATAGTGTTGCTCTTTAAATTGTCTTTGCGTTTAGTATGTTTCACGTATATACTCAAACTTGGTAAACTCACTTACAGGTTCTGTGAGTATATTTGGCCTTGCTTTTGTTTTGTAGATTCCTCAGGATCTCCTATGTACATAAATATAGTCTGCAAGGAGAAAATTTTATTTCTTCCTTTCCGATCTATATGCCTTTTTTTCTTTTCCTTTCTTTCTTTTCTTTTTCAAGACAGGGTTTCTCTGTAGTTTTGGAGCCTGTCCTGGAACTAGCCTGGAATTAGGACTTGTAGACCAGGCTGGCCTTGAACTCTAAAGATATGCCTACCTCTGCCTCCCAAGTTCTGGGATTAAAGCCATGAGCCACCAGTGCCTGGCTCCTATATGCTTTTGATTTCTTTTCTTTGGCTTACTGCCAAATTCACGAGGGAAAAATTAGAAGGGTAATTTTGACCATCCTTCTTTTGTTCCCATCACGGGAGAAAGTGTTCCATCCTTTGCCATCGAATATCATGGTAACAGTAAGAGTTTGTAGATGTGCTTTGTCAGGTTGAGGAAGCAGCATTCTATTTTCAATATACGAAGAGGTGATGTTTGTTTGTTTAAATCATGAGTGGACATTGGATTTTTGTCATCTGCCTTCCTGGCATCAGTCATTTGATAAGAAAAAGATCAGGTGGTCTTACGTTTTCCTCATTCAAAATGCCAACATTGTGAATTTTATATATTCACTTTTTGCGTATTGTGTTTCTGGGATACTTCATTTGGCTGATTTAGAGTTTTATTTTTTGATGTATTAAACCTTCCAATGTTTCACTCTGGTTTTATGTATGTTTGTGAGAGATATTAGCGTATAGATTTCTGTCTTGCAATCATTTTGTCTGACTTTAGTATCAGGAAAATGGGTAACCTCAGAAAATGAGCTGAGAAGAGCGCCATCTTCTACTGTTTTCTAGAAGAGATTTTTATTTATTTATTTTTATTAAGTTTTTAGAACTGATGTCATTTCTTCTTTAAGTATTAGGCAGAATTTATCATGTGGGCCTAGAGATTTCTTTCATGGAAAGTTTTGAGCTAAAGTGTAATTAACTTAGGAACTGAAGAGCTTTTCAGATTGTTTACTTTATCTCGAGTGAGCTTTCCTTATCTGTGATTTATAAGGACTTGATGCATTTCATCAAGCATGCCAAATTCTTGTGCATAGAGTTGTCCGTATCATTCCCTTATTATCTTTCTAGTGTTTGCAAGATCCGTAGTAGTATTCCCTCTTCGTGATACTGATTTGTAGTCTCTCTCCACTCTCAATATATATTTATCAATTTTATTGATCTTTTCAAAGTACGTGCTTTGTTTGATTGTCTGTGTTATTTTTTGTTTTATATTTCATTTGTTACTTTTTTATTGTTTTATCCCCTGTGCTTAATTGGAGCTGATTTTGTTCTTCTCTTGTTAACTTATTTTGATAGAAGTTATTTGTTATTATTTGAAGCCTTTTCCTATTTAACTATTACTACAAATATTAAAAACTATGAATTTCCCTTTAAGCACTGTTTATATATACTCAGTATGAATTTCAATATGTGATATTTTTATTTTGTTAAGTTCAAACGCTTTAAATTTTTCTCATATATTTTTCTCTTTGATTCATGCATTGTCTAAATGTATAGTGTTGAAAGTAGACTCCTCCTGGTATTTGGACCTTTCCCTTTGGCCTTTCCAATACTGGTTCCTAGTTTTATTACATATTGTCTAAGAGTATGCATTGCATCATTTCAATTCTTCTTAAATTGGGAAGATGTGTTGGTATGCTTTCTATTGTTGTGACTATTTCATGGTCACCTGAAACTTAGGTGTGTATTCTGCTGTTGTTGGATAAAATACTCTGTCAGTTGCTTGATGCAATTATTTGGTTCCATTTGTTTATTACGCTGTTTTTAAGACTGTATTTTAGTTGCAACATTTTTTCCTTCCCTTTCCTCCCTCCAAGCATTCCCATTTACTCCTCCCTACTCTTTTTCAAATTCATGACATCTTTTTAAATCAATTGCTATTGCATACATATATATGTATACATATATATACACACACATATATATATACACACACACACATATATATTACCAATATAACCTGTTGAGTTCATCTAGTGTTGTATGTATGTATGTATGTATGTATGTATGTATGTATGTATGTTTTGGGGGCTGACTCTGGGGAAGGCCACCTATCCTGCTCCCAGCTTTCCTCATTGCCTATAGTTCTTTCCTTGTATTGGGTGGAGGGCTCTTGTATTTCTCCCCAATGTATTTCTTTTTTTATTTTTTTCTTTTTTACCACTATACTAACGAGGACCCATGTACTTCTTAATGTTTATTGGTGTCTTCCTTGTTCATCTCACATTTGAGTAGTCATGTTGGTAAGACTTTATGAGTATAGCTGCTGATGTTACTAGGATAAATAATCTCACAGCAAACTCCCTGATCCTTCGACTCTTAAAATCTTTCCACCCCCTTCTGCAATGTTCCTGGAACCTTAAAGGTGGAGATGCTCTGTAGATGTATCCAGTGAGATTGTGCTTTGCAACTCTGCATATTGATTGACTGTAGTTTTCTGTAATGTCTATGTAATGTTCTATGGTGTTGCAAAAAGAATTGCTTTCCTTGATGAGGGGTGAAGACTACACTTATCTGCGAGTATAAGGACAAATGTTTACAGATTGATCCTAGGGCATAAGCTAGCTGGTTTAATAACTTAGTGGTTGTAGCTCCTCCTCCAATATCCGTGATTTCACTAAAACTGATTGGTTAGCTACATTTCCCATACCAGGCATGGTTTCCCCATTGTTGAGTGGTTCTTTTAACATTCTGCCTACCATATATAATACTGAGAAAAAAACGTTGGAAAGTTTATGACTTAAGATTGTGGGTTTATCTGTTTCTCTTTTCAGTTATGCCAGTGTTTTGATTCATGTATTAGAAATTCTTGTGTTAAGTACAAGCACATCTAGCATTATTTTATCTTCCTGATGAATTGACCCTTTTGTCACCATTTAATGTCCTGCTTGATCTCTGGTCATTTTCTTTGCTCTAACATCTTCTTTGTCTGATATTAATGAAACTGTGCTCACTTTCCTTTGATTAGTGCATGCCAAGTACATCTTTTATCTCCTTTCACTTTTAACCTACGTACATCATTATATTTGAAATGAGTTTCTTGTAGACAGCTTATTGATGGGTCATATACTTATATTAGAAAATTCTGCTCATCATTATTTTAATAAATGAGTTTAGACCATTTGTAATAATTATTGACATGTTTGGATTACTTCTATATTTTGATATTTGATTCTTGGTTAATTTTTCAGGTTTTTTTTTTTTTGGTTTTCCAAGACAGGGTTTCTCTGTGGCTTTGGAGCCTGTCCTGGAACTAGCTCTTGTAGACCAGGCTGGTCTCGAACTCACAAAGATCTGCCTGCCTCTGCCTTCCGAGTGCTGGGATTAAAGGCGTGCGCCACCACCGCCCGGCAATTTTTCAGTTTTTAAAAATTCTTTTGTTCCAGCTTTCTGAACTAAGTTTGGCTTATCTGAAATGTATCTTAAGTATGGAAAACTTTCAATTTATAGAGCATTGCAGTTTTAATAAAATAAGATATTGCACAGCTTTCTCAATTGTTATAATCTCATATTGCCAGGTCCATAAAGAAGATTATAGTTGATATATTGCTATGAATTAAACTCCATGCTTTATTTCTGCCAGGTTTCTACTCATCTCACTTATCTATTTTGATATTAAATCCAGAACAACACACCATTCAATCATATCATCAGTTGAGCATTTTACAGAATTCAATATTATCATTGCGATTTTTTCTATATGTCGTATAGTTATTTTAATGGTTACTCTAATGATTATAAAATATACACTTAACATTTGGCAATCAACATAGAATCAATATTTTGCCAGCTTATTTTAATTGTAGAAAAGTTACCTCTTTTGCAGTCCTTTACACCCCACTTTTGTGTTGTGTTTGTCTTATACATCACATCTATTTATACTTAAAACTCTAGAAGGGCAAGTTATAGTTTTTGCTTTTTTTCTTATTGTGAAACACACCTTTGTCGAGATAGAAACTAGTTCCATTGGTCTTCCCTTACTTTCTCCTGCTAACATTTTTATTTTGCTACAGAGATTTCTGTAGCAATTATTCCAGAGACAATGTATTTTACATTTTCTGACACTAAGGGATGTCTTCATTTTTCCTTCCCTCATTAATAAATTGCATTATTTATCATTTAATGATTATGCTGACAATTTTTGAAAATTCATTACTGTGTTGGTTTGTTTTTGTCAACTTACACAAACCTACACATATTAAAAAGAGAGAATCTTAACTAAGAAAACATCTCCAACAGATTGGCCAGTATAAAGTCTGTGGGTCGTTGGTTTTTTTGGTTTTTATTTATTTATTTGTTTTTTGATTAATGATTAATGTAGGAAGGCACAAAGCACCGCGGGTGGTGCCATTCCTGGACAAGTTGTTCGGAGTTCTATAAGAAAGCAGGCTGAGCAAGCCATGAGGAGTAAGCCAGTAAGTAGCTCCCCCCTCCATGGCCTCTGCATCAGCTCCTTCCTCCAGGTTCCTGCCCTCTCTGGAGTCTGACCTGAGAGTTGCAAAGTAAAATAAATCCTGTCTATATCAAGTCGCTTTGGGTCATGGTGTTTTGTCATGCGTGCCGTAGAAATCCCGAGTAAGACAATGATTTCAAACCACTAAGCTACTTTCTGCTAGCTCCAGTCATGTCTTATGAACTGTCCATTCAGGTTGCTGTTCCCCTGTACGTAATGAGCTTCTTTGGAGAAGCTTTCATGTGAAGTCTTCGTCAACCTTTTAAAATAACAGTTTGTAATTTATTCAGGCATGGGTTTCCTTTGATTTATTATATCTGGGATTCACTGATTTCTTAATATTTTAGGTTTCTGTGTTTTGCCAAACTTGTGGAGTGCTATAGTTTGGAGGCAAATGTTCTCTGAAGCTCCATGTAGTAAGTACATGGTCTTTGGGTTTAAGAAGTAGTAGAAACATTAAGAGGTAAAACTTAGAGGAGCAAATTAGGCTATTGGGGTCATGACTGTGAATGGGGATACTGGAAGACTGGTTCCTCCTTGTTTCTTATTTGTGGTGGTTTTTTATTCTTTTACTCCTTGGGTGCTTGCCGACCAGCTACCAAATAAATACAAGGAGGCTTATTCTTACTTATGAACGCCAGGCCTTATTCTGACATGTTTCTAGCCAGATTTTCTTAACTTTAATATCCTGTCTAGTTTTTGCCTCTGGGCTTTTACCTCCCTCTATTTCTGTATGCCTTTCTTTAATTCTTACTCTGTGCCTGGCTGTGTAACTGGATGTCTGGACCCTGCTGTCTTCCCCTCCTTCTCCTTTTTTTGTTCTTGATCTTCTTTCCCTCTTTTTCCTCCTTCTATTTATTGTTTCTGCCTGCCAGCTCCACCTATTCTTTTCCCTGCCTTGTTATTGACCGTTCAGCTCTTTATTAGACCAATCAGGTGTTTTAGACAGGCAAAGTAACACAGCTTCACAGAGTTAAACAAATGCAACATAAAAAATACAACACATCCTTGCATCATTAAACAAATATTCCACAGCATAAACAAATGTAACACATCTTAAAAATAATATTCTACTACATTCTCTCTTTGTTCTCCTGCCTGTCATCAGGTGAACAGCTTCCTCTGTTACATGCTCCTACCATGATATACTTGCCTCACCTCAGCCCCAAAGCAATAGATCCGAGTGACCATGAACTGAAAGATCTAAAACCCTGAGTGCAAACAAACCTTTCTCATTTTTCTGCCATATCTGTCTGTCTGTCTATGTATACATGCACGTATATATGTATGTATCTGTGTATCTATCTATCTATCTATTTTTCTCTCTAGTTTTATCTTATTATTTTTGGCATTTGGAGTTGAACCTCAAGCCTTGAGCATGCCAGGCAAGCACTCTACTATGTACCTATATTTCTAACTTACTTGTAAAATTTTTAATTTGAAATAGCATCTCACTAAGCTGCCCAGGTAGGCCTTCATCTTTCTCTGTTGCCTAGGTAGACCTTTAAATTTTGACCACGTTTTCTCAATTTCCCATGTAAGTGGTATCACAGTACTGTATCACCAGATCCAGATCCCTTTTCTTCCTTTAAGTCAATTATCTCATGTACTTGCCATAGTGACAGAAAGTTAACTGACACAGAAAGTTTTCAGATACCACTGCTTCATGTTACTTTTAGCACCATTCTTGTTCTCTTCTATGGAAATCTGATGATACAAATATTAAACCCCATAGATTCCTACTGCCCTATACATCTTTTTTAAGTCTCCCTTGTTCTGTTACTCAGAATGGTAGCTGGTCTGTCTTCACATTCACACACCCTTTTCATGTGCATTGGGTCAGTTTCTTACTTTAAATTTCTCTTCTTGTACTGTTCAGTTTAAGAACGTCCATCGATTGCCAGGTGTGGGGACACGTCTGTAATCCTAGCGCTTGGCAAGCTGAGGCAGACTGTGGTAAGTTCCAAGCCACCTTTGGTTACACAGCCAGTTTCAGGCCATTCTCAAAAACACCTTATCTCACAAGCAAAACAAAACAAACACAACTTCCCCTGATATTTCTTTATACCTTGTGTTTCTTTAGTGAAATTTTCTACTTGAAATTTGTTCCAGGAGATTTTATGATTACTTATTTAAAAATCTTTGCAAAGTAACTATCAGATAATCCCAACAGATATACCCACTCATCAGTGCTGTTTGTTGTATCTGCCCATGTATTAGAGCCCATGGATGTAGATCCATTCCACCTTGACCAAAGGTTAGAGAGTTCATCCTATTCTTGCTCCTTCAAGGTTATGACAGGAGATTTGACCCAGGATGTGGCTGTTTACAGGATGTTTGACATAAGGTGTGGTCACTGCAATCCTTTCTAAACAACAGAATACTTAACTCAGGATATAGTTACTTGATGTTTTGGGTATTGAAAAGGTAATTATTTTGTTTGTTCCTTGTTTATATCATGGTAAAGAAGTCTTGCCCCCCCACACTTTTGGGTTGGGGCATATGGAAAATAAACACAGGTGAATTTAGTATTAACTGGGTTGCCCTCCTGACTCTATTCTGTGCTTCTTTTGTATTTCTGTTTTTTTATACCTAACATTTCTAATCCACAAGCCCCTACTCTGGAACATAGGAACCTTTTGAGGCTGGACCATGACACCCTTGCAAGTTGAAATCTTAGTGGTCATTTCTATGATGTGTAGTTTGAGGCTCTACTCCAGACATTTTTATGTTTTACACAATTATTGAAACAATAATGATATTTTTATTTTAAAAGATACTTCATCTGGTTAGGTTCAGGCTTGGAAGTTCCTGCTCACAACCTTTAGGTATCATTCCGAAGCGAATTCAGCTTTGAAAGCCTTTGTAATGTACATCAGAACTGTCCTGCTTGTGAGCCATACAGTAGTCTGCCTGGGACCTAGGCAGTGGTCTATTTCTTAGGTCAGTTTTCAAAGTCTTTGGACTGCAAATATGTAGCTTGAAGGGGACTAACAATGAAGTATTAAGAACATTTTTGGGAGGTAAATGACACAATGAAGTAGGAAGACAGATATACTAGCAGCCCTAGCAGAAAAAGACACAGGATGTTACAAGTAGGAACAATTTTACTGTCGTCATTGGCCCTATTCTGCTGTCCCTGATCAAGACACCAGTCGAGGTGCTCAGCAAGCTAAAAAGAAAGAGTAAAAAATTAACTCTCATATAAGCACAATAAGCCCATAAATCCTTCTAGTCATAGATACCAGGTTTGGATTCTTAAGCATTTTAAGCCGTCATTCCATTATTTCTTTATTTTCTGTAGACTAGGTAGGTGTAAAGATAAAAAGAAACGACACCACTGTCAGTTATCACCATGATTACTGTCATCTTAAGATAATTTAGTATGGTTTCAATCTGGGCATTTTTGTTTTTAAGAAAAAATACATACTGAAGATTTTTTTTAAAAAAAAATACCTTAACTGTTTAATGTCAGAGGAAACCAAGTGTGAGTTCTCTGGCTCCTGGTCTCTGTCTCCAGTCACAATTTTTGTAATGATTCAATTCACTCTCTTGACCTTAACCATCAAATATGTACCAGCATCTTCCGAGATTTTATCTCTGGCCAGAACTGTACATTCAAATTCCCTCCCACTCAGCATTTCAGTTGAATATCTATTGAATGTCTGAAAATTAAAATGTTCCCAACTGCAGTCGCCCTGCTTCAGCCCCTGTAGTACAGCGTGTTCTCAGCATAACAGCCAGAGACACATTCCTTTTCTGCTCAAAGCCTCCACCTCACTCGAGTCAAACCTCAAATCTTAGGACTGCCTCGGCGGACCTTCCCAATCTGCCCCTCACCAGTTTCTCCTCAGCTGTGGTCGCTCTTGCTTAGTTAGTACTGGAATATTGAGCTCTTGCAGGCTTCTCTACTCCCCCAGCACATTCCTTTTCCATAACCTCTGCCTTGGCTGCTCTCACTCCCTCTGTCTTCCCAGCTATTACAGAGCTGACTTCTTCCACTCCCTTTAAGCCTTTCCTCAACTGCATTCTTTGCCCGACCACGTTATCTAAAACTGAGACACATTTTTGCCTCTCCCTGCATTACTTTTTCTCACTAAATTATCATACGTGTTATATAAATGAAATATTCATTGATCATTTAAAATACAGCTCCTTGAGGGGAGGTGGATTTTCTATTTTGTTTCTGGCTACATAATCATGACCTAGCATGACATAGAGGCTTGATAAATGTTGAAGAACCACAGCCAGAAAAAGATTGAGGATTGTGTTTATTTTATTTTTGAGACTGTAATATAATTATCCACATTTCCCTTCTTTTTCTTCCCTCTAAACCCTCCCAAATACAACTTCTTGCTTTCTTTTAAATTTATGGTCTCCTTTTTCATTAATTGTTATTACATGCTTATATGTATGTATGTACATATATATTCTGAAGTATAACCTACTCGGTCTACATAAAATTACTTGTATGGATTCAGAGCTGACCATTTGATATTGGCTAAGCAACTAATGTGTTCTTCCCTGGAGCAGACTGTTTCTTTTGCTCTTAGCATTCCTTGGTTGCCTATAGTTCTTTAAGTAGAATTGAGGCCTCATGGGCTTTCCCCTATTCGCTGTGGCATGTCTATTGTTGTCCTTGCTCAACTCGTGTTTATGCATAAAAGAGACTTTATGGGTGTTGCTTCTGACATTACCAGTAGACAAAAAGATGTTTCCTCAATGCGGGGAGAGAGCTTCACTTTATCTGTTTATATTGGAATAAATATTTAGTGTGTAGTTAGGGATTACACTGATTTAGTAAAGTAGAGCTTATTAGGTTCTCCACGAAGATCCAGGACGTCACTAGCCATAGGTAGCTGGCTAGGTTTCCAGGACCAGGCATCATTTCTCTTGTTAATCAGATCTAAAGTAGAGCTAGAGAGTTATTGGTTACCACTAAGGTATGCATGTCGCTTCGCATCCTTAGGGTTATCATGCTATATTAATCATTGGTGTGGTTCATAGGCATCATAGCTGGGTAAGACTTCCTTCTTTTGAAATATTGCATCATGTCTTCTGGTATCATAAAAGACAGTCCCAAGGGAGGAGGCATTCAGGTCAGTTTCGGCTTTAAGGCCTCTAGGCCCTGTTTCTAAAGTGCATGGTATCTTCAGCAATAGGGACTTCACTTCTCGGAGGCAACCAAAGGCAATAATAATTGTCTATGTTTTGAGAGTTTCTTGAACAACCCTGGACCAACAACTAAAAAGAGAGTTTTCATGCCTGCTGTTGGGATTTTTGATAGGCCATCTTTGATTCTGGGAGGAAACACTGTCAGTAGAAATGAGAATTTATTTTTTAACTTCAATGTTTTTGAGTGTGGACACTGCAAAGTTCCTGAGGGTTTGCAAGAGCAATCATTGATGGCATGGGATCTTCTCAAAGAAATGAACGGTGTAGACACCCGTGGTCCCCGCATCCTCTTAGAACTGAATATAAGAAATGCCAAGAGCACCGGTGAGGTTCTGCACAGATTGACTCTTTGTAAGCTGTTGGAAACGGGTATGAAATTCGAACCTGAAAGCTTTGTGCCTGGGCTGATTCATAGGTTTCAACATTTCAACTTCCCAAGTGCTGCCACTGCCACCGCCACTGCTGCTGGTTTCTGAAATATCTTGCAAACTGCTGCCCTAGCTCTTGCTGGTGTGTGCACATGCACAAAGACACATTCACGTACTTCCCGCTGCCAGGTGCTGCTCACCACAACCCACTCCATCCCAGCTTGTGTCTGGAGGACTGAGATGAAACTTTTGCTGAGACAGAATTTTCCAAGCTCCCTGGTTCCCAAGGGAACAGGGTGTTTCTGGCAGTGTCCACAGTTCCATCCTGCATCTGTCAGCACAGTTAATATATGACTGATAATAGGATTTCACTGCATTGTGCTGCATTAAACAGGCGTGACAAGATTGTAATTTAAACCTGCTTTAAGTCATAGACATTTGAGTGATTGCGTTGCTTCTCTACGATATTCCTGGCATAGCAGGTTAAGTACCCTGGTTATTCTTCAGACTTAGAACTGACTCTTAGCCCTGCCTTGTATTCACAATGCAGATTGGTTAGTACTCATTCCATTTTGGAATCTTTTCCTATGAATTTAACCCCCAAGGGAGGCAGAATTCTGATAAGCAAATTGCTGGATGTGCAACTAAGAATGGTTATTTGAAATGTTTTGTTTCGTGTATGTTTGAGGTTAGCAAGTGTGGGCTAACTTGTGGGAGTAGAACACAAGAAAACTTTAAGGTCTTTTTCTGAAAACACAAATAGGTTCCAAGTGGTGTGTATATACACTCTAAGAATGTCACCTCCATTGTGCCAGTAATCTATTTTAAAATTAGTTGTACAGATGTATAAATCACATGCTGAAAAATGTAGCCATTTTAATTGTGCATTTTGATTAATTTTGAAAAATGGGAACACCACATAACCATTTTCCTGTCAAGATATGGAAAACATCCACCTCTCTAGAAAGTTCTTATTTCTACTTTCTAGCCCAAACTGTCCTACACCAACATAAGCTCTGTTCTAAGCTTTATCACCATAGATTAACTTCTAGTTCAAGAGCTTCAAATAAGTGAAAAGCATAAAGCATGTACCCCTTTGCAGATAGCTCTTTTGTTTAATGGTTTTGGAATTCATCCATGTTGACACATTTATCAACTTATTCTTATTTCTGAAAAATATCAGTATGGCACCAGTAGTTAGTTAGCTATTCAGTTGCCGATGGACACGACTTATTTCCAGGCTTGGAATACGTAAAGCTGCTTTCAGCATTCGGATATAAGCTATAAACATATGGATGTATAATTCCTCTTATCCTTGGTGAATACCTGGGAGTGGGGTGATGCTTGCATACATAACATTTTAAGAAGCCATGAAGCTGGGTGTGGTAGCACACACCTTTAATCCCAGCACTTGAGAGGTAGAGAGAGGTGGATCTCTGTGGGTTCTAGGCCAGCCTGGTCTACAGAGTGAGTTCCAGGACAGCCAGGGATGTATGTATGTGTATATATATATATATTGGGGAAATCGTCACAGCTCCATAAATCATATCAAGGGGTCATCTTCAGGGTACCATCCCTGCTTCCTCTAGCAGCCAATTTCTTAATACACGGGGAGCAGAGAGATAAGGAAATACTGTGCCTGCTCCAGGACCTGGAAGAATTCTGTCCAATAGACATCACTCTGCAAAATGCTACAGGCATGGGTTGGTCTGGAGTGATGGCTGAGCCTGGGATGAGACTGGAGCTGCCAAAGAATTTTTAGTCTTTAGAATTTTAAATATGGGGATTCCAGTCCTGCAACAGGCTCCTCCTTCTCCTTGTGGAACTTATGGAACCTCAAGACCCTTCTGTGTAAAAACAGAGGTACTTTCAAGACTACAGGATGAAGTGGCTCAAACAGTATGAACTAAAGTGCCAGGGCCAGGAATGGCAGGAAGAAGTTTCTCTATTTATGAGGAAGAGCTGAGTAGGCAGCTTAAAAGCACCTCCACTACGACTAGCCCTGTGACCTTGACAAGTTTAGATTTCCTTCTCCCCCTCCCTCAGATAGGATCCCAGAAAACCCCCATCTCCATCTCCATTGTTACCTCCACTTCCATGTCTCTTGTCAATCTCTATGTATGGCTCTAGTTCCAGGTTCCACTCCATCTCTGTCTGCATTGCTGAGAGTCTTTGCTGGGCTCGCACCTGAGGCACGGGGCTGGGGGGAGCGAACTTGCCAAGGATACAGGGCTAGTGGCGGTGGAGGCGGAGACAAGGATTCAAGGAGCTTAGGGAAGAGTCTCCTTCAGTAAACACACACACTTCAGTTGATTCCCTGGGCCTTTGGCACGGAAGGCAGCCCTAGGTAAAATTCCCTGAATCAAAGGGAATCCGTGGTCTACCAGTATATCATTGCCTCACTTTGTCCTTGAATCAAGCTCTTGAGGTCAGCGGAGGAGGTTTCAAGTGTGAACTGTCTCCTCATCAATACTCCCAGCAGGTGAGAGCACCAGTGCCCCGGTTCTCAGGGGGAATCTTGGCAGCATACCACAGCATTCAGCGTGCTGCTCTCTGCCTCTATTCCTTGCTAGAAAACAGGAGTGCTACCAGTATCTAGCTGATTGGCTTAATATTAGAATTTGGAGTTAATAAAGGTCTTAAAGGTCTTCTCTTTCTTTCTCTTTCACCCCCCTCTCTACACACGCGCGCGCACGCGCGCGCGCGCACACACACACACACACACACACACACACTTAAAAATCCGACCACAAAAGGGGAAAAGGAAGTTTGAGGGGGGTAAGAGGATAATGAGATGTATGTACATTAAAGCAGAAAGGACACTTTGTGGAGACTGGGGTGATAAAGGGGACCAGCAAATGGGAGGAGGCATGTGAGAGGGGAGATAATAATAAAGCATGTATGTGTGTGTGTATGTATGTATGTATGTATGTATGTATCAATGAACCTCATCAATTTGTGTGCTAATCTAATTAATAAAACAGAAACAGTGACTAATTCATGTTATTCAAAGTACAAGTAATTTAAAAACATTCAGTAATTCTCCTTTAAATGAATGGATGAATAAGCCCTTTCAACCCTATCCAAAAGGAAAGACAGGTATGGTGGTTTGCCCACTGGGGAGGAAAAAGCCCACTAGCCAGGTGTCTAAGCATCTGGCCTGGCATCAGAGAATCCAGTATATTCTACAACTGTGGTTCTCTCATATGCAGAGGAAATTAAAATCTCCTTTTCAAAAATTTGTTGTACCTGTGGGTCCAGTATTCCCCAAGTGCTCATTGCCAGAGCCCTTTACCCTCAGTGTGCGGAGCTGCAGGTATGGGGAGCTGACAGCTGAAGACAGCTCAGCAGGGTGCAAGAAGGCAGGCGTTTAATGTGCTTTGACAATACAAAGGGTTATATAAACGACCCAGTTTCTGTAATTTTGCTGTAACTGTCAGGGGAATTGCTATAGACAGATACGGAGAAGGCCCTGTTTATGCACTTAAACTTTAAAAGGTTTAACCACTAAACACACAGACTCTCTTCCCCTCCCTTTTTACAACCCTGCATTTAAATTGCTTGGAGTGGGGGCTGTGAGGTGAGGGAATAACAGATTACTGTTTCTGTCCTGATGCTGGACCACAATCCCGGTTTCCAACTGCTGAATCCACTGAGCCTCTGCCCCTGGTGGACCTCTTCTGGAAAACTCCCCTTTTTGCTCTCAGGAACAAGGTAACTAACTAGATGGGGCGAGAAGGCAGGCAGGAAGTGAAGTACATGCCTCTGAGCTTGTGTCCCTCGCCCAATTTAAATCTGCGTCCCGTCCCAGTGTTCAAAGCACGTAGCTGTTTGATTGTCGTCATCTTAGAAGACTTTTCCCAAAGTGGGGGTAGGGATAGTTCTAAAGGCGGACAGGTGCAAGTGGAAGGGTTTTATACGGGCAGAAACCCTGGGTTTCCAAGCTAAGTGCCTTAGTTGGGAGAGCTCCCGGCTGCTGTTGACATTTCTCAGACAGGAGATCAATAAGTGGGCAGAGCTTGGAAAGCAAATCATACTTTGACCTGCCCTGGGGAACCCTCAGCAACTGTCACCAGTAGAAGAGACATCCCATGGGGACAAGATAGCATTGATACATCCAAGGAAGGCAGCAGGGAAACAGACTGCCCAAGGAGATGAAATGAATAAGTGCTACCATCGCTACCTCAATGCTTCCTTCACAATTCTTGCTGAATGTATTAAGACTCCTGACATCTGTCTTCCATGTTAAACCAGACATCAGAAGTGCATTTGCAGTTTGTGGATTTCCAGCTTAAATGAGCGTGCCCTGAGCAGAGAATGCTGTCCCTGCTGAGAAACCTAGAAAAAATCCCTATAGCAAGACCTCTCCTTGTTATAGAAGTTTTATTTCCACCCCATCAGCACCTAGGAAAATTCTAAAGACACCTCCAGGTTCCATACATTTATGTAAACTGATTTCCTAAACCAGATACATATATGCATATTCATACACCCCCATACACACACACACACAGAGAGAGAGAGAGAGAGAGAGAGAGAGAGAGAGAGAGAGAGAGAGAGAGATATTACTGAACTTGGTTCTGAACTTGGTTCTAATTTGACAGCTGTGGTCCACTTTAATAATTTAAATTATCTCTTTTGGAAACTTGTTAGTTTTTGCTTTAAATGGTCAATTCGTGGTGCTCTTTTTCCCTTAATATTTTTCATGATGTCACCGAGTATGGAGACAGGGCATGTTATGTCTCATAGTCATGAAAGAAAGGGGTCTTTAAGGATGTTATTATTTCCTTTTTGGAGTCCTTCATGTCTCCATGGCAACAGATGTTCATGATGCCTGGTAAGCCAATTGCTAAAGTTCATGAAGTTGACTTCAATGAGCCTGTTGTATCCTTTCCCAGGGCTGTATGATCTTCTTTATTGTCTCAGCTCCTCTCAGTCCTGGTTGCTATTGATGGCCATGACTCCAAAGTAGGCAGCTCATGTAGCCAAATCAGTTTACTTGGATCTATTTTGCTCCATGATAGTAAATCTCTCTAGGAAGCTTTCTGGCCAGTATCTGAGCCCATGTATATTATCCAGGAGGCTTTAAGTGTTTCTGGGATGTCTCCCATGCCCGGTGTAGCCCAGAACAACTCAGGACTGGGAACTCAGGATTGCTCTCTACTTTATCTATTGCTGCTCTAGGTTACCTGCAAGGGAGACATGATGCCTGGCTCTTCCTAGACAGCCAGAGAAGAATGGCTGTACTTCTGCCTTTCACTGTAGTTAGAGAACTTATCACTTACAGAACCAGGACCAGATATTTCTGTCTTGTGTGAGACTTGATTTTGATTCAGCTCACATGCATTATCTTTTTCATCTCCGTTTCCTCGTGTTTTGGCTTTAACGGAAGAGACCCAAAAGAAAAAACAAAAGTGTCCTGTCTTAGTTTTGGATTATTTTCAAAGCAAAATATAGCACCATGTGGTCATGGTGAAAGGAGAGGTAGGAATGTAGGACAATGATTGACAAAGTGGAACAGGGGAGGAGTAAACCTCAGGAGGATGAAGAGGAAACCGATAGAGCAGAGAATGCTTTCGGAAATCCACTAGAAGAACAGGAGGCCATTGCCCATTCTCTGCCATCTGACCATGGTGAAGGATTGTCTCTGGGGATACAAATACCCTCCCCTTTGTAAGCTGTGCAAATACACAGAACAGGCAAGCACCTACCTGATCAGAGAAGGCCCAGCAGCAAAAAGAAGACAGACATGCTCAGCAAAGAGTGCCTACCATAGATGCTGCTGACATTAAAGGTGGGTCAAGGGAATGGAAAGGGCAACCAGAAGTGTCTAGTATGCAACCCCAAAGAAAATTTAAATAAAAACTGATTCTTTAAAACATATCATTGCTAAAGTTCTGGTCTAATTGCCATGTTTTAAGGTAAAGGAGAGACTGGGGCCCTATGAAACTTCTATTTTTCCAAGGTCAAAGTGATTAAATCAGTCACAATTAGAGCAGAAATGCCAGAGAGTCATGCCAAAGCTCTCTCTCTCTCTCTCTCTCTCTCTCTCTCTCTCTACCTCTCTCTACCTCTGTCATTATAGGTCTAGTCAGTCACCAATGGTATCTTTATTGACATATTATGTCTTTCATTGCAAAGTATAAGAATAGTTTCTGCTTTTGAAGAATTTGAAAGCTGGTGATATTTCATCCTTAGTTATCAGTATAAGCACTTGCCAGGAAGAGGGATGGATGGCTTCAGCTTCTCTGTTCAATCAGATGATGCCCAGAAACGTAAAGATATGAGACTAAAAGGGTACAGAAAATACAGGATACCTGCTATAAATATACATTTACTGAACTTTGAGTATTAATCTGACATAGAAAGTTATGGCAGACAGCCTCTAAGAACTCTCTCTTCCCATGAGCCTTGCCTTCTGGTATTCATGCCATAGTGAATGAAGTTCTTTCTGCCTTGAGGGTATGTTAGTGATTCTCTTCTAATCGATAAAATATGGCAGAAGTTATAGGATATGGATTCCAAGATTAGGTTCACTAAAAAGATCATGGGTTCTATTCTGGATGCTTCTTCTCATTCTCTCTTACATTACTTGCTTTAGGGTGGCCAACTGCCACATCATGAGACAACCCTGAAGAGAGGTTAATATGAGTGAATGAACTTGGAAGCAAACTTTTTAAGCCTGAAAGAAGCCACATAAACGGACTTAGAAGAATACCCTCCCTGAGTTTGGTCTTCAGATGGAACTATGGCCCAAACAACGTTTTGATTGGAGGTTTATGAGAGATGCTCAATCAGAGGACCAGTTAGGTCATACCTAGGTTACTGATTCTCAAAGACTAATTTGCTAAATTTTGTGCTAAATGTTTTAGACAGCAGTAGAAGATTAACACAGAAGGCATTGAATTTGGCGGAAACAATGAAAGTATGCATAACATATGGAATTTGGGCCATGTAAGAAATCTAATTGAACTATTTTAAGAGAAAGAAACAGTTATTAGAAGACTGAAGTTTTCTCCCTGAACCCAAGAACAGAAAGAACAATATGACTCATGAAGAATGGAAGCAGAAATTAAAAGTTATTGCAGACCAGATTGTGGGTCTCTTTACTTGAATCTTATGTATGAAACCATTAATCTTTTGTGACGGCTTACTCCTGTCCCAGTGACTGACACATTCTATTTCTCCTTACACATGAGATAATTGGTACTCTTGGTACATGTTGCAATGGTCAGTTTTCCATGTCAATTTAAATGAGCTCGGGGATGCCCAGATAGTTGGTAAAACATTTCAAATGCACCTGTGAGGGTATTTCTATAGCAGAATAGTATTTGAATTGATAGATTGAAGGAGAAGGTTTCCATCACCAAAGTGAACAAGTGTCATATAATCCACAAGGGGCCCAAACAGAACCAAAACAATAAAAGAAAGATAGACTGTGTACTTTGGCTGGGACATCCATATTCTACTGTCTTGGACACATGTAGTCCAAGATCTTGTGCCTTTAGACTCAGACCAGAAATTGTACCATTGAGTGTCATGGTTCTCAGGCCTTTGAGTTTGAACTAGGACTATGCATTGACTCTCCTGGACCTCTAGCTCGCAGGTCACAGATCTTAGGGTTTATCAGCCTCCATATTTGTGAAGGTCAGTGACTCAAGTAAGTCTTTCTCAATATGTCTATGCCTACATCCCTGTAAATATATAATTTCCATCTGTATCATTGTCCTATGTATATCTATCTATCCCACTCGTTCTGCTTGTTTATAGAATCCTGACAAGTACAACAGAAACATGCTTAAGTTGCTGCACCTGAACTCCTAATTCATGGAGGAAAGCCCATCTTGGGTCAGTTGTCCCTTTTTTTTAAATCTTCCTAGTAGAGGAAACAGAGCTATAGAACTGGTTCTCCTTTCCAGAAAATTCTTTGGAAGGGGAGCATGGAAAGTGCAGTCGGTAAACAAGTTTTTTTAAACTTAGATTTATTTTATTGCTAGAAGGAAAGGAACTTGGAATTTGGAGCATTTTCTTCACACATCCTGAATAGAGAACCAGGAACACACTACAGAGAAACATGTACTAAGCCATGACTGGGTAGCTTCCTAAGAACCATCACTCTGTGAGGCTTCCTTTTTTTTATGAGATGAACAAGATAACTCAGATGGCTACCACTGGCAATCCCAGCTTCGCAATTGCGTAATACTAAAGGAAAGAGAAAACACAGTTGTACCCTCAAGACATCCTCATAGAACTAGACATCTTGACCTAATTGGTGCTTATTGTGCAGTTGGATGACTAAGGTCTCCAGCATGTGGCTGTGAGGCACTTGGCCAACACTGGGATCAGCCTTAAGAACAACCAAATGTGGCTACTCCTGCCTTTTCGCCAAAGTAGGAATCTGGAAAGATGCAGATCCACAGAAATTCAGAAGATTCTAGCAGTCTTATATAATTAAAGGTTGTGTGGAGAACTCACAAAACAGAATTGTTCAAAAACGCAGTCCATTTGGGGGCTTCTGAGATGGCTCAGTATTTAAGAGCACTTGTTCTTGCAGGGGACCTGGGCTCAGTTCTCAGCACCCACACAGTGGCTCATCATTCCATCACCATCATCTATGCCCCGGCAATGCTTAAGCATGCCTGGGCAGCCCATTTACGGCGAGTCTCCAGCTGTTCCTACCCTGGGAAGCCCTAGATGCTTGTGTTATCGTCATGCCCAAAGTTCCACAGTCCTCCTTTCTGTTGTTTATCCAGCATTTTTGGGCCTTCCTCTTCATCTTATCTCGTGCACTCCTCCAAGCAGTGCTATCTTCAGGTATCTGTTGTCATTCACTGTCATAACATGGCCTACGTATCTCAAGCGCTGTTGCTGTATCCTGTAGTTTACTTCCTTTTGTAGATGGAGGTGTTTCTTAATGTCATCGCTGTGCAGCCTGTTTCTTTGTGTGATGCCTAGATTCCTCCTGACACATGCCATCTCAAACACATTTGGCTGCTGCTCTGAGGAGCGTTTCATTGTCCAGGCTTCGGAGTTGTAAGGAAGGCAGCTCAAGACAAGTGTCTCATATATTGTAATTTTGCAGTTGTCGTTATGTCTCTTGCTGGCCAAACCTTTCCTAGTGCCTGGTATACAGCCCTCACTATCCCTCTCTGTCTCTTGACGGCTCATAACCATCTGTGATTCCAATTCCAGGGGATCTGATCTCCCTTTTAACCTTCATAGGCACCAGGCATGCACATGGTATACATACATACATGCAGGCAAAACACTCATACCCATAAAATAAATAAATCTAAAAACAAATGGGACCCGTTTTTCCCTTAAGAATGTGACGTCTTCTGGAGAAAGATTAGCGCAATGACTGGATTACCTTTCATCTGATAGTTTAGCATGTGCTCTCATGCACTATTGTTTTCGGCCTCTTCTTCCTTCGCATATGCAGGGACACACATGCGCACAAGATCACCTAAGTCTTAATGTCAACAGTTGCGTTCTCTCAGGCACTTAGAGGTCAGTCTGTTGCAAACAGCTTTCTTTTGCAAGAGCAGACCTATTAGCCTATTTGCCACCTTGCGTCATCTGTCACCATCCTCATCCAGTGTTTAGGAGAGTTTCAGGTTGACTTTTTTCCTAATCTCAGCATAGAGACTCCTGCCTGGATGCCACATTTCCATTAGCTGGAAGGAGAAATGGTCTCTGCTCAGGTCCAGCCTGAAATAGGTGTGGCTTAGATTTGGAATCTGATAAGAAGGCACCTTTCTAGGGTATGGGACTTGCACAAAGAACCCCGATGTAGTACAGTCACCAGGCTTTGCTCTGTGCTGCTCTCCTTTCCATGTTAACTCCCTTGCACAAAGAGAAGCACTGTGTGCGCTAAGGGGCTAGGAACCCAGCCACACCTTCATAACGGGAAGCCACTTCCCTCACCAGGCCAGATGGATTCGTTAATGTCTGCTAAATGCTTTGAAATGAAATGTCTTCTGTCCCCAAGTACTCAATCTGATTCTAGCCCTAGGTATGATATCACAGAAGGGAAATGTAGTTCCGGGCTCTGAAGAGGGCTTTTCTTTCTGGAAATGGGGATTTCTACTTACTTCCCAATCAAAGGACAATACCTTCGAGAGGACACATGACCCTGTGGCCCTGCCTAGTAGCCAAGGATGATATGAGAGGAGGACACAGTGCGAGAAAGAGACCATGAAAACATGAATTATGACAGGATAGAGGCAGGGAAATGGGAATGGAGAGGAAAGAGACAGGGGTAGGGGAGGGAAGAAGGGTAGGAGAGAGGCATTTTTTATATATATATATTTTATATTTATTTACATTTTATATATACATACATATGTACATATATATACACGTACAGAGACAAACACACACACACACACACATATATATATATATATATATACATGCACACATGTATATGTAGGTATATATAGAAAGATCAAATTATTATCAGAATCTGGGAATTTTATCCTTCCCTTATATTTTTTGTAAAACCTGCTGAAAGCAAATGTAGTGTGGTCTTAGAAAAGATAAGCTTCCCCCAAACTCAAGCCAGCTGCTTTGCCCAGTTAAAGCAGCAGGACCTGCTTCACTGGCTTTATATATCTGCCTGCCCATTTGATTAGTGGCTTGCTTAGTTTGCTGCGGTTTTTTGTTTTGTTTTGTTTTGCTTGTTTGTTTGCTTTTTAACTCTAAAGTCCAGGCAAACGTGACTCTTGTGCTTGGCCAATATCTCTTTTCAGTTTTGCATTTGCGGCCCTGATTGTCTACTTCTCTCACAGAATGCCATGGGGCTTTCCCTCCTGTTAAATGACAAGTCGCCCTGCCAGGCCCCTCTTGGATGGTGCTCCTGTCTTTGTGTACCTCTGAGAGACCTGTCTCAGCCAGTCACTGCGCCACAGCTGCCGTCTGGAATGCAGCCAGCTGAGGCTTGCTCTTCCCCACGGTCATGCTGAGCTTTGCTAAGTTGGATTCCCCTCTTTATCTGTGGGGAAGAAGATACAAGGCAACTCAGATAGAGAAAAGAGAATGAGCGGTGACAAGAGAGGGCTCCTGTCAGGGAAAATCTGACAAAGACAAGGTGTGAGAACCACTGAGTGTGAGTTAGTCACCCTGGTGCTGTCAGTGCCCATGCCAGGGGATGCTCGCCCAGAGTGAGCCCAGGCTCACTCAGTCACTCATTCAGAATTTTTCTTTCTCTCTGTCTTTCCCTCCTCTCCTTCCTGTCTTCCATCCTTCCTCCCTCTTCCTTTTTTCTCTCCCCATCTGACCTCCCCCAACCCTGTTTCCCTTCTTTCCTTCTTCAGCACTTTTATTTTTATTGCATTTATGCATCGTGTGTGTGAATGTGTGTTCACATGATGTACCATAGCACACAAGTGAAGACCAGAGGAAAACTTTCTGAAATAGATTCCCTTCTTCCACCATGTGGATCCTAGGGATCAAACAAATGTCACTGTACTTTGCAGAAAGCACCTTTACCTGCTGAGCTATCTTGCTGACCCTTTTACATCCCCTCCCTCACTTCCTTTAGTGTATGTTCATTTGTTCACTCCACAACCATTAATTATACTATATTTTCATCATATGGTCTCCTCAAAACATGTACAGAGTAACTTCCATTCAGCAGGTACCTCCCTAGGGTCTGGCCTTACAGTGATAAATAGGGCAAAGGTGTTGACTTAAAGAAATCAAGCGCAGGAGAACGGCCCGTACGGCAGGCCCTTGGAGAGGGCTTCGGATCTAGCCACCCCCACCGGAGGAGAACTCGGCCCTTTTGACTGAGGTAAGCC
>JAQHUG010000171.1:3569655-3600656 GCA_028555095.1 Dicrostonyx torquatus | reverse complement strand
GACAGGATAACCTGCACCATCTTAAGGAAGCAGGGGGAGGGCGGTGGGGTAGTGGGGGAGCGGGAGGGCTGGGAACAAGGGGAGTAAATGTAAATTTTGCTTTTAACAAAAATAAATAAATAAATTAAAAATAAAAAAAAAAGAAATCAAGCGCACACCCATATTATGGGTTAGTCATAGTATTTCTCCTAGTGGAGTACCACGAAGTTCTCTGGGTGCTCAGGGGAGAGGGTCCGGTCCAGTTGAAAAGAATGCCAGTAACTTGTGTATGGGCAGCAGCACTTGAAGAGAGTTTGAAGAGATGAAAGGAGCGCTTTCTCCACAGTGGTAGAGACTGAGCGGAAATGCAGCCACCAGGCTGTTCAAGAAAGATATGAAGGCCAGATGATAGAAAACTGCCAAGTAAGCCACTCAGGGTGACTAGGGCACAGTCAAGTGAATAGGGACAAGAGATGAGATTGAAGGCTGGAGAATCCCATTATGTGCCACTGCCCACTCCGAGATGGTTGCTAAGCCCAGTGTTAAAGGCCTCTTTGTGGGACCACAAGACAAAGGCTCCCAGGATAGCGGACGGGTCTCCTTGTCACTCTCCTTCAGACTAGGTTACCCAGTTACAGTTGCTGATCTTCATCCAAGGATCTTTCATTCTCCACTCCAAACTCATACAGAAAAATGATGAAGCTCAGTAGGGTTAAATTTGGGATTTCACCAATCAATACACTTCTCAAAAATCAAGGTGAAAAGCCATAACAATGTGAGCTCTGACCTTTGGCAAGAAAGGAAATACTCACATTTTACAATTCATTGTCACCATCTGTAACCAAGGCTGATAATTGCCTGTAGAATATCAATTCTCTCCCCTACTTCCTGATAAAATATTACTTCCTGTGGTAACATAGCTAAGTCACCACCATGTCTTCCAGCCCTTGCGGGCATTGGATTTTTCCCCCACTTCTTTCTCCTTCCATCTTTCTGTTAAAAAGCAGCACTTTTGCAAGAGCATGGTACACCAACATGACACTGGGGTTCCTTCTGAGTAACTTTCACTATTTCCTAGGAAGCTAGAGGAAACACATCTGCATCCCCCACCACCACCCAGGCTTAGAGTTTTCCCAAGCTCTCCTAAGTGTTTCTCCATCCCTCCTTGGCTGCCTGTCTCAGCTGTGATGCCTGTGGGTGTGTGGAGGGCATGCGCATGTCAGGCTCCCATCTGACTTTTGCCCCCCCCCGCCTCCTCCTCTCGCTGCCTTTGCATCTTCTGTCTGCTATCTTTTTATGATAAATGGCCCATGATCTTCTCATGTCAGAGGTGGCTCTGTGCCTTTCGTATTCATTCATGTTCAGCCAAGGCAGTAAATAGTGCTCCAGGTATTTCCGACTGAAGGAAAGCAGGCACATGGAACTGATTATAAATGTGTTCGGGGGTTGGGAGAAGGAATATGTGGAGGACATTGAGAAGCACCACTCCAAACTCCCTTCATGGAAGGTCTTGTCTCACCTGCTGGGGGTTGTGCAAGCAAGCAGCCTACAGCTGTCAGCTGTCTTAAGGGCCTGCCTCAGCGTTTGAACAGCATCTTGCCCAAAGCCATGCTCTCTTGGGGCACTATTGTGGCCTACTGCCAGATAAGCAATGAGCCCTATATACTCTAGATCTCCCTGTGGGGTTGACCGAAGCTTTCACAGACTTCCATCCCAGCTCTACTCACCCTTTGCCCAGTCCTGTTGCCTCTCACAAATGTTCAGTTTTAATAAATATCCAGCCTGTCAAACTACAACTAGTGTCAAATACCAGAGAACCCAACCTGCAACATGTGGTAACCCAGAGATTAGTGACTAATTGCTGGAAGTCACAGACACCCCTAGGCCTGAGCTACAAAGCAGGAGGCAGGTCGCCAGAGCCCAGAATCCACTTACCACTGGCAAGCCTGGAACATTTGACAGGGTTGGAACTGAGCCATGACTTAAAATTCCAGAAGCCTTTCTGAATCCCACAAGTCACTGGAACCTGGAGCTGCCCAGTGCTGATTACAATGCCACCAGAAATAGAAAAGAAAAATGTCCTCTATCTTCCTTTCACCTTCCCAGTATCCACGAGTTCTTCCAATTATTGGAAACTGCCTGGAAGTCCACCAGCAAAGGAGTCTAGAAATTACTTTTGTAGAATTTCAACCCTCAGTGACACAGGGCAAAAAGGCAGCCATAGAACCGAAGAAACAGAAGCACATGATTCAAGTCTGTACCTTATGACAAAAGAACTAAAGAGGCAGGGTGGCCATGAGTGCAGATGACACCCGAGGCCTACCTAACAATGTGTTTGAAGCCTCATAAAAGACTCCTAAATGAAGAACTGAACTAAACTGAACCCTGTCTCCTCCTCCAAGTTCATCAATGTTATGTTGCTTGAAGCTGTTAGGTTTGTGGGAATTTGTTAACACTTCAGTATATGACTAACCCAATAAGCGATGAATGATGTGGGATGGGACACCCAGGAAAGCATCTTAGATCAAGTTTGGAATGAAGAATAATTTTTCAAAAAAGAGCAAGAATATAGTCATCAGAGTGAACAGCAGATACAAGTTCGTGGGGGCGGAAGTGTACAGCTCTTCCCAGGATCTACGTGTTAGTGTTGCTAGACTGTAACATAGGGGAGTATATGGCAAGAGATGAAGGCAGGGAGTCAAGGAAACTTGACAGTAGCTTTCAAACTTCACTGGGCATTGAAATCCTAGAGTTAACTGAGCACATGAAAAATTCTAAAGCTCCTTATCACTTACAGAGGTTCTATTGAAATGAATGTGGGACACTGTGTTGACATAGGAATTTTTTTCTTTTCTTTTTTATTATTTTATTTTTTCATTCAAAGATTTACACTTTCTTCCCTTCTCCCAGTCCCCTCCCGCTCCCCTACTACCCCTCCTCTCTCCCTCTGCTTCCTTAAGAGAGGGCAGGGTACCCTGCCCTGTGGAAAGTCCAAGGCCCTCCCCCCTCCATCCTGGCCCAAGAATTCTTCGGGTGGCATGGAGGAAATAGAGTGAGGCCCTTGTCTTTGGCAAAACCTCAGTAACTGAACTGGAGAGGTTGCTTAGTGGTTAGGAGCATTTGTTGCACTTACAGAGAACCTGGGCTCAGTTCCCAGCACCCACGTGGCAGTTTACAACTGTCTGTCACTCCAGTTCCAGGATATCAATGCCCTCTTCTTTTCTCTGTGGGAATTTCATGCATTTAGAACATATACATACATGCAGCCAAAACATTCAAACACATAAATTTTTAGGAAAATAAGAACAAAAATCTTAATAAATTATGCTTGAATGCAATATTTTAAGAAATCAGGATTAATGCCAAAACTGCACAATGAGGGAAGGAGAATGTTTAAAGAAAGACAGACTCCTTAGGTGGTCGAAAAGTGCAATCAGTATTGAAAATCACTGCTCTAAAACTTAAAGGAACTTGGGTACCATCTTGAGATTTGTAGTATGCCAAAGAATGAGGCTTTGGCATCAAGAAGCAAGAAGGTATCAGCTGTCTGGCTTGGAAAGTTGCTTTGGTTGCTGAGTGATAAGTAGGTGGGAAATGGCAGATATATGTGACAGGATTTTAAGACCAGAGGGAGACAGACCAACTGGAAAGATACTGCACAAATCCTACTGGCAAGTGATTTACTGTGTACTAAAATCAATCACAACAAGGAGTTAGAGGAGACACAGAATGAATCAACAGTATGCCAGAGTTGACTGACTGGCTTGCAAGGGTGAACTGAGCACTCTCTTGCCCAGCTTTATATTCGATGACAACATGCCCTTAGCTTCTGGATTTGCATGGCAGAAACTGGCAAACATTACAAATCGGAAGAATGACTAAGTGTTTGTGGTTCTATTGTTGTTTGGTTTTGCTGTTGTTGTTAGAATTGCTTCTTAAACATTTATCAGTACATCCATGACTGAGAATCATGTTTATAAATATGAGAGAGGAATTGATGATGAATTAGATATGGAGGATGTAGTAGTTCGAAAGAGAAATAACCCCTGTGGTCTTGGGCATTTGAACACTTGATCTCCAGTTGGTGGCACTGTTTAAGAGTAGTTTAGTATGTGTGGCTTTGCTGGAGGAAGTACATCACTTGTGATGGACTTTGAAAGTTTATATTTTCAACCTACGTCCAGTTGCCTTTCTCCTGGCTTTCAGTTCAAGATGTGAGTTATCAGCTTCCTGTTATGGCCACCATGTCTACCATTTGTTTCTTTGCCTCTTCTCTCAATCATAGACTGTTATCCATATAGAATTATAATCCAAAATTGACTCTTTCTCTCCTGCAAGTTGATTTTTCTCATAATATTTTATCAAAGCAAAAGAAAAGTAACTAATACAGAAGGAGGAAGCCCAAGAATAACCCATGACAGTCTGGGTCAAGTAACTAAATTATAAAATTTGAGGCTAGAGAATTGTGCCCAGATAGACAATAGCAAAAGACAGTGTGCAAGGAGGCATCTATGGTCACTCTCAAATTCATAACTACTACCTATTGTTGTAGTTCAAAGCATCTCTGAAGAGGCACAAGCCCAAAAGATTTTAATATGCTTAGCAGACTTTGAGAAGCAAGCTTGCTAGGATGACATTTTGAAGACTCTTTCCTCATTCCTTGGTCTGCATGATGATTTGAATAAACATGGCCCCCATAGGCTCATAGGAAGTCGTGCTATTAGGAGGTGTGGCCTTGTTAGTGCAAGTGTGGTGTTGTGGGATATTATTTTAACTAGGCAAGGATGGGTTAAATTTGTTTATGCTGTGAAATATTACTTTAACTATGTGAAAGTGTGTGACATTTGCTTCTACTACCTTTGTTAATGATGTAAAGATGTGTTACATTTGTTTCTGCTGTATTTGTTTAATTTTGAAAAAGTGTGTTGCTGTTTCACCTTGCCTGTCTAAGGAATCTGATTGGTCTAATAAAAAACTTAATGGCCAATAGTTAGGCAGGAGAGGTATGGGCAGGGCTGGCAGGTAGAGAGAGAGAATAAGGAAGAGGAGAAATCTAGGCTCAAGAAGAACAAGAAAAGGAGGAAGAGGAGGAGGAGAGAATGAGGGAGAGAGGGAGACACCTAGGGATAGCCAGTCAGCCACCAGCCAGACTCAAGAAGCAGTGAAAGTTAGACAGAAAGAAAGAAAGAAAGAAAGAAAAAAAGAAAGAAAGAAAGAAAGGTAAAAAGCTCTGAGGCAAAATATAGATGAAGAGAAATAGGATAAATTATAAAAGCTAGAAAAAAAATGAGCCTAAGCTAAGACCAAACATTCATAACTAGTAAGTCTCATTTCATGCTTTTGGAGCTGGCTGATAGCCCAAAAGAAAGCCTGGTACAGTGTGGCTTTTTTGGAGGAAGCATGTCACTTAGGGTGGGCTTTGAGATTTCAGATGCTCAAGTCAGAACTTCCTGCTGCCTGCCAATCAAGATGTAGAATTCTCAGCTCCTTCTCCAGCACCATGTCTGCCTTCATGCCACCATGTTTCCTGCCATGACAAAAATGGACAAAATCTCTAAACTCCAAGCTGGCCTCCAATTAAATGTTTTCCTTTATAAGACTTGTTCTGGCCATGGTGTCTCTTACAGCAATAGAACACCAAGATAGTCTGTGACCTTCAGGAGAGTATATCTGAGAAGAAACTGGGAGCATCTTTAATATGGAGTTTGCTCACTTAAGGATCACACAAGATGTTGCAGGATGAGTATTATCTCCTTACCTGGGGACCAGATTGAGTGTCTTGATTCTAGGGTCTGGTCTGCCAATTGACTAACTGAGGATAATTCATTAAATCTCTTAGTGCCTTATTTTCTTTATTTGTGAGATATTTTTTACCTCATTTCCCATTTTAAGGTGTAATTAGGAAGATAAAATTGTGTAATATATGCTAAGTTTCCCCTCCTCTCAAATTTAAAAAAAACTTCTTCAAATGTAAAAATGTGATCACACTATTACAAAAGATATGATATTAAAGGCATTATGATAATCATTGTATGACTTTGAATGACCTGATTAGACTACTATGAAGTTATTAATACCAGTGATTTTTCCTCTAGTCTAGAGAATTTAGAAATTGGTTAGGCTTAAATTCTATGGAAAATAATACATTGAAATTTTGTGTTATTTTCAATTCTGACTTTAGTCATCCAGAATTTAAGAGATTATTGTTGTGCCTCATTATAAGGAAATTTATTTGGAAATATAAGAAAAAGATTTCAGCTTGCCTACTTGTGTTTAAGTTCAAAGCTTCTCTAGATATATTATCACTTAAACTAGAGGGAAACAATCTTCCTTAACTAGAGCACAGGGCCATGACCTTGCCTACATGATGGGCAGCTAATCCACTTAAAACCAGTGACTGGCTTTGTATAATTTATAAGAGCCCATGAAAAGACAGGCCTCCATAGATTAATATTTCAGCTGTCTTCCCTTCCATTTCATCCTCTGGATGTGGCAGCAACAATCACATGAATCATTCCTGAACTGAGTCGATATCAAACATCCAGACCTTCATCTGCATTCGATGAAGGTCCAACTCACTCAAGGGAAGTTCCAGAAGGCTTCTAAATGCATGAGCACTTTGCCTTTGACACCTCTTACTTCAACATGATTGTGCTGGCTTTAAGATAAAACCTTTTAAATTCTTATATTTAAAAAAACCCTTAAATTCTTATTTAGATGGGGGAAATTGATTCCCTTCCTCATGCATCAGGAAGGCTTCAGAATACTTTGACCAAGAGAATGGTAGAAACATGTTTTGTCTGGAAAGTCCAAGAATAGGTTATGTACTATCAGGAATATATCTCTATGTCTCTTTAAACGCATATTCTCTAGGTAGTCTTTCTAAGGATGCACCTTTCAGAAGCTAGATATTAGGCTAAGAGAAGCCCAAGCAACCAGGGAAAGTCTTGTATAGATACAGATGTTCTGGCCAATAGTACTGGGTGAGTCAAGCTTTTAAATTAACCCAGCCATGGATCCATCTAGCCAGTTAAGTCTCCTTATTCAAGACCCACTGTGAAACAGGGACAGCACAGAGCCATCTCAGCTGTCTGTATCTGAAATGTTAACCAGCAGAACTCATGCACATAGTAAAATTGTTGTGGTTAATACCACCAAGTGTGCAGTAAACTATTATATGACAATTGGCAATTAGAACATTGAATGACCTTCTTTTTCCTTATCAAGCACATGAAAACTTATTGACTGGATCAAAGAGGATAAACTCCTTGAAAAACGAGCAGACTGTACTGAGCCTTTGACTAGGATCCAACACAATTCCCTTAGTAGCAGCTGTATCAGGGATGTCCAACTTTTTGACATCATGGCATGATGTTGTCATCCTCATAGTTTATGTTTGAAAAATACCTTATCAATTAAAAAATCACAAAAATTTCATAATGTCTTAAGTAACTTTATGATTTTGTGTTGAGCCCTATTCATAGCTAACCTGGGAGGCATGTGTTGTGCTTCCTATGGGACACATTGGGCATGCCTGCTTGTTTGTTCTCTCTGTGTTGACTTCTGGGTAGAAAGACCATGTCTTAGTGCTAAATTTCTTTTCTCTGTCATGTCTTGACAGTTTTTTATGCTTCACTCACTGATAACTGGTTAGTTTACCAAACTAATCTTTATTGAGCTTCTACTATGCAGAGGGCATACTTACATGTTCAAGACATGATGGTCCACATAGAGGACCTCTGGCTTCCTGCAGGCACAGTAATCGTTTTCATACCACATATCTTTTTGACATCAAGTCAAATCACATCTAGTCTCTGAATCACTTGCCAGAATTGGGTTTGCAAATTCATTACACGTAAAATAGTTAAACTCATAAAGGAAACTAATGTTGCATCAATTACTAAAATATTTTTTAAACATTGTGATATAGTAATGTATGTGTTTTTAATTAATACATTAATCAGATCGAGTGGTGAATATAATTAATTTAATGGTGAAGATGAGTAAAATTAGAACACTGGAATACTTACTAAAGCTGTATCATGAAGATTATCTGTGGCATCTTGGTAACAAAGTCAAAGGTATACAATGCTATTATAGCCTGTTACCTACATGGTTAATAGAATGAAGACCTAATTTTTATTTTACTTTTTATTGATTCATTGTGGATTTCACATTATGCATCCCAATCCCATTCATCTTCCTGAGTCTTTGCATTCACCCTCTCCTCTTACAACCTCCCCCGCCAAAGCAAAACAAAATATAACTTAAAAGAAAAGAAATCTTGTCATGGAAGCCACTGTGTGAATCAGTGAGTCACACAGCATACCTTTTAGTCCATACATCTTTATTTGGAAGTGTTCACTGCAATGAGTGATTGGTCTGGTTCGGGGTCTCTGGTTTCTGCTTAGCCATCACTGGGACTCCTATAGAACATTCTGCTGTTGCCCAGTATTGTGGAGACCTTGCAGCTTTGAATCTGGAGGGCCGACCCCTTCACCTGCCCCAGCAGATCACAGATGGGATAGATGTTGGAGTGAGCCAACTCATAACCCCAGTTCTTGGCCTGCATGGCAGCTGCATGGTCAGCCCACCAGCTCCCTTCATCCTCATCACCAGGGAGAGCTCTCCAGCACCCTGCTGGCTAGCTCAGCCATTGCTGCAAGCAGCAAGTGAGTGTGCATGGGGGAGCAGTTCTTCTGTCACACACTTGGGATAAGCTCACCTCCACCCACAACACCAGGGCCAGCTCTACTGTGTTGCCCAGGCAAGGTTCAGGGCCCACTTTCCTGGAAGCTGCAACTAGTAAGGGCCAAGGCCAGTCCTCTTGCTCTCATGCCTCTGGGCCTAGCCTAGCTCCCCTGCCTGCCAAAGGTGACAAAGGGCAAGAGGGGAAGGACATCTTTCCCTTGTCCATGCCACCACCTGGCAGATAGGGGGTGGGTTCAGTACTTCCATTCAAATGCCATGAGGTCAGCTCACCAAAGCCCCTGCCCACAGGGTCAACTCTATTATGCCATTGCCGATGAGGGACAGGGCATGCTGTCCTGAGTGCTACAGCTGGCGAGGGGCACGGCCAGCTCTCCAACCTGCCATAGGTGACAAGGGGCAAGGGGCAGGAGGAGGCATCTCTTACTTGACCACACCACCAGTCACATGACAGACAAGTAGTAGGGACAACTCCCCCATGCTCATGTTCTCTGGGGAGATTCACTTGTGCCCCATTGACAAGGTCAACTCTACTGTGCTGCCCAGGCAAGGTACAGGGTCAGCTTTCCCAAGTGCTGCGGTTGATGAGGGGCAGGATCAGATCTCCTGCTGTCTTGCCCCCGTGGACCAACTTTCCCAGATGCATTAGGTGGTGATGGGTGAGGGGTGAAGGGCAGGGGACAAGGAACAAAGGAGGCATCTGTCCCTCAGCCATACCACAGCATGACAGATGAGTGCTGCAGCCAACTCTCCCAGGCTCACATACAAGGCCAGTCACCTGTGCCCCTGTCAAGAGGGTCAGCTCTAGTGTGCTGCCCAGGCAAGGGACAGGGCCCATGTTCCAGAGCGCTGTAGCCAGTGAGAGGTGGGGCTAGCTCTGTGCAGTCTTATTCTCTTGGCCTTAGGTCATAGCAGCAGCCACAGACAACAGCACAGACCCTGGCTGTGGCGGGGTCATGGACCTTTGGCAGAAGCTCAGGCTTGGACATCCCAGTGGTAAGCAGGCCACTCCTCACCACCTTCACCTCTCCAGGTCTGCTTTGCTCCACAGACATGAACTATATGCCACTCTCTCCCTCCCACACCCCACCACATATTTGTTCACCATAACGAAGCCCTACTGCTTCCTGCCTGAAGGTGCCTGGCAGGCCTAGGGTTCCTCCCTCACAACTAGGGCAGGAAGGCCCCAGTGGGCACGTGTGAGGAGACTTAAGTTGTAATAAGGTTTAATAAAGCAAGCACACACCTCTATGCGTATTGCAAATTAGTCAATGTTTTATGGTCTATGTAGCTGAAGTGAAAATCCCTGAAGACATTAATGAAATGATAACACTAATGGACAATAAACTGTAGTGCCCGTTGTGGGAATGTTTTCCCAAGATTGCTGTAACAAATAACTCCAAACTTGGTGGTTTAGAAAAGATGGAATTTATTCTTTTTTCATTCTCTCTAGTTGTGCTCTTTCCCTTGACTCTTGCGATGTCTGGTGGTAGCTGCTGGCCTGCACTGATTTGCTGGCTTATCTCTCCATTCTTTAAGACTACAACCTCCCAGACTCTTCCCCCTCTCTTCCCCTGGCCTTCTCCTCAGTAGAGGAGTTCCACTGTGCCCTCTGGGTATTTTTTCTTGTGGGGGTGCATTTAATTACATATAGAGACCATCTGGCTAATCCAGGACAATCTTCTCATCTTAAGATCATTAATTTAATCTCACCAGCAAAGCCTTTGCCATATAAAGTAACACCCACAAGCTTGGGGGATTAAGATGTCTTTTGAGGGTCTGTCTTTTTCACTCTAGCACAGTGACTTGGAGTTCACATCCAATCTGGGGAGGGATGATGTGCCAGTAACAGGTTTCCAGAGGAAGATGCTTTGAGCTGAGAATTTTTGGAAGACTGAGAATAAGCAGATGAAGGAAGTGGACATGGCAGGGACAGTACTTGAAAAAACCCACATGCTGTAATGTCTATGTCACATTCTGGGCATAAAAGACTTCATTGTTTAAATGCTCCTTACAAGCCTCATGGTAATATGTGATTTCCACTACTACAGCAATGGGAGGTGGGACCCTCAAGAGGTGAATGTGGGGTGAGATTAGAGAGATACTGATGATTAAGGGTACATGCTGCTCTTAAAAAGGATGTGGGTTCTTTTCCCAGCACCCAAGTCAGGCAACTGACAACCACCTGTAACTCCAAGTCAAAGAGACTGACACGTCTGGCTTCCACAGGCACCTGTGTGTTCTCACATGCGCTCACTCCCCACACAGATAGTAGCATATACATAATTAAATACGATCAAAAGAAATCTTCTAAAAAAAGATGATTGCATTGCAGGAGCACTGCCTTTGTCAATGGAATATAGCCTTATCGTGGAAATAGGTTAGTTGTAGGAGTTTCTTTCTTGAGAGAGAAAGCTCACTATCACCAGCGTTTTCATTATCGAGCACCATCCACTATGTTACAACACAATAAGAAGGCCTTTGATACTTTGCCAGCACCCTGATATTGGACTTTTCAGACTCGAAAACTGTAAGAAATTACCCAATATTTCAAGGGAAAAAAGATTACGACAAAATACTCCAGTGTGTCTTGGAACCAGAGATAGCTCAATGGAGGCCACTCCTTGAGCTATCATACTGGATTCTGTTCCTTCCCTTAGAACAGGGAGAAGACATAGGTAAGTGGCATATGCTCTGTGCTTTGCTTTCATAGCTATGACAGGATGCCCAAGAGAAACACTTTAAAAGGAGAATGATTTCTTTAGTGTTAAGGCTTTGGTGTTTTCTGCCTGCAGTCCTTAGCTCTGTTGATTCCAGGCCGATGGTGGGCAGAACACAGTGGTAGCAGTAGTAGCATGAGTGTGTGGGAGAGGTTACTCACTCTGCACAGATAGCACACAGAGATGGAGGAGGGACCAGGGATGACTCCCTCCAGCTAAGGCCACCTCCTAGCATTTCTATCACCTTCCAGTATAGCACCACCTACTGGAGACCCAGAATTCAACACATGAGCCCAAGGAATAAGGTTCTCCGAGCTTGGTTTAAAATCATTGTTTTTTTAAAAAAATGTTTTTATTTTTAATTTTATGTATGTATGCATGTTTATGTGGAGGATATGCTACATGCATACAGGTGACAGGGGTGGCCAGAAGAGGGAGTAAGATACACTGGTGCTGGAGTTATAGGTGTATGTGAGCCAACATGTGGATGCTGAGATACAGACTCAGGTCCTGTGGAAGAGCACCCCTTCATCCCCAAGATCATTCTGGTTTAAGCAAGGAGAATCGCTTATGGGATATGAGGTTTTGAGAATGAGTGGTGAGGGAACCTAGTTTAGAAGCTGTGGCAGGATGTCAGCTAGAGACAAAAAAGAGTCAGGGTTCTGTAGAGAAACAGAATTTATAAAATGTGTGTATATATATATATTCCAATGTGTACATATACATATATGGAATTTATTAGAATGACTTATAGGCCAAACTAACAATGGCTGCCTATGAACAGAACGTCCAATTATCCAGTAGTTGTTCAGTCCACAAAGCTAAATGTCTCAGCTGTGTTGTAATTAGAGGAGAGGTGTGGGTTATGTTTCCCAGCCGCCAGCTGCTGGCCCGCTCAGCCGCTGGCTGCCTGCACCCGAAATAACCACATGAAAACAGCATTCATTCAAACTCTGCCTGGCCCATTATCTCTAGCCTCTTCTTGGCTAGCCCTCACCTCATAAACTAACCCATTATAAAAGTCTGTAAGTCACCACGTGAGCCTCATGGTGACTGGCCCACTTCCTTCTCTCTTCCCAGAACCTCGTGGTGATCTTACCGGGGATCATTCAGCATGTCTGACCCTGGAGGCTTCATGTCGGGCTCTTCATGGCGACTGTCCCTGACCTAGTCTTCTTCCCAGCATCCTCTTCTCTTTTCCCTGCCTATCTAAGTCCTGCCCTATCAAATGGACCAGGCAGCTTCTTTATTTAACCAATCAAATCACAGAAATAAAGATGGACTCTCCTACACAGCTGGTCTTCAGCTTATGCTGGAATCCCGAAGAAGTAGGCTCCAGTGGCAGTGAAGGGGTGGACTTGCCAGCAAGGGGAGTAAGCAGGCAAAGAGCAAAAGCTTCCTTCTTTCATGTCCACATATAGGCTTCCAGCGGAAGGTGTGACCCAGGTTACAGTTTAGCGCCTCCTCAAAAGATATAGACTCAAAGTCCCAGACTAGAAGTGGATCTTCCCACTTCAAATTAAGTAAAAACACCTCACAGGAGCATTTTTGGGTTTTAGTTAATTCCAGATATAGCCACATTGACAAGAAAGAATAGCCATCACACTTGGTGTAGGGTACCTGTGATAGTTTTGAAAGCAGGTTAAATCAATGGGCATTTTAGAAAGACTAGCAAGTAGGACACAGTGAAAGTTTCACTAGCAGTGCAGAAAAGATAAAAAATCTAAGCATGATTATAAGAAGTGAATTATATTTTATTCTACTATGTTTAACCCAATATTGTTTGAAGTTGTAGAAAACTCAATCTCGGTTACATTGTGCCCCTGTTTCAAGTCTGTGTAAAATGTTCAAGTACCATATGCAGCCCAGACATCTGAAGGGACCTGAGTGTGTGCGCATCACTCAGTGTTACTACTGGTATACAAATACACCTCTTGTTAAAGCCTGCATAGGCTTTTATAAAGATTTAATTTGGAGGGAGGGAGACAGGGTTTCTCTGTGTAACAGTCTTGGCTGTCCTGGAACTCTGTAGACCAGGCTGGCCTCGAACTCAGAGATCTGCCTATCTCTGCCTCTCCAGTGCTGGGATTCAAAGCGTGGATCACCCCTGCCTGATTAATTTGAATTGTTATTATTATGTATATGTTTGTGGGTAGTGCACATGTCCGTGAAAACAAGAAGGCGGCTCGTGAAGCACCTGACATGGGTGCTGGGGAACAAGCCTAGGTTCTCTGTAAAAGCAGCAAGGGCTCTTAACCACTCATCTGTCTCTTCAGTCTGCTATATAGACTCTTGAAAGCTGTTGTGGCCATTAGGGACAAGCTGAGTCAGAGTCATTTGCCCAGGCTCTTAAAGCCATGGCTCTTGGTATTTAGTGATGATTCCCTTGAAATTACAAAATAAGTTATGCCAATGGCAGCTTCTGAGTCCTTTTGATGGGTAGTTATAGCCACCAGAGACTTTGAGATGGAGAAGTATCAGCTGCCTTTCCTATAACCTGCCAAAAGAATGTAAGTCTAAGAACACACTCTCTTGCTTCCATGGGCGTCTATTAATTTTAAAAAGAAAGCCCAAATGCAGTTTATACAGCCTGTAAACTTTGAAATCCCTCAGTCTCAGTTCTTGCAGGTGTTCCAATTACTTTCTTGATTAGAAGGTTGAGGACAATTTCAAACTTCCAGTGACCAAATTCTCACATCTTGAATTTAGAGACGCTTTTTATCTTCAAGGCTGAATACAGGAGCATCTAGAGGTTTAGCCTAGGGCTGCCTGTGGCTCTGGCTTCTTACATTCTTATTTTCTAGTCATACCCTCAGTTGGGTTTTCCTTTAATCTGGGGTTCAGATGCATATAGTCCAATTAAGATGTGAGGGAAGCACAAGAAAGCGTAAATAAGTGAGTCCCAGGAAGGTCAGCAAGAAAGAGGAGTATCGAGGCAATCACCACTGTTGGCAACTTCAGCTTAAACCCACAGGAAAAATGCTGGGAGCCATTCGTTCACTCAGAGGCGAACATATGCCTCTGAGTTATCTCATCTGAGGGGTGAGGAAGCTGGGGATATTTATTTACCAACTCTGATTAGCTATTTATCAAGGGATAGTCAGAAGGAATCAGACTCCTGGCTCTTTTGGCTGGCCACATGGGCAGCAAAGTGGGCTCTAATAACAAAAGAAAACTAATAGACTAGGAAGTGCATCTGCTGGCACTTGGCAGAGATGGCATTCTGGCATGCCGAAAGTGTAAGGACAGTGGGACGTGGATGACATGCTGACAGCATCTGCTGCAGGTGCAGAGGCAGCCCATTGCAGGCATCCACTATCCAATAGGTGACTCATTTCACCAATTAAAAACCCACTCTCATGTTCACTGTAGAGTAATTACAGGGAAAGCTTCTAATGTAGAATGAAACCCCATCAATGGTAGGCTTGGAGGAGTAGCCTCCTCTGGAAGCTGGTCGTATTTCAACTGAGCACTTCTAGATTATGAAATCTCCAATAGACAAATTATAGTCCCCTGCAGTTGAAACTTAAACTATTACATATATATATATATATATATATATATATATATATATATATCACAGTCTTCTTCAAATAATTCACATCAGCATACATACCATCCTAAAGTTATTTAATAGAAGACTAGACCCTACAAAGTTATCAGAACTGGGAGCAGAGGTTAGGGTCCCCCCCACACAGGAGGACGCCTAACAACTGGGTTCCCTTCCTCAGTGTATCTGAAAGATACAGAATCTACTTCTCTTCCAGTTATCTCCTCTCAAAACCTTTGAAGTCTCAATACTTGTTCCCATCTCCTCATGCAGAGAGGGCAGGCTTTGTCAGGAAAATTCCTTTCTCACTGTCTGTAAAGCCAGACTAGAGTTGTTCTTCCTGACACCCACTGGCTATTACTCACTCCACACATGGCTCCTGAGATACTGGAACACCAGGCCTGTGCAACACTTAGCATCTTTGTCAGTTACCCCACAACATTTGAGTAAACTTGTGCTCTGTGCTTCCATGAAAAGAAAAGTGCAGTTCTAAACTGTAACGTAGATCGATGTCGCCACCACGGTGTAACTGCTGCCCACTGAACGGCTGCCAGGTTTCAAGTCTATGACAAGGCATGTATATTTTTTTTCTCAAGCAGTTTATATAAATTATGATTACTTTTTCTGCTCTTACAGACAAAGAAACTGGTTTTCCTACTTATCCTTCAAAGTTTTCTTTTTAATTACAAGAAGGAAAGTTATTTGGCAAGAAAAAAAAGCCAAAGGGGGAGGGAAAATCTGGAACCCCTTGAAGCCCCTTTGTCAGTATATAACCTATGACCCTCTGATTCTGCCATCACACCCTTACTTTTCTGTGTCTGCCTGCACATGCATTTTGAGAAGAAAAAGTTGAACTTTTTCCACAGCAGCCTTTTATTTCATTTTTCTGAAAATAGGAAGGACAATTTTCCAACAAGTATTTTCTTGAGCTGCATTCCCCTTTTCCTTCACCAGGGCAACCCTGAAGCATACAGGTTTCCAGCCGTTCTGACAATGAAAACTTGGAAGCCTAAAAGGGGGAGGGCAGTTTAAGTGTGCAATTCTTGTGTGTTCTTCTGTAAAACTTCTGACCTGCACTTTACAGGCCAAGACAACCTTTCCCATTTTGTTAAGTAGTTCTTCTTGGCTACCCATCCGACTGAGTATCCCCGATTGAGATGATAGTACTTTAAAATTTGAGCCCATTTTCATTGGTCATCTGGGACCATAATGAAGTCCCACACATTTTGCTCTTCCTCTTTCCTACTTCTTTCTCCAAACACACTACTTTGAGGACTCTAATTAAGCATAAAACAATTTTTGGGTGGCTCTAAATGCTTAAAATGTCTTTTCCATTCTTCTCACCAAGCTTCCCACAGTGCCCAAATGTCTCAGGTTTGATTCCCAACTGAGTGAGCACTTTTCCTGACTAGGGCAAAAAGGAGACTTAGCATCTTCCCAGTTTCCTCACTGTAGGAAGAGGCTGAGGCTGGCCACTGTTGAGGCAGGAGAGATGAGGAGAACTTGGAGCCCATACAGCAAGGATTGGGTAGCCTCAGAACTGGCTACCACGCACTGCAGCTCTTTTCAGGGGCACACAAGGACCTTCTCCTGCTATCGTCTACAATCCAGGCTTCCAGAAGAAGTATTTCATGACAGGGTTAGTATAGATCTATGTTTACATCCCTAGTCCCTCTCAATGATTATTGAGTGAATGAATGAATGTTGACTATATAATTTCTGTAAAACACATTTTCCAGAAGCAACCATCTATTTTGACCTCCAATGACCTAAATGCTCCAAGTGGGCTTCATATTTACCTCAGAGATGTGGCTTTCATACCTACCTCAGAGACAGGCTAAGCTTAACTCTTCCCACAAAAGAGCTAGTCCCTTCATTTCCCAAGCCTAGCCTCCCACAGCAGTTCAGAATAGAGGTCAAGTCACACCTTTGTTTGCTTGTCTACCCTCTATCAACTGTAGCCAAGACTCTCGTCTGAGTTCCCCTACTAGTGGCATATAGGAAATCTGAGAGCCACACTGCCATTAGGTGATGTTTTACACTAAAGCCTGTGGTGTGAAGATGAGAAAGTGTGACTAGGGGTGAAGATGAAGGTGCTCCAGACACACATTTCCCCTCCCTAAACCTGGTGCCAAATGGAGTCTTGGACTCTGGGTATACTTTAAAAGCAACAACCAAAGACTTTCATACAAAGCTGTTTACCCAGTGTCCTTGAATCTGTTTCCCACCGTGCGCCTGTTTCTGCTACATCTGGAGCTTTAAGGTTCACAGTGCTTCCTGTTACAGACAAGAAAACATCATCAAGCCTTAGTTTGAATGCAAGGTCCTTAACCTGGATGCGGTCTCCTTTCTCACACCTAGCTGTTGTGTGAGCATCATACTCTCTATGTTCAAACTCTTACATTTCTCTTTCTTCTCTGAATACTCCCAACACGTTTCTCAACGACATGTTTTTCCATATGTTTGGATCTTCCATTTTTATAGTTCAACTTTCAAGATTTTGAGGATCTTCCTTAAGTGTTATTTTCTCCATTTAGTCTGTGAGGATTCTTTTTCTTCTTTGCTTCCATAGTAGGCTGCGAATTTCTTGATGGAAGGGACTACGTCACTCAATTCTGCACTACAAAGTGCTCAGCCCAGTTCTTACAACAAAAGCAAGTGACCAAGAAGTGTTGGCAGAATAAATGAGTCAATCCAAAATAGAATAGAACATTATGGGTTGGTGCCATCAAAAATAGGTTTCCAGAGAAAGTGAGACTCCGGTTGAATTCTGCAACACAAAAAGGATTGGAATAAATGAAAACATGTTGGACTATCTTAATTCACTGGTGACTTTGGCTACAGGGAGTCAGGATGTTAGTCCTGGCAACCTTCATCCAAAAAACCTCAATATATATCAAAACAGGTATCTTCAAGGCCTTCAGCTTCCTGAGTATATAAATAGACTGAAGTCTCCAGTATGAAAATGACCCTAACTTCGTCACAGTCACTATGCTAGTTATCCTCCATCTCCTTTCCAGTCAAACCAGAATCCATCCATTTTCACTCTTCTTGTCCCTGGAGACATCTCCTGGGTCCCTTCGACTCTGTTTTGCAAAGCACCAGCAGGTGGTCTAAAGTGCCTCTTCCTGGCTCCATGTCTTCGGTAGGGGCTGCTATTCTATCATAGTGATGTGGTAAACATTTCGGCCTCCCTCCAAAATGTCTAGGTACCATTTGCCAGAGCCTGAGGTTATGTTAAAGACACAGTAGAAGTCCTCTTGCAAGTGTGATGAAGGATGCTGAGGGTGAAGATACGTCCTGGGTTATCTTCATGTGTGCAGTGTGATGGCAAAGGTCTTGACGAGAGGGAAGCAGGGGACTGAAGCCTGTGGAACACGTAGAGATGGAAGGTCAGACTGATGCAAGGAAAATGTCCATCAATCACGAATACGGATGGCCTCTAGAAAATGAGAAAAGGCAAAGAAATTAATTCTCCACGTAGCCTCTAGAAAAAAATATGGCATTGTTGTCACCTTGATTTTCTCCCTGTAACATTCATTTTAGATCCTCTAGCTGTAAGGAAGAGAGCCTGGATTGCTGTGAGACTCTTAATTTGTGGTAGTTTGTTACTGTGGCAATAAGAAAATTATAACCTCCTCTTGGCTCGCTCCTGTTCTCTCATTCTCTCTTCATGGCATCAGCTTCAATGGAGTTCAAATGACTGATTCTGTCTTGTGTTCTTCCTGTTCCCTCCTACTGCTAGCCTCTGGTATCTGGCTATGTGTTTCCATTCCCCATAACCCTACCACAGTCCTGTGAGTTTTCTTTTTATTAAAATCTGTTTAACTATCCAATCCAGGTCCTGTTTACGAGAACACTGTGCCTAACTCACCACCTTAAAGAAACATGACAGAACAATTGTTATGACCTCAAACGGAGTCTTTTCTAATCTGAAAGCATCATATACCATAGGTTGAGTATCTTCTTAGTAGACTCTGAGTTTCCCAGTGGCAAAATGTCTGCCAGTCTGCACAGAGAAGCGAGATAGAATTTGAAAGCATTTGCTTCTTCGGCAGGGAAAAATGGACATAAATCCTATTCTTCTGTGAGAGTCAGGCTTTGGAACCTTAGTGTTCCCCAATGGGCTTGAGTTCTATGAAATGTGTGAGAATTTCACGTGCAATTGTGTGCATATGTGAATTCTCCAGCCACCGCCCACTCTGCTCAGCTTCCAGAGTTCCCCTGACTGCTGCAGATGCAACCAGTCAGATACAGCAGGGGCTTTCTGTACACGGAGTCTCATCCCTTTAGCCACCTCAGAATGTAGTGACACCACTCAGGCTAGTTCCTATGGCTGGAGAATGCATGCGTCTCTTACTGGGCTTGTCTCACCATGATTTTGCTTCAGACTTTTCTCTAAAGCCATAGAAACCATCTTCATGCAAAAGTAGCCCAGAAGTTCGGGAGATGAACAGCACTTAATTCTGGAAATAATTGCCCCCAGGCCAGAAGCCAATAAATAACAGCCGTGATCACAAGTTCTCCTGGAACTCTTCTGAGCAACACTTCACCAGAACCCTGACAAAGGCAAACCTGTGACCACAATAGAACCTTGCTACCCCACCACTCTAATTCCATTGGCTCCATCTCTGACCCTGTCTCACATTCGTTTCCTGATTCCTGGGGCCAGTTTCAAACAAAGAACTCAAGTCTCTGTCTTTTTGTAGGCTATTCTTTCTCACACATACACAAGAAGAATTTGACAGAGACTCAAATCCAGGTTTCCCATGCTAAACACCCCATCCCTCACAGTGCTATGCAAACGCTTGAGCCCTCCATGCTTAATAAAAGCTTCCTTGTTCCACCTCAGATTCCACAAAGTGCACAGCTGGCAGTCATTTCTCTCTGAAGACTAGAACGGCTCTCTTTTTTCACCTTCTAGGACCCCTAAGAGTCAGCCTTTTCTCACATTTGGGACATTTGTCTCCCAACAGCTTGCAAGGCATGCAAGCTGAAACTGGAGGAATGGAAAAGTCCACCTTTATCCTGGAGGGAAGAAATTGCACTGGAGCCTTATTAGGCTTCCACTGCCCGCTGGACATGCTTTCATGCAAACATTTTCCGCATCTGCTGTTATTATTACCAGAACACCTCAATCAGATCGGGCACATTTCACAGGTGGAAATAATGTGACAGGGAGAGGACGGGACAGGCTGAATGTGGTTCAGTTCAGGAAGGCAGGATCACCTACTTCCGTATTAGTCATCTATTGCTAAATACCATCCACAAACTTGGAATTTTAGACCATTGCTTATTTGCATGGGTTATCAATCTCGGAGACCTTGGCTCAGTCCTTTGCTCAAGGTCACACAACATTGCCGGAGAGGCATTGGCTGGGACTAAGGGTCTCATCTGGGACTTAGGAGCTTCTTTCAAGATCATTCTCCATGTATTCAGAGAACTCATGGCGGCTTGTTTAATCAAAGCCAGCAGCACAGAATTCCTGATCTCTTCTAACACTGACATCCAGATTCTCTTCAAATGGTTCATCAGATTCAGCCAAACACCCTGTGACTGAGAAGGGACATACCAAGCTGTGAGGCACTAGAGTCTTAGAATTCTGTCTCCCAGCCATTCTGAGTAGTCTCTTTGAGAGATGTGAGATTGGAGTGAGGATTTCAAAGAGAATCAGCAGCTAACCCTGGAACAGTTCTCTATCTGTCGCGCTCAATGAGCAGTACTTCCTTTATTGAGAAACCGTTTCCATTTTTAAAAGTAACCATGAGAAGAGAGAAAAGAGCACAAAAATTTCTTTAAAAATTAAAATAAACTCAGTTGGTGAAATTAGACCACAAAACCCACTTGACCCCTGTTTTAATTATTGTTTTCATTGGTAATTAAATACCTAAAAAAAAGTAACTTAAGGTTGGAAAGGTTTTGACTAAAAGTTAAGGGAGTACGGTTCATCGTGCCAAGGCAGGGATGGCGGCAGAAGTGGGTAGCTGCTTGTCACATTGTATTCAGTAAGCAAGCACAGCATGTGGGATGCTGGGGCTCAGCTCCCTTGCTCTGCTTTTTAAGCCTGAGATCTTAGCCTATGGAATGGTACTGGCCACATCAGAGTGACTTTCCCACTTTAATTAACCCAATCCAAAAAAATCCCTCACAGCCATGCCGGTGATTGAAAATTCTGTCAAATTGACAACCCAAAATAGCCATCACTTTCCCCATCTCATCGTCACATCCCCAAGTCAGAAACCCGAAGCATTACTAACTTCTGCTGAATAAATTACCACAGTCCCTCCACTGTGAATCATGCAGGTCTCATAACCCTGGCTGCCACAGAGACCTACTGATAGTTCTTCGGCTTCTGCTCTTGTCCTCTATACATCATTTGACTCACATCAGCAGTCTGAACGGGACGTCAGATTCTTGGCCCAGGGCAGGAGCTGATCTGTGACCATCCTCCGAGTCCACTCAGTTCAGATTTCTAATGACAGCTTGATGAGTAATTCCCTCACCATCCCATTTTCCCGTGGCAGTCATAACAAAGTACTACTCTCTGGATGGTTGAAAACAATGGAAATTGGTATCACGGTTTTGGAGACTAGATGGTGGAGAACAAGGCCTTAACAGAATCATAGATTCTCTGAAGTCCCTAAGAGAGGATTCTTCCTTGCTTCTGCCAGCTCCTAGTATCCCAGAACTATTTCAGTCTCTGCTTGTATATTCAAGTGACTGTCTTTCATATGTATTTGTGCGTCAGTGTCTTAATACAATATTTGCCTTGTATGGCTGCATACAGTTCCCCCTTTTAATATGGTTCTTATTCATATTGGATTAAGGTCCACACCAATGTATTTGTAATGATTCACTTATTTACAAACCCTTATTTGGGAATAAGGTTATATTTACAGGTATTCAGGGTTAAGGACTTTAGCATATCTTAACTAAAGGGGGAGGTGGAAGGAGTACAGCTCAACCCATGGCCTTCACTATGATTGGAGCTGTTATCCTACTGGTTGGCTTCATAATGCAGGCTGACAAACAGCAGCAGAACACAAATTAGGAAAACAGGCTAGCATGGATAGACATCTGGAAGGCTATTGGAACTAGAGAAGGTTAGAACCACAACTTTTTTTATTATTATTATTTTTTTCTTTTTTTCCTTTATTTATTTATTTATTTTATTGTTAAAAGCAAAATTTACATTTACTCCCCTTGTTCCCGGCCCTCCCACTCCCCCGCTACCCCACCGCCCTCCCCCTGCTTCCTTAAGATGGTGCAGGATACCCTGTCCTATGGGAAGCTCTAGGCTCTCTTAGAACCACAACTTAGATGACATTTTAGGAAGAACAAATTTGGGCTCCAGCAAGGACTTTCCACAGGCATTTCTCTGCCTCTCACCCATGCACTGAACGTACCTACCTTCTGCAGCTTTCAGAACACAGTACGAGCTATCCTCCAGCAAAGCCACCTTTGACCTCCACAATTGCTTTAGGTTTCTTGTCACCTGCCCTTAGTTTTAATTCTCCCTCACGGCAGCCCAGTGAGTAGGAGTATTGGAAGAAGCAACTTCCCTAGGCTGTAAGCTCCATGCTTTCAGGGTCCATGAGAATTTTGCTGTTTCTCTTTGCCCCATTCTGTATTCCTGGAGAGATGGAAAGAAACATCTATTCACCCCCAGATCAAATACCTTAGAAATGGTCCCATCCAAGTTCAGCAATGAGTTTTGGGGATCATTTATAGAAGCATGAATGAGGGGTTAGTTAGGGGAACATGAGTGACTCAAAAGCAGATGCATCACAGAAAACTTGCTCCCCCCAGCATAGGTGAAGACTAAAGAAAGCTGCATCACAGTCCCACCCAGAGTCAATCTTCTACACCCTTTGCAAAATGATACCTCCCAAGATCATGTCAGCTAAAAGGCAAGGGGAAGGGGTGGGGATTGAATAAAAATGGCCCTATAGGCTCATAAATTGAATGCTTGATCACCACTAGTAGGAGGTGTGGTCTTATTGCAGTACGTGTGGCTTTATTGGAGTAAATGTGTCACTATGGGTGGGTTTCGAGGTTTCAGAAGCTCAAGCTAGGCCTAGTGTCTTACTCTCTTTCTACTGTCTGCTAATATGGATGTAGACCTTTCAGTTACCTCTCCAGCACCATGTCTGCCCACATGCTGCCATGCTTCCTGCCATAATGATAATGGACTAAGCCTCTGAACCTGAAAGCAAGCCTTGATTAAATGCTTTCTTTTAAAAGAGTTGCTAAGTGTCTCTTCACACCAGTAGAAACTGAAACTAAGATAGTGGTAGTTGGAATCTCCTGCTATAAGGAAATGTCAGCAGCCACATTGCTCCTATTGTACTATTATTTGTAATTGCTATGATTTGGAGGCAGAAGTATTCTGTAGGTCACCACATCAATCTTTGCATCATGATAGCCAAGGATACGCTGGAAAATCATGGAAGAAACAGATTGTACCATAACATTTCAAACCCATCACATAGCATGGGTCTAGCAATGAGAAGGTATTGAGTAAGTATATGTTTAATGAATGAGTAAATACCTACAAAACTATTTTTGCTTCCTGGACACCTTGATGAATGGCAGAGATGAGAACAGTTAGAGAGCCATAGAGCTCTGATATTTCTGATGGATGTATTTTTGATGAGTCTTTAGGTCTCTGAATAGGGACTTTCTCTGAAATCCCATTCCTATGGAAGCTAAGGGACCTCTACCTATTGCCTCTACATATTAGTGACATATACATATAAAATGAGTATAATTTAAATTGTTAGGCATCTCATTAGCATTTAGCAGACATGAAAGCCATTATGGATGAACCCCATTCTCATAATCAGCTTTGGACCCCCTACTTTCTGTAACCCTGGTAACACAATAATTTTATTTTAAGGGAGGGAAAAAGCCCCACATTTGCTGCTCCTTTGAATTTAAAATTCCATATAAAGAGGAATGGATGGGAAGAAGCATCGTAGTTGTCCCTCCTGAATATTTAAAATAGCACATGAAAGGGGGAAGGATGGAGGTGGCAGAGCCTTGTGAAAGCCATTAAAGAAAGGCTGTTTCCATCTACAGATGCACGGCTGTTTTATAGAATTTTAAGTTTTTTCTTACATTAATCCTTTTTTAATCTGCTCTGTTAGATTATTTTAGGGAAAGGAAAAAGAGATCTGAGTTGTGTCTCTAGCCCTGGGTGGTAACATGGCTATCCAGTGAAGAACAAAGATCTATTATTGCCCCTTCCTTAAGGACTGTCAATCACCTGGACAGGAAATTGTACCTCAGGAAAGCTGTCTGTTCAAGAAACATTAAGAAATATTATAAAGTCTAGCTCAGCATGCAGGTTGACATGATGGTCTCTCTGGTCATTGTCTGCTCTCATACCGCGAGAGTGTGACTTATACAGTAGTCCCTTTGGCCATCGTCCAATCTCATCCCTGAGGATGTCCCAATTTAATGAATTCCTATCCCCGAGGGTAAACCAACTGTAATGAATTCTGTCCATCTTCTTTACTGTGCTCAGTGTGTCTTGTCTGAATTTATTCAATGGAGAACACAAGGACCAGGGGATGAAGGGAAGGTCAGAATGAGATCCTGGTGACAAAATATGTACTTCAGTAAATGGGTCCCATAATGCCATGGGCCCTTGAGGCTACTTACTATAAACCTGAACTCCTCCTTATTGGAGTTGTAAGGACAGGGAAGTAACGTACTTCAAATGTTTGAACTACCGTTCTATTGCTGTGAAGAAACACCATGACCAAAGCAACTTATATAAGAGAAAGCATTTAATTGGAGGCTTGCTTACACTTTCAGAGATTAGCCAATTATCATCATGGCAGGAAGCATGGCGGCAGGCAGGCAGGCATGGTGCTGGAGAAGGAGCTGAGAGTTCCACATCCTGAACTGCAGGTGGCAGAAAGAGAGAGACTAGACCTGGTATGAACCTTTGAAATCTCAAAACCCACCCCAAGTGACACAATTACTCCAGCAAGGCCACATCTGCTGCTCCTTCTAAGACTTTACAAGACTAAGTATTTGAATATATGAGTCTATGGGGTCATTTTTATTCAACCCCCCATACCATCCCTCAGGGTGAGGTCTCCAGACTGCAGTGGTGGTGGTGTTATCTAGAAACAGTTAGGGGAGCAGTCACTCCAAGTCCTTCTCCTTTCTGTGGAGTCAGAATGAGAAGCCCAGATGAATAAGGGCCCCAGATCACTCCATTCAAAGGAAAATTTGGGAAACACTGGCATATAGGGTGTGGTTGTTTGAAAGAAAATGGCCTCCAAAGGAGGTGTGGCCTTGTTGGAAGAAGTGTGTCACTGTGGAGGTGGGTTTTGATGTCTCATATAAGTTCAAGCCACAGCAGTGAGACAGACCACTTCTTGTTGCCTGTGGGTCAAGATATAGAACTCTCAGCTACCTCTCCATCACCATGTCTGACTGCACTCTACCGTGTCCCACCATGATAATAATGGACTAAACCTCTGAAACTATAGGCTACCCTGTTAAATGTTTTCTTTTATAAGACATGCCATGGTCATGGTGTCTCTTCACAGCAATAGAAACCTAACTAAGACATAGGGTAAGTGATTTCTCTATGGAGTTTGGAGGCATTGATGGCATGCCATTGTGATAACAGGGAAAGAGGGAAAGAGAGAAAGAGGAGAAAAGTAGGGAGACTGGAGTCAAAGAAGTAGCTCCAAGACTTCTAACCTAGCCTTAGAGGTCACAGGGTGTCACTCGAACCATGCTTTCTTAGCTTGAAGTGAGTGAGCATGAGCAGCCTGGATTTAAAAGGAGGGAATTAGATCTACCTCTCAATGGGAAAAGTGCAAAGGCCTTGTGACCACCAGAACTTTGCCATATACTTCTCTCATTGAATCACAAATCTGTCAGCACTGAGGTACTCACGGGCACATTCTGGAGGAGTTAGGGATAGGAGAAGAAGGAGGTTGTTCCAGTTTCATTTTGTTGCTATGCTAAACACCATAATAAAAAACAATTTGGGGAGGAAAAGGTTTACTTTAGCTTACAAGTTACAGCCCATCATCAATGGAAACGTAGACAGGAACTTGAGGCAGGAACCTGGAAACAGGAACTAAAGCAGAGGTCATGGAGGGATGCTGCTTACTAGCCTGCTCCCAGGCTTCTGGTCAACTACCTTTCCTATACAGTGCAGGTTCTCTTACCTACTAATGGTACCACTGACAGTGATCTGGACCATCCTACATCAATATAGTGATCAAGAAAATGGTCCACAGACATATCCACAGTGCAACCTGATGCAGAAATACCCTCAGTGGATAGTCCTTCTGCCTAGTTGTATCAAGTTGGCAACCAAGATTAGCCAACGCAGAGATGAATTAAATTCCTCCTTATTACTTTGGTGGGATCTAGAGCAGATTTTTTTTTGTCTATCTTAAGCTGTGTCCACATATTTGTATGATAGACTAGTAATGTTACGAGGCATTGCTGGGAGGCTTTCTCATTATTTCTTTTTGTGGTGCTGGGGATGGAACTCGGGTTTAGGCATGCTCTGCAAAACATTCTGCCACTGAACTACAGCCATACCCCCACTGCTGGGAGTATTGTAAATGGGAACAATCTAGGTAACCATGAACACTATATCAAGGTTGGTTACTATGGTTCTTAGCAAGAGCTATGATAATAATAGTTCAAACTATTCTATTTGCCTGCAATCAGAAGCTTATCAAAAGTATTTTCTTATCCCAGAAGAGTGGATTGCATAATGGGAGTTTCAAGAGTCATGGAAGAGGAGGATGTTTCTGGCAATAAAGACTTTTCTGTTGTTTCTCTCTGGACCAACACCTGGCTTCGTGTTCACTTTTGATGCAGTCTGCATATTACATCTTCTGAGTAAGAATAGCATCACAGCCACGACCATGAAAAACAGACTATCTCTGGTTCTACTTCCACTTGCTCTGCGGGGATCAGGAGCCCCTCTGGATCCTCCCAAATGGTTCTGAGCCTTCCCATGGTGTTCAGCGGGCTCTTTCTCTTAGCTGCCTGTGGAGTCAACACCATCCCTCCCATGTGCTACTTTGATAGAGTTTCTCATCCCCGCCTAAGCCAAATGGCCTTTTCACTCCCAATGCCTGCCAAAGGCACCGCCACTATTCCCCAACTCTGCCAGAGCTGCTCTGACTGCTGCAGATAATCACTGATGTCTGATCTGGTGGTGAATCCCACACTGGGCAGCTGGTGTTGTAGCATGAGAAGCAGCTCTTGTGGTTCATCAAGAGGTTGACAGCAGTGCTGCCAGTTTTTCTTTGCAATATCCAGTCTTCTGCAAATGGTAGAGAATTCCTTTGCTCTTTTATAATTCATCTCCCTTTCCCTTTGTACCAGCTTAGACACATGGGCCTCTTAGTGAGTGCTAGGGGTGTTGACAAGCTCTGTTCAGTTGTTCTAGAACCAAGATAGTATGAAGAGAGGTTAAAAATAGAGATTTACTCAAGTGAGGCTGACATTTCTGGCTCCAGCCTCACTAACAGGGTGACTATAGTCAGTTATCTAACTCCCTGTGTCTTGATTATCTTACATGTAAAATGAAAATATTGATAGAAATTACTTCATAGGATCTTTGTGAAGCTGAAATAGGATATCCAACGTAATTCCCTCAATACTGTGTCCAATGATAGTAAGTACTCAGTAGATGCAAACTACTAGTATACTAGTTTGCATTCTTTTTTCTTTTTCTTCTTTTTTTTCTTTTTGGTTTTTTCAAGACAGGGTTTCTCTGTAGCTTTGGAGCCTGTCCCAGCACTTGATCTGTAGACAAGGATGGCCTCAAATTCACAGAGATCCACCTGCCTCTGCCTCCCGAGTACTGGGATTAAAGGTGTGTGCCACCACCACCTAGCTCTACCTTTCATTCTTATGGTTAATTCTTTTCAGGGGTCTCTTTGATCTCAAATAATAATAGATTGTTGTCTGCCCATTTCTCCATTCTTTATAAATAAGATTTTAAAATGTCTGAATCCTGCCATAACCATAAGTTGGATTCAGTCTGGGATAATGTCTACAGATAAAAATCATTGTTCAGCAATTTGTATTTATTTCACATACAGTAGATGTTAAGACTGATAACTATAAAAGCAAGTGTTCATTAAGTGTCTCTGTGTTCTAGGTACTGGGCTTATAAGAATTTGCTTATTGTCTATCCTTGTGTCAAGCCTATGAGGTAGGTACATTATTATTCCCATTTGACAAATGGTATAGTAGTCTGTCAGGTTGCCATAACAAAAGATCATAGAGTAGGGGTATTAAACTATAGCAATTTATTTTTTTTGCAGTTCTATGAAATCAGGTTTTTCTTTAAAGGGGAAGCTATTAGGAGGTTGGAGTACAAAGGAGTGACAGGCTCTCAGCAAGTCCAAAAGTTAGCAAGGCAAATTCCATTAGAACTTAGGGATGAAGAATAATCCTCTCGCATTCATTGCTGTATCACCAAGTGCACTAACGTGGCAGTATTGCCCTCAGAGCTACGCAAGATGTTGTTGCCAGCACGATTCTTTGCCAGGGCTTGACTTCACAGCTCTGCTAGGCAGTGGCCTTGCCCCTTTGAAGCTGAGGCAGAGGCAGATTTCCTGCCTGGCCTGAGCACTCTGAACCTATATCATGAACATCAGCTTTGATGACCTCTGAGTCACCTTCAGGATCATTCTTTCCCTATCTTAAAGACACATTTACAGCCAAATAGTCGTGCTGTCCTATCCTATAAAATGAAATGAGCCCAATAGTCTCCCTTCATTTTGTCCTGTGCCCTTGTTTATACTGGCAGTGCAAATACTAAAACAATCCCATGCATGCCCTTGACTTCCTTGGAGATGGATGATTAACTTCACAAGTTGAACCCAGAATTCCTTCACCAAGCCTTTGTTCAGCCCCACTCTTCATACTCTCTTCATAACGAGTTCTCCTTTCTTTCTTTCTTTCTTTCTTTCTTTCTTTCTTTCTTTCTTTCTTTCTTTTTTTCTTTCTTTTTTCTTCCTTTCTGTTTTTGAAATATGAATAGGTTTATAAAGTCTCAAGTCTTTAAGTGCTGGTTGTTCTTAACAGTTATTTCTTCAGTTCATTTCTCAGCTTCCACACTTTACAGTCATCAACTGCACAGCAATGCTTCAGTTGATGATAGATCACCAAGGATACAATAGAGCTGAAAAATGTCTTGTATGCTAGTGACACTGTGGTAGAGTGAGTCACTGATGCATTTGTGGTAATGCTGGTAGAAGCAAACCTAATGAGCTTCCAGTCATATGAAAGAATACTAGATACAGTTATGTGTAAATGGAGGCTTCTTACTTGTTTGCAGACTGCTCCATCCTGAATAATCAAACAGAAACTATATTAATAATAACACTGTTTGGCATCTTAGCTCAGGCTTCTTATTAACTAACTCTTACATCTTAAATTAACCTATTTCTACTAATCTGTGTAATGCCATGGTAAGGTACCATGGCATCTGTCTCCTTTGGCAGCTATATGGCATCTCTCTGACTCCACCTACTCTCTCTATATATCTGTATTTGATTTCCTGCCTGGATTTGCTCTGCTAAGCCACTGGCCAAAACAGTTTTATTCATCGACCAATAAAAGCAACAATGTGTACAGAAGGACATACCACATCATTTCCCCTTTTCTGTCTAATTAAAAAGGAAGGCTTAAACTTTAACATAATAAAATTACATATACAAAACAGGAATTAACCAAGAATTATAGTTACAATATTTATTTGTGAGTCTGTTTCATATCTAATTTATCTTTCATTATAACTAAGGAAAACTATAAGCATAACTATCTGTCTTCAAAGACTCCAGAAGGACATATTATTACCTAAGTAAACAGGAAGTGCATTATAAACAACTTCCAAAGTTCTAGAATCAGCAGAGACATCTAGCTGCCTGGACAGTCACCCAAAGTTCTTCTGTAACATTGTGACATCCATCTTCAGCCTATAGGCCCATAGTATCCAAAAGACTTTTCCATGAAGCAGGAAATTTGAAGATCTGTTTTATAATGGCAAAGTTAATCAGTTGCTTTCTTCTGTGTTCTGCAGAATGTCTGTCAGACTCTTTCATGATGCAGGAACCCAGAAAGATTGTCTCACCTTCTTTAGGCAAGCTCAGCAGTCATTTTCCTGTGGGTTCTGCATTTTCAGTTCATAAAGCATGCCATCAAGCAGTCCAGGCATGGGAAATTTCTTGCTCAAATGGCTAGCCTTGTCACATTGAAGGAAAATTCTATATCAAGTTTATTCAATGCCCATTAACCTCTCTGAAGTAATTGTTATAACTAGAAGCAGATATGTCTTACTGTCAAGAAAATTCGAAGTTCTTATAACATTTCAAATGTCATATTCTGTAGTTCTATGAAGTATGGAAGATTATCTATCTAACTGAAATATATCCTTGTATATCTTGAAAACCTAACTAACATTACTATAGTTTGACTATAACAGATGACTGTCTATTCAACTGTAATTTTAATTATACATTACATTTTAAAATGTGTTGTACAAGAGCAGAAATATATATATACACAGTGTAACAAAATCAACCTTAAATATGTATCAATAGACCAAGATCCATGTCAAAACAAAATATTCATCTCTATATCTTATATCCTTTATTTTTTTAAAAAGAGATTGACTGTGACCATTAACAATTTATACCCAGCCCCTTTTAAATGAAAACAAATATTTATAAACAATCATTTTGGGAGTTTGGACATAGGTTTTCCTTCAAACTGTTTTCTGCTTTTTGTTGGGCAAAGCATTTTTAGGGTTCATGGAGAACGTTCAGGGTGCTTGTTCTGTCAAACCACATTAGCCTGTAAGGAATCCACAGGTTCTCATCTTCTGTGGAAACAAAAGCAGAACCTCTTTTCCAAAGCAACATATCCTTAGACTCAAGTTTTGAAGTCAAGATACCTTTAAAACATATATGTTTGTTTATCTTAGCAGCCTCCAGAATCAAATGTCTCTCTGTAGTCAAAAATTCAAAGAAAAC
>JAQHUG010000171.1:3484420-3565435 GCA_028555095.1 Dicrostonyx torquatus | reverse complement strand
CTTCTTCTCCTCCCAGAACTTCCGTTCTGTCTACTCCGCCCACCTAAGGGTTGGACTAACTATAAGCCAGGGGCAGCCCTTTATTTACCAATCAAAACACAGAAATACAGGTGGACCCTCCCACAGAACCCACACACCAGGAAATTGTAATACGCTGTTTGGTCATTCTCAAGTCACATTTCTAGGGAAGGGGCTATAAACTTGTGGTTGGATTGGCAAATGCTTCACAACCAAGTCTAGGGTGGAGGAAAATGGTGGAAATGCTCATTTCCAGGATTTGCCAAATTCCGTGCTGTGCATACTTCTACGACTGCTTTCAGGGTACTGGCAGCACAGTACCATTGGAAATGACGTTGGGAAGAAATGACACAATCAGAGTTTAAACACAGAAACTCTAGCCCAACACTACCTTAGATTATTAAAACTGGAGGACCAAGAAGGAACAAGAATGGCACCACAAACAGAAACCAGGAAAAGAAGAGCGAGTGGAAAAATCACTATTCACATTCAAGTTCCTCTCCTCCGTTTCCCCAAAAGGGACCATGTTCAAGGAACTAGCGTTTTGTCTATTGTGCTGGCTTTTCTTTTTTTAGTAATCAAAGACAAAAGGAGATAGGAAGCTTGTACATGTTCAGTATGATAAAGTGCTGAACTAAACCATTTGCCCAGCACATATTCATGCTAAGTCAGTTGTTCCTCATCATGATAAGTTTCCCGACAGTCTGACCTTGTTCCTTTCCCAAATGGAGTGAAGACTGATAGTTGGCTGAAAATTGTCATTGCAGAGAGTGAAGAAATGGTTCAATAGGTAAAGGGCTTGCTCACGAGCCTGAGGATCTGACTTCAGATCCCAGAGCCTACATGGGAAGCCAGTTACAGCGGCAAACACCTGTAATCCCAGCACTGAGCAACCATGGTCAGGAGGATGCCTGTGGCTTGCTAGACAGGCATATTAACTGAGTTTGTAAGCTTTAGGTTCAGGGAGAGACAGTATCTCAAAAAATAAAGTAAGAACTATTGAGGAAGACAGCTGACCATCAGTTTCTGGGCTGTACACACACACACACACACACACACACACGCATGCAAGTGTACTTAACACACAGAAAAGAAAAGAATGCTATTTCCACTATCAACTAACAAACCTACAGCATTATCCTCCACCTGGACTGTTTCACTTAGTCATCAACCCAGCCTTATGAAGTAGTTGCCTTTGTGGCCTCCATTTTATAGATGTAGAACCTGCGGCATTGAAAAACAAGAAGGAACTTGCTTAAAGACACACGGTCAGTCCATAACAATGCTAGGAATAACCCCAGTTCTTTAGTTCCAACTCCACTTTGTACTGTCTTTTCTCACCATCTAGGATAGGCGCCTTACAATCCAAAAGAGCCCCTTAACAAGTGTTTCTCAAAACTAAGCATCCTTCCAAAATGTCTGTGACATTCGAGACATTTGAGCATAGGTTTTCAATAAGAGCAATAGGACAATTCTTAGAAAACGGCAGTTTCTTCTGGGAGGACAAATGTCACCCAAGACCTGTGTCTGGCTCAGGCTGTGTCTATTCACATTTGGGGAATTTCTGACATCGGATGCATGACTTCATGGCTTCTGATCTCTGCTGCAGGGGTTGGAGCCTGACTTCTGCTCCTTCAGGTGAAGCCCCCGCAGCAACAAAGTATTCCAAATAGGATAAGATTGCCTTAGAACCTCCTACGCCATTAATTTGGCCAGGACTCATGAGGCGATCTGTACAGTTTGGAAATGAAGGGTCTTAGAGGTGCTTGAGCAGAACTGTTCCAGTAACTAATGTGTGTCCAGGAAGACCTTGGCAGGGCGCAGTGTCTCCCTCAGGCTAGAAATGATGATTTGTGAATTAGGGAGTTTGGATTTTGTGACCTGAAACTTTAGTCTTTCTGGGACCCGAAAGAGAGGCCTAAGAGAAGTTGCCAGTGGCAGTTAACATTTAGCCCTGGTTTCATTTGTTCCAGTTGTTTTGTTGCTGCCCCTCAGTCAGCTGTCATTAATTATGGCATGTCTCTGGACACCCAACTCCCAAGCTGGACTCAAGAAAGAAAGCGAGGACAGAACGACGGGACTATTTCGAGAGCAGTGATCCTCAACCTACGAGTCGTGACTCCTTTACAGGGTCAAATGACCTTTCACAGGGGTCACCTAGGCCATCAGAAGACACAACCACTTGCATTACAATTCATAACAGTAGCAAAATTACAGTTATGAAATAGCAATAAAATAATGTTATAGTTGGGGTCACCACAACATGAGGAACTGTATTAAAGAATCACCGCATTAGGAAACTCGAGAAGCACTGCCCTAGAGGATGGGCAGGAGGATGGGAGGAAAGCTATAGACAGGCAGAGCAGAGTTTTGAACACGCCCATGCTGTCACGTGGAGGAGCCCTGGTGTTTAGGAGCTTGGTGGAGACAAAGAAAGAGGGGACTGTTTCCATCAGCCTCTCCAAGGAAGCCAAACCATTAAGGTAAAGAAACAAATGGTCTGTGGGGAGACAGCAGTAGAAGGCTGTGAGGTGAGTGTGGTGGCAAAAACCTGTAATTCCAGCCTCTGAAATGCTGAGGTGGGAAAAATCAGAAGTTCAAAGCCTGCCTGAGCTACACAGAAATTGTATCTCACAGAAGGAAGGAAGGGAGGGAGGGAGGGAGGGAGGAAATTAGGATGGAAGAATAGAATAGAATAGGTATCAGGAAAGGAGGGACAGAGGAAGTAGGCAGTAGGGAATAGGACTGAATAAAAGGCTTGAGGCAGGGGCTGAAGTGAAAATATCTAAAGCTAAAGACTGCTCCAATCCAGGAAGCAGGGGAGGAGTGGGGGTCATGCAAATATAAATGAGAAGAGAATATCAGTTTTCCCAGGGTGTGTAAATATGGTCTTTTTTCTCAAATATATGTTGTCTGGGTAATCTGGGGCAAAAGAAATTGAGAAGAAAATAAAATAAAAAAACACTCTGGAGAAAGGCACTGTCCAGGCCTCTGGGTCCACTTTACATATTGGATACTTTCTCCCCACTACACCCAATGCTTTCTTCTTCTACAACACAAAACCTACAGTTTAGGAAAAGAGGTGAGTTAGAAAAAAAAAAAACATTCTGAGAGATCAATCTTGTAAAACAAACTACGGAGAATCTGGCCCTTTAAAGATTAGAACAGCCATTTAGCCATTAATCCACCACTTTAGAATGAGTGCCATCCTGCCTTAACGCACATACATGCAAACCCACATGCACTCGCACACACACACACACACACACACACACACACACACACACACACACACACACAGCTTCCTTTAGGGCAGCTCCAGCCAGTGCTCTTGTACTTTCTCTGTCCACAGGATTAGCATTGGTTTTGGGTTTGAAGAACACCAGCAAACATGGAGGGGAAGGAAAGGGCAGCAACACATTCTCCATGCCTCTCTACCAGATTCAGGCCCGGCTTCTACTATAAGCCTAGATCCTTCTGCCTACATTGCTCGGTGCCTTGCCACCTGCCTTCCCCGGACTTTCTGCTCTCCAAGAAATCAGCACAAACACAGCTGTCCCTCTCTCCCCAGGCCCAAGAGACCACCAGATCCAGTGGGCATATTCCAGATCCACCTTCCAGGCCCTGCTGGCAGTGTCTCCGTTTTATTTACAATGGTCACCTTAACTGATGGACACCACATGCTGTCTTGATTGTGTATGGTTGTCACAGGGCTTTGATGGAGCCATTCTGGTTGTAGATCCCTGCTTGCCATCTGAGGAGCACATTTGTGGCTGCAGTTTGTGACCTTCCCGAGAGGCTGAGAAATAAACTAAAGCTCAATCACACACACACACAAACACACACACACACACACACACACACACACACAGAGACAGAGAGACAGAGACAGAGAGATGTTATTGACAGGTTTGGAAAAGAGTGGTCCGTGTATGAAAGAGACAGAGACAGAGATGGAGATCAGGGTGTGGAAGAAAGGGAGGGAATTAGATGAGTAACTGTTTGGGGTGGGATGAATTGGTTAGCTGTCAGGTATAAGAAAATTAAGGTCATTAGCTATTTTCAATTTTTTTTCCTGTCATGTTAACAAGATTAGCAAGCCAAATACTCCAGGAGCACGTTCGGGGGAGTTTTCAGTGCTCCATGAAACCTGCAAAGCTCTGCTGACGGAGATTGCCTGGAATTCTCTCCCGCCTGCCCTTTCAGTGGATAATAATAACGGCAGAATTAGAGAGCAGACAGATGCTGCGCGCACTGGTGCACAGCGCTCGGCCTTGTAGAATAATGAATGTATTTGCCATGGCTGTTTCTTAAAATGATAAAGTTAATTTTGCCGGGACCTCCTTTATTTTTTTTAAAGCTGAGACTCAAAAAAGATGGAAGCTGAAATCATCTCTTATTCTTTCATTCACAATGGCTTCAATGTGACATTTAGAAAAACAAACAAAAAATTGTGTCATTCAGGGAACTCAGAACTAGGCTGCGCCTGGTGTGCTCGCCCAGCATCTGGCTGCCCAGTGCTTGTTACTTTCTTTTGGTCTTGGTCTGTGGGCAGACAAACAGGATCCTTGGAGAAGTGGAATATTGCTGTTTGTTGAAATCTGGGGAGGGATGCTGTCTTCTGGTGCAACCATCCAGCATACAATGAGAATTAATAATATTCATAGCGGCTGTCTGCTGTGGTAAGTGGCATGCCTACTATGTCCTGGTTCACACACTAAGTGCTTCTCATCTATGACTGTAAGTCCTCACAGAAGCTCTGCAAGATTTTAAGTTCAGCATATGAAATTTTCCATTTCTGTAGGTCAGTAGGTCAAATATAGGTAATTTCATGTACTTTGAAATCAGGTAGCTGTCCATTTGGAAATGAGACAGACTCAGCATTGTAACTAACACATGGTCAATCAGCAAAACAAGGACAAAGTTGATGTTTAGTCCCAGGATTTAAGAAATTCTACCCCTAGCGGGCAGCTTGGTCTTATGAATGCTAATCTGATCCCCAGTTACCCCCAAGAACACCAAAGCTTAGAAAAACAAAATGAATTGCCTTTAGGCTACACTCCTTGGAAGAGGCAAGGCAAGCTTCGAACCGGATGGCTTAGGAAATCCATTAAACTCTCCCCGTTTGCAATGAGAAGTCAACAATAGGATGCATACCCTACAGAGCCACAGTGACAGCTGAACAGGCATTTTTATCTTTACTTTTGGCCACCAGACTGCCGTCCCGTGTCATTTCCATATTTCCAAAATGTGCCCCGTCCTGTCACCATCCCGAGGATTATGCTGAGCAGCTCTCCCACTCCATTCTGAAAATGGTCAGTCAGAAAGCGCCATCTATTCCTGAAGCCTGCAATTCTTGCAAGCCTGAAGTGATGGTGTTTCCGTGGAGAATGCTTCAGGGCGCTATTTCTTAATTTGGATTTATTTTTGGAATGTATGTCCTTCAGTAAACACATGAGGGCAAATAATTGAGTTGAAAGTCAAGTCCAGGAGTGCTGATATCGAGGTGGGAAAGCAGGATGAGGAACGAAAAGAACATATACGTGATGTGTGTTACCAAGTAAGTGACCATTGAGGGAAACAAACCCAGTCCTGTTACTAAAGACCTCTGAAGAGCAGTAGAGTATGTCCCAGTCTCGAACGAAGAAGCTCAGGGATACATTTGCCGATTCAGCCGTGGGGGCTGCTTCCCAGAATATGAAGTCATAAGCACTTCGAGTTCATCCAGTTTGAGGTCTGAACACGTTTGAAGGCCAGAATAAAGTCCTCAGGCAGACCTGAACATGCTTTCAGCAGCCACACCTGCAGGGCACAGGAATGAGTACAAAGGGGGTGGAGACAGGATAGCACCGGTGTCTGCTGCAGGCACCTGACCATTGTTTAACCTTCCAGCCTTAAATTAGGCCCACAGCAGTAAACTCAGTCATAGGTTCAAGGACAGGCAGAAGGAGAAGGATTCTGTCAAGCATGAATGTCAGTACAGCTCACTCCCCATGATGGACTTTCAACAAATGAGGACATCCAGATTTCTTTTCCCCCTTCATCCACAAATGTGAGAATTTTCTCAGTGGTCCATCTTCCATTCTGAGTATATGCTAACAGTCATGAGTTCTTAGCCTGTGGTCCTCCTCGAGGACACCATCTCTCTAGTGAAATGGACCCTTCCCTAGGGACACTAAGAAAAGGCACCTTGAGAATTTCAGGATTCGATTGGTGGTGGAATTTATTTTCCCCTTTCCCCGTCTTAAATGTGCCTCTAATTCTGACTTCATTGCAGAGCCGTGAAATCAAATTAGGGAATGGGAGGAGACGAGCAACCCCTTCAAGCCCAATCAACTTCTGATGCCTTCCCCAAAGCTCTAATGAATCTGCACAGACCTCCAGTAATAGAAGGCCTTTTCCTCCTAGCAATTTGGATTTTTCCCTTTCTAAATAGAAAAGAAGCTTAGAGCATAGGTCTGTGGGTAGTCTATGCGGTGTTGGAAAACCTTGGTTTGATAGAGCTGAGTAGGAAAAGCCTGGGGGAGGACAAGGAGGTTGATTACAGAGGAGAGAAATCAGGAAGAGAGGCAGCAGCATCCAGTAGAGTGGGCCTGTTCTGCACACACCACCAGGCCAGACTTTGTGTGGGAACAAAGAGGCCGAAAGTGCAGTCCCTTCCCATGTATGGCTAGCAAGCTGCTTGTTCAGAGCAATGCTGCTCCATGTGATCAACAGCAGCATCTGCATTACTCAAGAGCTTGTTAGAAATGCAGAATTGCAGCTCCTTGCCCAAGACTTGTTGAATCAGAACTTGAATTTTGATAGTATTCCAGGGAATTCTGGAGACTGTAATATTTGAGATGCTTCGGCCCAGAGAAGATTCCAGATCTGTTCATGTGGCATATACCATCTTCAGAACTTCCAACCTCCCATCCCCCTTTCTCATGTAACCTGTCCCCATCCCCCACCATCCTTGGAGTCCTACACACTTATCTTGCAATTGTATCTTGTCCTTCATCCATTCTCTTATTATTTCCTTCAGTGGCGATGTCCAAATTATCCTTTCTGTCTATCAAACATCCATACTCAGCTACCTCCTCTTGAAGCCTGGGCCAGAAACCCAGTCAGAGTGCCTCCCTATTTCTTGTTTGCCCTGCCTAACTTCAGCACTGTTGGGTGTTTGTATCTAGCAGTGCAGTTTGAAGGCTGGCTTTAGTCTGTAGCCTATTTCTACCAGTTCTGACCTATGCCTGAGTAAATGACTGGGTTCAATTTTCCATGCCCTCTCTCTCCTAGACTCCCACATCCATAGCCTTCTTTATATGGTTTTGCGTGCTCTCCTTCTTGCTTTGGTGTAGAATACTTGCCTGTCTGTTGACACTGGCCTTTCCCATGGACTATAACAAGTGTTTTATGCCTTCTTTAGTCTCAGTTTTCCCTTCTTTATCATGAGAAAATCAATATATACCTCATCTCACTGTGGTGACCCACATGTAATAATGTAGATTAACTGAATTCACAGTAGGGCTAGTAGGCAACTTATTTTAAATAGTACTAATATGTCTTGGCATTACCCTGGAGATACTTTATGGGTAGGGTCTTTGTCTTCCTTGTGTCTTTTTATTCTCGTCAGTGTTTACCGGGGTCCTAGCAGGTAAACACTCAACAGATGGAGAGACACTGATATAGGAAGCTCCTCTTTTGTTTAGGTAGTTCTTGCCTCGTAACTCTCTATTCAGCGTACAGTGACAAGCCCAAACTTATCACAACATAAATGAAAGCTCTGGGATTGAGGGTCTTTTGTTCAAAGAAATGGTTATGGTAGGCCTTAGGGGTATTTTGTTGAATGTTGTGTGTAGTTAAGGAATCTAATAGTGTTTTGATTTGTTTCTCAATTAGAAATGCTACTCTTAGAATTTCATGGGAAGGAAGCATTACTTTTGCAGAGGAAGTTGTGTGGAATATGGAAACACCTGACCCCTCTGCCTTCCAACTTCAAATGCATGCCTTGAGTGAATTCTTTATCCAGTGTGTAATTTAACCTCTGAAAAGCCAGCTTTGGAGGCGCGAGGAGTGATGATTGGGGCAGGACCTGGTGGCATCTGTCTCTTTAAGAGATAGAAAATGGAACCTAATTAGCATAGACTGGCTGCAATTAACATACAAGTCCCAGTTCTGGGAGTTGGAGGAAGGGAAAAGGATAGAGCTAAAACTTAATGGGGTTTTGTTAGACAAAATTAGCTTCCACAGAACAGCCATAAAAATATCTAAATTATGAGAGCCTCTTGCCATTTGCCATTAACACGAGGGGACACGCTAATATTTAGTGGCGCCATGTCCTGGAAATTAACTGCAGTGAAAGAAGCCCCAGAGGCATCCCTGTGAGCAATAAGGGCTTGTCCACTGTCTCCACTGTTACCAAACCACTTGACTAAATGTTTTACAGAGACTCAAGACCTAGAAATCAGGCATGTCTCTGCGAGACTTTCACAGTGCTTCCAGAAGTGTAGGTAGCACTTTCTTGGGGAATCCACCAAAGTTCACATTTTTGTGTATGTGTGTTCTCTTTGGATTGAAGACGCCTGGCTCAGAAGAAGACATTCTAGAGCTTGAATTACAGACATCTGTAGATGCCCTTGGAGTTTTGCATACTGCCAAACCAAATGTTTACGAGTTTCTGTAAATTCAAGCAAGTGTTTCACTCTTGCCTTCTTAGGGCGAAAGGATTAAACCGGAATTCCCTATCTTCTGTTCCGAAAAGTGACCAATGATCGTCTGCACAGAGGAAGAACTGGTTCATGGTCTTTGATCCCCTTCCCCCTGTTTTATCAGACATAATTGGCTCGGTCCCTTGCTTTGGTTCCTATGGTTCTCTTCTGTGTGGCTTGTTCTCACATCCTTTCTCCTTTAGAGCTCACTGGCTTCCATTCATCTATAATTGTTGCCCACAATTACGGACCTCTGTCTTATGCTCTTCTCTTTAAAGTCAGTTACTTATTATTTGATGATACCTACTGGCAATTCTAGGTAGATGTCATTCTTTTCTGAAACTCCGAGCCGAGCCGTTAGTTCTGTATTTCCAGTTCTTGGCAGAACATCTAGCACGTGAGTCCCTACTTTTACCTCAATATCCTAGTTAATTATCTTTGTCTAAAATAGACAATAGAATATTGAATTGGTTGATATTTCTTCCCTACCCTTCATCTTATCTTTATAGCTACAGGGAATCTATCCGATAGGACGATAATTGTCATCCTCCTTCATCCTGATGGAATCAGGTCCATCTGTAACTAATCTGAGAGCTCATTCAGGCAGCCAGCATCACCCAAGAGAAAACTACAGAGTAGGGAACAAGAACATCCTGGAAGAGAAGCATAGGCAAAAAGACTCATAAAGTCTTGCTGCTGAGGTCTCCAAGCTGACTGCTGCTCCACCTTGCCTCTCCTCCACACCTTTCTAAGCCTAGGGTTGTTTGTAGGCTTTCTTTTGCCTTCTACAGGATAACCTGTTCAAATGATTTCTTTTTTTTCTGCCTTGAAATTTCTGAATGAATCATGTATTTGCCTGCCCTTCCCAACTTTTCTCATGATAGCTTTACTGAAAGGATCAGCCATGAGGCATCTCTGAGGCCATGTCCTCCTGCTATATACTTCCTTATTCTTCATGTCTTACCACTCCAAAAACACTCTTAAGATTCTAAATTCTCCTTTAGAGAACTGCTATCACATCGGAATTGGGCTTATCCATACTAAGCTCCCTGTCTAATTTAGCATTTCTTTCTCCCCATTTTATGACAACATTGCTCAGTCAATGTTTGAGGGTTACTGACTATCTCTTGCTCTTACTAAAGTTTTTCTTAACCATTTTTTGTATTTTAGTCTTGTTCAGATATATGAATTCCACATATAAACTTAACTATCTCCCAATGTATCTACCACCTCTGATTATATAACAAACCATCCTAACTTCTCCTGATCAAAAGCAATACCCATTTTCTGTATTTGTCTTTTGACTCTCTGTGCTGACTGGGCATTGGTTCTGATATAAACTAGCACAGCTGGTCTCTTCTGGGTTTGACCAATCATCGGTAGTCATTTGGTAAGTTGCCTAGATGGTTAAGGATGGCCTCTTTCACACACTTGGTGCCTGGCAGTTGCCTAGGATACCTTGGTTCTCTTCTGTGTAGCTTGTTTAATAAGTGAGTTGAGGCTCATTTTACATGAGGATCTTCAGATTCAAAATGCAGCCAGGACACAATGTGCAAATATTAGATAAATACTTTTCAAATCCCTATACGTAACTCACTTGTTAGTGGCCCATTGACTGAGGCAGGACCTTTGAAGAAATCCACATTCAAGGGCTTTGGAAATAGACCTCTTCTCTTGCATGTGCATGCATTGATATGTGGCACATATGTGTATTCACCTGTAGAGGTTAACATCAGATGCCTTCCCTCATCACTGTCTGCCTTAGATTTTGAATAAGGCTTTCGTTGAACCTGAAGACCACTGATTCAGCTGGACTGGCTGAACAACAAGCCCCAGGGACCCTCCCATCTCTGCATCTCAGTGCCAGGATTACAAGTGTGTATTATTGCACCTGGCCTTTTTGTGTGGTGTCCTCATTCTTGCATAGCAAGCACTTTGCCCAGTGAGCTATCTCTTACCAGTCCCTAGACCTCATCTGTCAGTGGGAAGATCTATCTACATTGCTACATCTCAAAAGAGTGGATATGGAACGAGGAACACTTTGCCAGCATTCTCTTAATGTGCCACACTCAGCACGGTCTCATTAGTATTCATTTCCTGTCCACTGCATTGTGGGAATACTCAGTTCCTGCTCCAGTGCCTTTACTTGGCTTCTTCTTCTCAAACGTTAGGAATAATTTTTTGAACTCTGCTCTAAGGAGCCTCTAACAGCCTTCTCTCTGCCATTTCTTTTCTCTGCGCTCTCACTTACTTTGACCATTTTCTGATCATTTCTTGAACTCATGCCTGTCTTTTGAGTTAAAATACAAATTCCCTAAGGGAAAACTTATCGTATCTTTAGTTATCAAAATATGTGTGCACTTCTTATATATCCACACATTCATGTCTAGTGCTGTGTTTAACATCCAGGAAGTAACAAATTCTTTGTGTTGGTTATTTATTATAAAGAAGGAAATATCTCAAAAACTCCTCTAAAAGCCTTTTTCCCTCTTCAATCCTTTTGTTTTGTTTTTTGTTGTTTGTGGATTTTTCAAGATGGGGTTTCTCTGTGTAGTTCTGGCTATCCTGGAACTCATTCTGTAGACCAGGCTGGCCTTAAACTCAGAGATGCACCTGCCTCTCCCTCCCAAGTGCTGGGATTAAAGGCACATGCCACCACTACCCAACCAATTCTATTTTGTCTTCAATCCTTTTTAAGTTAAAAAAATACATGCATGCCCTCAACAGTCCTACCAAGCTGGTAGCAAGAGCTCAGATGATTTAATTAATTCAGCTTTCTGCCTAGGTGAGAATTAACAGCCCTACTTAAAGACTGTTCTACTTAACCACCGTGCATTCATTACTTTGTCATGGTGGTCAAGAACTATCTGTCAGGAACAATTGGAGGAAGAAAGGCCGAATTTTGGTCATTGTTTCATTCATTCATGATACAGAAGGCATGGTGCCAAGGGTGGCTCCATCTATATGGGCAGGAGCATGTAACAGCATCATCTAGTTACCTGGTAGAAGATCAGGACGCAGAGGACAAGATGGGAAGCAGGGCCAGGCTCAATGACCCACTGGCTCATCTTTGCCAATGACACCACTCATCCCAAAGGTTCTACAACTCCCTCCCCCCGACCATCACCATTAACTGGGGACCAAGTGCTCAAACACATGAGGCTGAGGGGGACATTTCATCTTCAAACCATAGCACTTAGGCTCAGTGGAACCATTATGGATTTTCTTGATTTTTTTTTTTTTGCCTTCTCGCCACATGCCCACTCTTAAGGATCCTTAACTCTGCCTTTGTTGGCTCAACACCACGCTATCTGGCTGACAACCCACATCTTGCTCAGTCATGACATGACCTTTCAGAAATTTTCAGAAGTAGTAGCAATCTTCTAGGCATCAACAGTGACCTTCCAGTTATGATGTTGTGGACTAAGATGTGGGACTACCCTTTCCCGATGGTGGCAATCTTCCCTGAGACTGCTCCTCTGTGCTGAGAGAAGCATTCTAAGCCAAATGTTAGGTCACAACCTGCTTTCCCCATACCTCTGCTCCAGCCAGATTGTCTATTACCTGAACTTTCTTTGCGTTTTCAGAGTTGCTTATCTAGGACCCATACCTTTGACATTGGAGGATACGCATCTCTTGGCTTGTGTGTCAAGTCCACTATTAGAGATGCATTCTGAAACCTGGTAGTGCCCTCTCCTTTCCCTGTCAAAAATTTGAAGAGGAGTCTAGGAAGTCCTACTCATAATCAGCTACATCTTTTGTTTATCCTGTTCTCAAAAATAAAAACAAAACTAAACATCAAAACAATACTTAACTTCTATACTGTTAAGGAGACATAGAATTATGGTCCATACTGAAAGATGTTCTACTGTCCAAGAATCCGACACAGAGAGCTCTTTCTAATGCCAGAAAGTGATGTACTTCTGGAAAGATTGATAAAGGTGGATGGAGTGTGTGTGTGTGTGTGTGTGTGTGTGTGTGTGTGCGCGCGCGCATGTGCACATGCACGCGTGTGTAGAATAGCAGATTTTGCAGTCTAAGAAAATCTTCAGCTGTGGGACAAGATTTGCATGCCCTTCTGTGTCACAGAGACTGGTATGTTTGCAGCACGTCGTTGGGGTGCTGCGTCTCAAATCACTGGCTCTGTGCAGCCTTGATGAGGTGCCCAATTTACATATTCTCAATTTAATCTAAAGTAGGTACTAATTGATTACTGCTGAATGTCTGCACGCTCTGATTATCTGTTCAGATCCTGAGGGGGATGGGAGAATAGCAAGGGATCTTTCTTCTATGAGTAAGACTTTGTTTTCCCTCATCCAAGGAACATTTATATGCTAGGCCTGGGAGGCTCTCCAGCCTCTCCTCACCTTCAACCCCAATTGCTGAAAATAAATATCACCCAATCCAGCACTAGTTCATTTTATGTTGTATTACAAACTACTCTCTATTCAGTTATTCAGCATTTGTACAAGCAAATATTTCAGACATATGTCTGCGTGTATGTTATTTTTATGTACCTAAAGGCAGGATTTCATACAACTTGGGGGTATGGATTCTGGAGTTTATTTGCTGGTATAACCCAGGCTCTGCTATGTATGAGCTGTTCAATATTGGGAAAGTTGTTTGACCATCTGTAAAATGGGATTAACAGCGGTCACGCCTCCTAGAGTCAATACAAAGATTAAATGAGTTCAGACACATAGAGCAGCCAGCTCCATATCAAGCTGCTGAGTAATGCTATTCCTCCAAAGCTCCGTGGAGAGCTGGATGGAGGAAAGTTGTAGGGGTTGGGAGGGAAGCTCATTCTCTGGGGTTTCGGAGTCAGCCTATCATTTTCTTAGCCTGGCCTACATCATCTCAGTTAGCAAGACCGACAAGAGGTAGGGAGGCAGAATGTAGATCATGTGACAGTTGTGATTGCTAACCAAGAGTCCTCCAGAAGGCCTTTCCTGTCTATTAAGAGTAAGGAGGAGAATACGCGTAGTAGGTCATGAACATCAGATGCCATGTGTATGCTGGACTCTGTCGGCACCGTTGTTCACTGTGCAGTGGCTCCATCCAATCACTGGCACACAAACATGTCCTCTCTTCTTGGGCACTTATTTTCCATTTCTCTTCCATTTCTGAATTGCTGGTCTAATTTTGTTCTTGCTATTGACAAATAGGAATGCCATGACTTAGGAAATGCATATGTCTTAAGTGCTTGGCTCCACAAGACGCCAGAGCAGACACTCCATACAGACACACCCACAAGTGCTCCCATACCTTCCCTCCCTTCTGCTCTCTATCTGCTCCTCTCTTCAGACCAGTTTTCCAACTTTGAGACTGTTCTGCTCTGGGTGCTGACCTTGGCCAAGAGAAGTTCAGCAATGCTGAACTTGGAAATGTGTCAAGATCAAGCATGATGGGACTTGGAACATTCTACTGGCCCAGCCCCTGAGCAATTTCTTCATTAACCCAAGTAGGGCTGACTTGATGTTTTCAATGGAAATATCATTCGTAACCACTCATCGCCATAGCCATCAGAAAGAGCAGGTGTGGCCTTCCTGTTTCTCTGGGCAAAATTCTATTTTTTCATAGTTTTCTAGATACTCTCTACCTTGGCAACTCTGGTTTTTAGGAAAATGAATATATTTGTCCACTGGATACCTTAAAAAGCTAAAGATTATCCAGAAAACTAATTTAGCATGGATAAGTGGAGTGAAGTATCTCCATATTTCCCTCTCCAGACTTCAGGATCTTAAGAAAATGGGGAACAAAATAGGTCTATTTTTCTAGGAACATCTGAGAAGTGGAAATTTTGACCACTCCAAAAGGCATTCCTTTAAAAGAACTCAGGGAAAATAGTAGAGTAACTGTTCCAGTCATTTATTGCTGCATAACAGCCCTCATCATGTTTAATAATATAAAACACCAACCAACTGAGGCCCGGAGGTCAAGAATTCAGGTGGGTATCATGGCAGGTCCTTTTCTCTGTCCCTGGATGCCTGCAGCCTCAGCTTGGAAGATGTGCAATCATCTGGAGGCCTCTTTGAAACACAGCTACCGCCTCAAACAAAATGATTTTGAAAGCTGGATCCAGGTAGGGACATGATGCACCACGTGAAACTTGCCAGCAATGAAGCTAGGTTTCTGAGAAGGAACACCCTGAAAGAGAACCCATGGACCAGGTACCCCAAGAGACCCACATTGAAACTGCACGGCCTTTTCTGGCCTAGCACAAAAGTCAGGGAGTCTCATTTCCACTGCATTTGAATAGCTACGAGCAAATCACAAAGGCAAACCTATATGCAGTAGGAAGGCCATTAGACTCTACTTCTTCCTATTCTAGTGAAAGGCAGAACCGACTGTAGAAAGAAAGAAGACAGCCGAGCAAGCATAAAGTACATCCATTATCCCAGTATGTACTAGGCAATCACTAATTGGAGGTTAGCCTGGGTTAAATAGTGAGATCTGGGCTAGCTGGGCCAACTTCCTAATATTCTGGAATACAAGACCAACCTCACTGTATGTCCTGCCCTAACATGTATTAGTTATTAACCTCACCGCAAACCAGAAGTTGACTAGGTGGGAAGTTCCTTGACCACTCTGTGTCATTTTTCATGTGAGTAAAATTAGTATATAAGAATCCTGCTCCAGGGCTGAAGAGATGGCTCAGCAGTTGGGAGTACTTGACTACTCTTCCAGAGGTCCTGAGTTCAATTCCCAGCAACCACATGGTGGCTCACAGCCATTTGTATTGGGATCAGATTCCCTTTGGTGTGTATGAAGACAGAGCACTAGTATACATGAAATTTATGAATAAATAAATCTTTTTTTAAAAAAAAATCCTGCTCCATGGTGTTAGTGTGAGAAGTCAGTGGCATAAACTATGTCTGGGGTTGGTGCATTGTAAATGCTCATAAATGTCACCTTTAACTAAGACCCCAGAGAGGCAATAGCTAAGACCTAGGACACATTTCCTTAGAGCTACCCCAGGTGAGGAGGTGACTCATCTAATCCCCTGTCAAGGTGTAGAACACCCAGGAGCGGTCAAGGACTGAAGAGACTAGGCACTAGGCTATAGCACTTTAAAGTTTCTAAAACTCTTCCCTCCCAGCCTTCATTTAATCACCCAAACAACTATCAGAGCACACCAGCTCCTACCATACAGATGAGGGTTAACACCGCGAGGCTTACCCAAGGGCAAATAGAAAGGAAGTTGCAGAGCAAGACCACATAGCCAGAGTCACTGTCCCCTGTTCTTATCGACTTTACTGATCTCAAGGACATTGTGAGGCTACCAAAGGGAAATACCATTTAATTAGAGTTTAATTAATTTGGAAAGTACCCTGCCATCCTACCAAAAGGAAGAGGAGTCAAGAGGAGGCGCAATCTCCAGTAACCATGGAATGTCATAGGTAGACCACAAAGGTGACCATCAACTATGAGAGGGGAAACTAAAGTTATTACTTCTCTCTAACACGCTCAAGGGCATCCTTTATAATGCCCAATTTTGCTTTTCATATTCCACAGCTAATCATTGAATGCTGTGAGCATCCAAGATTCTCTAACTACCACTGATGTCTTAAAACCCCTTTCTCCTGTATCTTCCTTCAGATTTTAGCCCAGCTACATGAGAATGTACGAATGGGCACTAGTGAGATGGGCAGCTGATAAAGCTTTTGCCAAGCAAACCTGAAAACCTGAGTGTGATTCCTGGAGTCTGTGTAAAGGAGGAAGAAGAGAACCCGCTACACAAGGTTGTCCTCTGAGTTCCGCACATGTGCCCCCACACGTCTCCTCNTCTCTCTCTCTCTCTCTCTCTCTCTCTCTCTCTCTCTCTCTCTCTCTCTCTCTCTCTCACACACACACACACACACACACACACACACACACACAGAGCGGGTAGGGGAATCGATGTGTGTAATAAAACTGAAAGTGGAGAGATGAGAATGCCAGGAAAGCATTTCAGACCCTGCTTTTCTGGTGGTGTTCTCCGTTTGTGTAGCAGGAGGAAAGATTGTGCTTCCATCCATTTTTGGAAACAAACCAAAACATCCATAAATATTCAGGCTTATAATATTGACTTAAAGCTCAGTTAGAGCCCAGGCTTCAGTCAGCTCCTGATTATCCATGTGTAACTTATCCATAGCTAATTTTAAAACTCAAAATTACTTCCTTCTAAGTTGCAGCACACCCTGGGCCTTCTCGGTGGGTGTCGACTCAGAGCCTGGAGAGACAGGCAGAGCTCACATTTCCGTTAATGAGCATTTTGTGACCTCAGAAAGGCTCACTGGCAGATCACAGTCTAGCACCCAAGACTACCTGGTTATTTTAGGAATCCCGGATGAAGCACACAAGTTTTTTGTTGTTTCCAAGGATGCTTTCATGATGATAGTATGATGTGTGTAATAAAACTTCTTTGTCTATTTGACTGTATTTGGGATCCTCTAGGAGGCATACCTCTGGATGTCTCCAGAGAGGTTTAACCCAAAAGGAAAGACCCACTGTGAATGCAAGGGCCCCATCCCATGACCTAACACCCCTCACTGAATAATAGGAAGTGAGCTGAGCACTGGAATTCATCTCTCTCTGCTTCCCTACTACAGATGTATTGTGACCACATTACAGGGAAAAGCAAATACCAACTAAGAACCCATTTCTCAGACATCCTACTGAAGCCTCTTTGCACTAAGCAGCAGCATCTCCTATGTTTACCCTGTGGTACAGCTGCTTCTTGGGCATCTCTTTACTCACCTATTGTGTCTGAAGCTTAAGGGTTAATAGTATTCCTTTTTTGACTTCCTTATACTCTGCTCAGGCATCATTGATTTTTTTTGTTTGTTTTTATTTTATTGTTTGTCCCCATATACATAAGTGCATTACTTGTGTGCCTGATGACAATAGAGGCCTGAAAAGGATCTTAGAGTCCATGGAACTGAAGTTACAGATGGTTGTAAGCCACCACCATCTGCATTCTGGGAACTGCACCTGGTCCCTCTCTTCAAGAGCTCTTGACCAGTCTCTCATTTTTCTCTTACAATTTGTTTTTGCTTGAATTCATGGCTGGTTGATAGGCCAATGACTTCAGTGTTCCTGAATCCAAACCAAGATTGACAGGAAAATGTTTCATTCAGTAAGAATTGTTCAGAGAAGAGGAATTACGCAGCAAACTTCAGATGAAAAACTTTGGGAAGTAAACAGGCCCCTGAGACGCTGAGGCCAGCTAGAATGCAGGTGTCAGCTGAGAAGGTTCACCTTTTATTTTTTTTCCACCAAAAATATTAGAAAACTACAATGGGGTCATCTCCATCTAGGATGACTAAGTACTTTCCCAGGGAGGGCTTGAGTTTGGATTTAAAAGTCTACACTACTTAGTGATTGTTCTAAAACTTTCCTAATCTTAGATGAGAAAAGAAAAGCTGTAAAATCCGCGATGAATGTATGCATATTGCTGGAATGCTAAAACAAGAAAAGATACCATCGTATTTATCCTCTGGTTGACCACGCAGTCAGGTGCTCGCTCATTGGTCTGTTGAAAGCCTTCTATAAGATCAGCATTGTAGTGGGGATATTAAAATAAAGAAAGATGTGAGTTGATTTTTCATTGCTATGACAAAATACCAGAGATAATTGCATTCATATAAGAAGAAGTTTATTTTGCTTTGTGGCTTCAGAAGTTTCAGTCCTTGGTTGCTTGGATCCACAGCCTGGGGCTATAGCCAAGACAGTACATTATGGTGGGAGCATGTGGCAGAGGAGTCCTGCTTTCCTCATGGCAACCAGGAAGCTAAGAAATAGACAGGAAGGAGCTAAGGTCCCAGTACCATCCCCAGGACAAGTTTCTTGTACTACACTCTTTCTTTTAAAGTTTCACTCTCTTCCTAATAGCACCAAGTTGAGCACCAAGCTTTTTACAATCAGGCCTTTGTTGAACATCAACTCATGATGCAAGCTACAGCTAAGAGGTACGGGTGTTCATGGGAAACTTAAAATGCAGGGAGCTGGACAAGTGAAAAGAGAATGATAATAGAACATCTAACATAAGCTAAAGGGAGGCTATCATCTGGCTGTCCTCCAATGGAATGCTCTTTCTGTGTATCATATTTCCTGAACCCTCTGATAATACTGTCCAGACATAACAACCTCACATGAAGATGGGGCCTCACCAAGCTCCATTAAATGAATGTTCATGGTTTGGTAACTATGTGGCGCTCTCTTCGGCTTTGTCTGGTGGAACCTTCAAAGGCAGACATACCCATGGGCTAGTGGGGTCATTTCCGAAACCAGGGACCATCCCCAAAACGATGAGTCCTGACACAGGAAACTGGAATTGAAGGAGATGCCTCGGTCAGGTAAGAGTCAGCTGGACCTCTCCTTTGCCTCAAGGCTTGGAACCATCTGGACCTGTGCAACTTGAGGCTTGGAGATAGATTTTAGAGATAAGAAGCAAGGCAAGAAGTCCAAGAAAAGAGATCCAAGAAGGACTTTGTCTTTCTGAGCCCTTGGTATAGGAAAAGACAAGGTCTTCAGAAAGCAAGACACGCTTTTCAGTCCGTCTCACCTGCATGGCATCCCTACGGACTACCCTTCACCTCCAGCCAGTGTTCCTCAGGGAATCGTCAGGAACTCCCTGGATCAGAGAGCCCCAGGTCACGGAGCAAACCAGCACCTCCATGACCACCACCTGGGACCTGCACTTCCAAATCAGAGCAGAAAGGGAGTTATAGTTTAGATTTGTATGGGCATTCTTAAATTTGAGATCCCTATGTCTAGTCACCAGAGAGGTATTTTATGAAAATTTAATATGGTTTAACTTCCCATGATTCCCAATAAGTGTACCTTCCAATATCATTCATGGGGATGCTAGATGTCTGTCACCTGAGCCTTATTACTTGTTCTCTGATACCCCCCGATCATAATGTTCCAGCATCAGGCAAATAGTCTAGGTCAGAAGGTAGCAAACTTCTTCTACAGACAGATAAGACGTACTGACTACTTTGAAGACCATGCAGTCTCTATCATAACTACTCTGCTATTGTGCATAAAATAGTCATTGACAATATTTAAACCAATCAAGCTTAGCTGTGTTCCTATAGAACTTTGTTTATACAAACAGGGAGTTGATAGGATTTGACCTGTAAGCCATATTTTTCAGACACCCCTCCCCCAGCTTAGGCTATGAGGAAATTCATTAGGTATTGCTCTCATTATATTGAAATATTCAGCCTTGCAAGAATGGATTTATTGCAAGGAATGGAAGCTCACTAGAGTTACCTGAGTGCTTCTCAAACTTAACTGTATATGAAAATCACCTGAAGGGTATCTTAAAACAGATTTGTGGATATGTTCCTAGAATTTCTGACTCAGGAGATCTGAAATAAAGGCCCCGGATTTGTATTTCTGACAAGTTCCCTAGCAATAATACTTACGATGCCACAAAGGGCAAGAGGCTAATGATAGCATTTGTAGAGGAAACATAGGTCTCAGCCAGAAGGACAGGAACATGAGATCAGCTCCATAGATGTTTCAGATTCTGGAATTTAGAACAAAAGAAATATTTACTTTACAACCCTGCTAATGGGGTTACCAGAGAGCTGGTTACCATGACTGCTGTATCGTTCTCTAGATTTCTTCATTCTGTGCTTTTCTACATTTTCTAAAAAGTATGATGGTAGCCACACAAGTATACATATGATGATCAATATTCATGTAAAAAGTTGGGGTATGGCAGCTCACACCCCCAATCACAATGAGAGAAGATGGCATCTGCCAGAAAGTTGCTAACCGGTCAATCTGGCTGAATGAACAAGCCCCAGGTTCAGTGAGAGATCCTGTCTCGAAAAACAAGGTGGAGCATGATACCCAGGGATCTCTGGTCTCCACACTAAGTGCAAATATGCACCCATGTTCATGTGTGTGCATATACACATGCGAAATGAAAATTAAAAAAAATAAGCAGGTGAGAAACTACTCATAGTCTCAGGTCAGTCCTAGAAACCCAAGTTGGCGCCACACACAAAACATGGGTGTTATCCTTTGATAACAAAGTACAGCTTCAGAGAATCTTCTTTAACAATAGAGGCTATATTGTATTTAATTTCACACCCACACAGCTTAGAACATACATTGGGTTATAATTAAGATTGTCTGTCTACTGATCTCTTGTGAGAAAAAGGCTTTGTTACATCAAAAATGTCACTATCTTGAGTATTTCTACAAGTGCATGTGCCCCATGACTTACTTATTCTTATCATTGTTGATGAAAATGATAAATTCCCACTAAATGTTGAACTGCTTCTGTTGAAAAGCAGAGTATAGTCTAAATTCATTTAGGACATGAACTTAGAAGAAGCATGCATTGTCTGCAGATCCGTGCCTGCACAAATACCTTTTATACATAGGATGTTTTCTTTCATCGTGGGACCTTTCCTGGATTCATGGCTCTGACAAAATGCAATACAGGGATCCAGTGTAGATCAAATTCTTTTTCTTTCTGTTGATGTGTAATGCTAAAATTTTCATTAGGTTTTCCCCCATCACTGATATTCACAGAGTAAATTTTATCATTTTTCAAAGCAAATAAGGAGTAGCTTTGGACCAAAATCATTTTTCTAGAAGTAAGGTGACCAACTCAGAGCAGAGGGAGAGAACATTCTTGCCATGGGAACAGTCATATTTGGAGAAGATTGAAGATTTAATGGAATGCAAAAGAAAGGATACTGCAATGTCCATATAATATTTAATATGAAGGCATTATGATAGGAGAATGAGAAATTGCTCAGTTGGCTTCCATGCATGTGTGTAATCTAAGATCCATGGCTCAACAGTATCTGATTAAGAGCTTGGGATCACATACAGTTTCCAAGTTGTCTCCAGTTCCACGAAAACATGCTACCCTTTCTGAGAAACCTTCCCTCTCGTAATCAAAATGATCTTTACTGAAACTCCCCACTAATAAATACATGTGTGTTATACAGTATGTATATCATGTATATGTATATATACATATGTGGTAGTTGAAATGTAATTGGCCCCCATAGACTCACAGGGAGTGGCATTATTAGTTGGCATGGCTTTGTCGGAGGATGTGTGTCACTATGAGGGTGGGCTTTGAGATCTCTAGATGCTCATGTCAGGCCCAGTGCCTCAGTTCACTTCCTGTTGCCTTTTGAACAAGATGTAGAATTCTCAGTGCCTTCTCTAGCCCATGTCTCCTGCATGCTGTCATATCCCACCATGATGATAATGGACTAAACCTCTGAACGGTAAGCCATCCCCAATTAAATGCTTTCCTTTATAAGAATTGTGGTCATGGTGTCTCTTCACAACAATGAAAACCCTAACTAAAACAACATACATATACATGAATTTTATATATATATATATATATATTACATATACACATATATATTACATATGGGATTTCTATATCCCATAATTGGTCGTGAAACTGTATGGCCCTGCCTGCCTTCACTGACAAGCAATTTTGAGTTAAGGGGCAGAAGCACAGAACTTATGGAGGCTCCTAATATATTTCATTACAGATGCGTGAACTCACCTTGGAGCTCAGTGGTTTCTGTGGTGTGAAGATAGAGAAGCTTACTTCTGCTCAAGGAACTTTGGTATAGGATCCCACAACTGAAGCCAATGATTCAATAAATTCATCACAAGTGCTGTCTCTGCAGATTGATTAGCAGTTTCTTAGGGAAACTTTTTAAATTTTATTGTTTTTTATTGAGCCCTACATTTTTCTCTGCTCCCCTCCCTGCCTCTCCCCTCCCCCTTCAATGATCTTCCAAGGTTCCCACGCCCCTAATTTACTCAGGAAATTTTGCCTTTTTCTATTTCCCGTGTAAATTAGATCTATGTAAGTCTCTCTTAGTGTCTTCATTGTTACCTAGGTTCTCTGGGATTGTGATTTGTAGGCTTTTTTTTTGCTTTATGTTTAAAAACCACTAATGAGTCAGTACATGTGACAATTGTCTTTCCGGGTGTGGGTTGCCTCACGCAAAATGATGTTTTCTAGCTCCATCCATTTTCCTGCAAAATTCAAGATATTGTTATTTTTTTCTTGAATTTTGCAGAAAAATGGATGGAGCTAGAGTTCTCTGTTTAGGTCTATACTCCATTTTTATTTGATTATTTGTTCTTTTGATAACAAATTTCTTGAGTTCTTTGTATATTTTGGAGATCAGACCTCTGTCTGATGTGGGGTTAGTGAAGATCTTTTCCCATTCTATAGACTGTTGTTTTGTCTTGTTGATGGTGTCTTTTGCTTTACAGAAGCTTTTCAGTTTCAGGAGGTCCCATTTATTAATTGTTTCTCCCAGAGTCTGTGCTACTGGGGTTATTTTTAGGAAGTGGTCTCCTGTGCCATTGTGTTCGAGTGTACTTCCCACTTTCTCTTCTATAAGGTTCAGTGTGGATGGCTTTATGCTGAGGTCTTTGATCCATTTGGTCTTGAGTTTTGGGTATGGTGATAGATATGGGTCTATTCTCATTCTTCTACATGATGATATCCAGTTATGCTTTCTTTTTTCCATTTGATATTTTTTTGCTTCTTTGTCAAAAATCAGGTGTTCAAAGTGTATGGATTACTATCTGGGTCTTTGCTTTGGTTCCATTGGTCTCCTGTCTGTTCTTATGCCAGTACCAGGCTGTTTTCAGTACTGTAGCTCTGTAGTAAAGTTTGAAGTCAGGGATTGTGATGCCTCCAGAAGTTCTCTTACTGTACAGGATTGTTTTGGCTATCCTGGGGTTTTTGCTTTTCCATATGAAGTTGAGTACTGCTCTTTTGAGGTCTGTGAAAAATTTTGCTGGAATTTTGATGGGTATTGCATTGAATCTGTAGATTGCTTTTGGTAAGTTTGCCATTTTTACTATGTTAATTCTACCTAAAGGGAAACTTTTTAAAAGATGAACCGAGGCCATAAGGTAGGTCTTTCAGAAACGTCTTCAGTTTATGCTAAATGAACCGTAGCTTCAACAAAAGTAGTTTATTAACCTAAAGATTTTTAAGACTCTTTCTTCTCTACTCCCACTTCTCATCTTTCTGCCCCCTGTGTTCAATTTATCCCTTCTCCATCTTTTCCTACATTATTTCATTTCTCTGGAGGCTGCTTTGATCATAATTTTATTTACTAGTCCAGTTTTTCTTCTGACTCTCCTTCCCCTCTGCCTTTTTAATTTATTTTTCTGGTTCTTCACTCTTCTTTGACCTTAAGCAAGTATACTTGGGCAGAGTTATTTTATGAAGTTCTGTGAATTTTGTTTCAGATGTTGTACATTTTAGCTCTAGTCTATTATTCTTTCTAACTGTCTATCTACCTGTCTGTCTGTCTGTCTATCTGCCTATCTATCTGGTGATTTGAAAGAAAATGGGCAGCAAAGGGATCGGCACTATTAGGTGGTGTGACCTTGTTGAGTTGGTGTGACCTTGTTGAGTTGGTGTGTGGTCTTGTTGGAGGAAGTGTGTCATATATGCTCAAGATAATACCCAGTGTCTCAGACCACTTCCTGTTGTCTTCAGATCAAGATGTAACCAGCACCACATCTGCCCCCACACTGACATGTCCTGCCACGATGATAATGGACTAAACTTCTAAAACTGTAAGCCACCACATCAATTAAATGTTTTTCTTTATAAGAGTTTTCATAGTGTCTCTTTATAGCAATAGAAACCCTAAGACTCTATCTATCTATTTATCCATTTATAATCTATGTACTTATTTATTGGTTATCTAAGATGGAGTTTCATGTAACCCAGACTGTCCTCAAACTCACAGAATAGCCAGATGACTTTGAACATTTGATCTTTCTGTCTTTACCTCATGAGTGCTGGAATCACGTGTGTTCAACACCACTCCCAGTTTCTGTACTGCTGATGATCAAGCCCAGGAACTCATTTATGCTAGTCAAGTGCTCTACCAACTGAACTAAGTTCTCAGTCTCTTTTCAATATTGGGCAGGCTGAGATTCTCCTTTTTATATTCTACAAGCATATTTCCCCAGGCAGTGGATCCAATCAAAGAGGGACTGAAACTTCTGAAGCTACAAATCAAAATAAACCTCTTCCCTTATGAATTCAATTATCTCTTGTATTTTATCAAGATATTATCAAGATATTTATCAAGAGATATTTTATGAAGATATTAAGAAATAGCAATGGAAAATTAACTACTATTTATTAAAATTTCCAAAGTAACAGTTACTCTAACCTGTAAGCTATTTTGGGATTAATCTTTATTGATTTTCTTTTCTCTTAAGAATGATTTCTACTTTCCTGGTTCCTTATACACTGAGTAATTTTTAATTATATTCTGAACATGATAAATAGTATGGAGACTCTGAGTTCTGTTATATTCCTCCAAAGAGTGTTACTCTTCTCAAGCAGGCAAATAACTTGATTGGTGTTAAATGACAGACATTGTCTTTTATCCCAGTTCTTTTGTTCCGTGTATTTATAAATACATTAAATGATTAATCGATGCTTTTCTCTGGGTCACTCCTTTTAGGGTGATGGCCTCCTTTCTAGTGGTTCTCTGGTTACCTTGTTTCAAATTCTCTAGACTGGAAAAACTAGGCTTTCTACAGGAGATTTAGCAATTCCTTATGGTGTCAAACGTAGTTTGACAACCCCAATTAAAATCTATAATAATCCCATTTTCTCTGCTTCCTGAGGATGACTCCCTGCAGGAGGAGAGTATTTCCACTCCCTTTCCAGAGGCTGCAGGTAGCTGTTGCTTGTATTTTCTTCACAGCTCTGATCTGTGGCAGATTTAGTCCAGTAAGAGCTTACTCAGTCATACTGGGAGTATGGCCAGCTTGATTTTTTGAGATGATGTGAGCTAAACCTTTCCTATAGCTCTATCTAAAAGAATGCTAATTTACATTGCAGGTCAGAGCCTTTGATTGATTTTTCTGTGTGAGCCAATGACCTTCAATAGAGAGATACTGCTATAGCCCAGTTGTAGGGGAGAATGTGACATGAAGCTTCTTTCCATTTGTTCAACAAAATCTACTGTCCTCCCAACAAGGGAAAAATACTGGATTACCAATTCAGTTGTCCAGGGGGCATCCTTGAGCTTTTGGAGATGGGGGCAGAACCAGCTATCAAAAAAAAAACAAAACAAAAACAAAACCAATACACTGGGGGCTAAAACACATTTAAGAAGGACTGACTGTATCGGGCCCTTATTTCATGAATGTTCTCGTTTTTGGCCCTCACAACCCTGCTAGGTAGATGTCATTGTGCAGTTTTTAATAAGTGAGTGAAATGAAGTTCAGAGGCTGCACAGCTGGCTATTTTCACAAGGTTTTAATTAAAACGGAACTTATTGCTTAAAACAAAACAACAATAAACCCCACCTGGGCTGGCACCTTACCGTGCTCTCAAAAATAATATTAATGCTACTAATAAATAGGAAACTCTGAGTGCCACTTTTCCTCTCAGCAAAAAACGTGTTGTGTGGGGGGGTGGATTGTGACTCAGTACAGCTCCCGACTTTTGACTGACAAGGTTCTATAAATGCTAAGTATAGTTTTCTATTAAGATTGAAACCTATGAGAAAAAAAGCCATGGGCTGACCCATCTTCAAAGTGTCCATTTAAGATTATTTTCTGTCAGACAGGTGGCTAATGGGCTGTGTTAGACAATGGATAGATATTGTATTCTGTCTGAAACCATAGAATTGGAGAGAAAAGAGCAATCCCACATTTATTTGGCTTGTCTACTGCCCGGGAGCCCGAGCTGCTGAGAACATTTATTTCATCTTAAGAAATGGATGGCACCTCCCTGTTTCGGGTAGGAGGAAAACCTCTGCTCTGGCCTCAGTGTGAACAGGGGCATTGGTGATAGAATAGCCAGTGTGAGTCACTGTCCCCACACTGGGCAAAAACAGTGAAAGCATTTTGGGGCAATTGTAAGGGAAAATGTTCAATGTAGGTTTGTCTAATGCTGGATTTAAGGAAAAATATTGACTGTTTCATGTTTTACAGAGGGAACTTGCAGACAATGGAAAGTAAGCCCCCCCAACTGAATTGAATAATGACTCTGTTAAGAGATGGGAACATGAGACAAGATGTTAAAAGCACAGTTGGAAGGAGAAAGTAATAAGGCTGAGTTAGACAACAGACAGTCTCGCCTGGGCTGACAGTTGGAGCTATTGGAAGAGTACTGGCTTTCAATCCCCAATCAACTTGCTCATAGAAGCACTGTGGCTGAGAGAGTGGAGCTTTCCCTCCAGTTCTAGGGCTTTCTCTGTGACTGTCATTTGTTCTTGGGGAATGTCACCCTACTCTTTCTGAGCCTAGGCTTCTCTGTGTGACAAGGCAGTTGGACTGGGTCATCTTAACGGATTTTTACTTTAACTGTTAAATATTCAAGATTCTCTCTCATTTCTCCTACCCAGGTTGTTTCCACTCTATCCAAGAAGCCATATGGAATGCAAAATGGTATGAGAGTGGATGAGATACTTGAAACATTTTAATTAAAACTGGAAGAAATCAAAAAGAAAGTGGAACCAACACATCCTTCTCTCTTAAACTAGAAAGTAGATGGTGGATGATGGGTGTGAACAGACTTTGAACTACTCTCTGAGTACAAACTTACCTGCACTTTCATGTGGAGCCAACAGTTCACTTTAAATATCTACAATGGGTTCTGACAGGGAAGAGCAGGCACTTAAATAATGAAGGTCAGCAACTAATGGCCAAACCCCACTGCTTTAGAATGTGCTCAAAGACAGCCTCAGATGCATGAAGAGGAACAAACACATTCATCCTACCCATGACCCTGGCAGCAGCAGGTCAGGCTAGTGGTGGACATGGCTGGTATCCAAATGTCAAATAGACCCAGAGAAAAGGACACATGGTTTGGGAGGATCATGGTGTGACCCTAATAGAATAAACAGATCAAATTCAAAGGCCCAATGTGCAGAGATCATGGATTGCTTTTGAACCAAAAGATGCTTTGGGGGAGGGGATAAAGGAAATATAAGTGCCATAGAGAGGAGTAAGGTTGTCCATTTCATTGTTTCCCAAGAATGTGGCATAACTGAGAACCTTTCTAGAAACTCTTTCCTTTTCTCCATTTTCTGGTTTTCTTAAAGATAGATAAAATCCTGTTTCACCCATATATTCAGGAGTAAATGAATCAACAGGCACTGACTAGAAGAAACCATGAACAGTAGAAGAAAAGAAATAAGAGTTAAAAGAAGCAAGGAAAAGTGATTGAATTTAATGATAGAGTATGGATTTTGAAAAACAATAATAAACTCTAATAATACTATAAACTATAAGGTCTTGAATAATCAATTCTAATAATAATATGAACTTAAGGCCTTGAGTAGTTGATAGAAGCATTCCTTATAATGTACATTTCTTTGTTTTCTTATCTTTCTGTTCTGTTACAAGCAAGTCTTGAGCTTATGATACAGATTCCTTGTAGCTCAAATGAGGAAGTAGGAAAAGTCAAATTGGAAAAAGAAGTCAACAAAAGATATGTTAACTCAAGAAAAACCCCCCAGGAGTCCCTCAGGAACTACATAGGACAGCTGCATTAGGATCCTATGGCTACTATAACATATAACCACAGAGTAAATGGATCAAAACAACAATATATCCTTGCCTAAGACCTGAAGCCAGAAATCTGAAACCAAAGTGTTGGCAGGTTTTGTGCTTTCTGTGGAGTCTAATCAAGAATCTATCCCAAGACTCCATTCTGGATCTCGGTAGTCACCAGTCGCCCTGGATGCTTCTTGACTGACAGACACAAGGCTTCAATCTCTACCTCTGTCTTCATATTGCTTTCTCTGCTTCTTTTCTTCACTTATCTTCTCTTCTAAGGACAGTTGCCATTGGATTTAAGGTTTACTCTGATCCAGGATGATCTCATCTCAACATCCATAACTCAATTACAACTGCAGTGACCCTTTTTCCAAATAAGGTCACAATCACAGTTTCCAAGTGGACCTGTGTTTTAGAGAGGCACCATTAAATCAACTACAGTGACCCTTACACATGTCACACTAGGGAAGTTGAAATATGAGGTCCAAAGACTATAATACTCCATTGACTGGGTAGCTTGAGAGGCTAGTACACCCTGACCTGTGCACGAGGCTGAGGAAGCTCTTCTGTTGCTGGAGAAAACTGGAAAAGAGAAGTAAAAGTGCTGGTCTTTCAGAGAAGAAGCAACATCACATTACATATGGATTGGGACTGCTAGTTCCTTCTCCAGGGATCTGGCTGATAAGGACACATGTGACTATGGATATCTATAGCAAATGAATGAAATAAGAGCTCCGAGTTGTGAGGAATGGATGAAGACAATGCAAACCCTGAGGCAAGGCTGAAGAGAGCAAGCAGGCTACTTCTGAAGAGGCACTCACATTTGCACAGCCTAGTGTATGGTCGTGAGTCACCCAGCAATGCTGAGCCCACAGGAAATGGTGAAATATGTATGCGAGGAAATAAAAAAAAACACCGTGGAAAGATCATCCAACAAACTCATGGGATATCTTCCTGTTTGCTCTCAGAACTCTTCAGGTGGTTCTCAGACCTTAGAAATCTACCAAATCCTTAGGCTTTAGATGAATACTCCATGAATATCTGGCATCACTGAAGAGCCTAGCCACTGAGGTGGGGTACACACATAGCTTTAGAGAGGGATACTGAATAGCAAAAGACAGCCAGGTTGTTATAATTCAAAACATATAGCTTTGCATTTAGGATAGGTCTGTGGGTTAAGGGAGAGGAAACAGCAGCTATCTAAAATTAATGATAGAGTCCTGGGCAGGATTCCGGCCCCACTAGCTGGTTCAAGTGCCTAGAAGAGGAATTACCCAGAGGCTTCACAGTTAATCTGGGCATCAGTCCTGGCCAGTGTCAAAGGCACTGGGGAGGAGATACCTCAGTCCCACAAAAGACTGAAAATCAAGTTCCACTAAATAAAAGAATGCAGTTTTGTTGTAATGAGGTGTGGGTTGTGTTCCCAGCACCTGAGAGGAGCGTGGCCGTTTGTTCCCAACACCTGGCTCCGGGCCGCAGCTGCTCGGCTAGCTTATACCCAAAATGATTACATACAAACTGTATTCATTTAAACTCTGCCTGGCCCATTATCACTAGCCTCTTCTTGGCTAACCCTGACATCTTAAACTAACCCATTCCTAATAGTCTGTGTGTCACCACAAGGTGGTGACTTATCGGAAGATTCTAACCTGCATCCATCTCGGGCTGGAGCATCATGGAGTCTCTCACACTTCCTTCTTTCTCACCGCCTTCCGTTCTGTCTACTCTACCCACCTAAGGGCTGTGTCCTATCGTGTAGGCCAGGCAGTACTTTATTCAACCAATGAGAGTAACCCAAAATACAGAAGAACCCTCCTACACCACAGTTTTTGTCTCTGTCAGGGCATTTGCAGGCTAGGGGTTGCCTTTCTCTGCTGGTATATTTGACAGGTAGAAGGATTTAGAATAGGGAGTTGTATTTGAGAGAGGCCTGAAGTAGCACTTTTTACTACATGGGTCTACTTAATTTAACTGCTGATACCAGCTTAAAGTTTCCACCATATGGTGTGTAGTCAGTCATAATCCAATAATGCTCTTTTATAGTTCCAATGTAAGAAGCTGAAAAACAAAAAACACATTGTTTGTGCCAGATCTACAATGTTGCATTAGTGGAAATACACCTCAACATGTGCAGTCGTCAAACATGGCAGATTATTTCCAGCTCCCAAACAGGTGTCTCTAAGGAATAGGAGACTTCTCTATTAGGATTCAGAAAACTAGGCTCTTATAACTTTATAACTTGTAGCTGTACTGTTTTCAAAACATAGTTCCAAAGCCACTCATTATTATAAAGCTAAGATTGGGGAAACCAGGGTAGAGACTCACCATAGGCAGTCTATGGGGATCTGGCCCATAAGTGACAAGCATTGCCTCTCTTCTGAGACACTGACCATAACTTAGTAATGAGGGCCCACCTGACTGCAACTGGATGCTATACTATACTATACTATACTATACTATACTATACTATACTATACTATATTGTCTTGGCGTTTCTATTGCTGTAAAGAGACACTATGATCATGGCAACTCTTAGAAAGGAAAACATTCACTCAGGGCTGGCTTACAGTTTCAGAGGTTTAGTCCATTATCATCATGGTGGCATGCAGACAGACATGGTGCTGGAAAAGGAGTTGAGAGTATTAAACCTTGATCCATAGGCAACAGGAAATGAACTGTGTCACTGGGCATAGCTTGAACATAGGAGATCCCAAAACCCACCCCAAAGTGACACACTACCTCTAACAAGGCCACACCTACTCTAATAAGGCCACATCTCCTAACAGCACCACTCCCTATGGGGACCCTTTTCTTTCCATCCACCTTATAAACTATACAATACTATACTATTTATGGTATACTGTATTGTACTATATATACACGATACTTTATGGCCCAGGCAGGAGGAAGAAGAGAAAGGTAATTGTATTTACTTGTAGGTAAGGATTAAAAATGATGATTTGTCTCTGTCCCATGTGGAATGGGCCACACTAGTCCACATGCTGCATCCGCTGCCTATAGGCTGGCAAGTGCAAGGCAGCCTCACTCACACATCGGTCTGAGCCTTGGTTCTGGCTGTAGACTTGGAATCTTGGTCTTCCTTCATGTGGCTCCATTTTTACAATTTTCCCTGATAACCGGGTGACCTGAGTTTCTTCAAGTAGTGATTCAAGGAAGCAAGAGAAGAAGCAAAATTTTAAGATCTTAAACTAGAGCAGACACTGTGTTGCTTTCACTGCAGTCCAGTGAAGAAAGAAGTCATGAGTTGACCCTGATTTAAGCAGAGGGAGAACAGACTCTCTTAATGAGAGGAATGTCATTGTTTTAGTTGGACTGCTTCAACAATATTTCACAAATGGAATAACTTATTGACAACAGACATTGATTTCTCACAGTTCTGCAGACGGTGTAATCCAGGATCAAGGTATAAGCAGATTTTGCCATCTGAAAAGAATTTATTCCTCATAGATGATTCCTTTTACTATGTTCTCACATTATAAAAAAGAGAAATGAACTCTCCTTGCTCATTAGGTTTCTATTGATAAGCAAAATACTTAAGGCTGAATATAAAGAAAAGAGTTTTATTTAGTGCTACATGTTAAAGGCATTCTATTGGTTGAGCATCTCATGAGGGTCTCATGGAGAGTGGCATCTTGGCAAGAAGCAGATGAAAGAGGGAGATATCACATGGTGAGACAGAAAGCCAGAAAATGGGGAAGGCACATGCTCGATCATTTATAATGACTTATAATATGGTATCTAGGTGGGAGTTCCCACCAAAAGCATGTTGATCCCTCAGGTTGATCGCTGTAGTGGTCCTATGAGGTGCTGTCCCAGACGCTGTTATAAAAGGGCGAAATCTCCAGCACATAAACCCACAAGGAACAAACCATACCTAAATTATAGCAGAATCCCTCAGATGCTCTGTGTGTGTATGTGTGTGTGCATGTGCACGCATGTAAGCGAGAAGGCAACCTCTGTGTCATTCTTCAGATGTCTTCTGCTTTTTGTCTCTCATTGGACAGAACTTCATCATGTAGGCTATGCTAGTTGATCATAGAGACTGGGGAACAGGAGTCTGCTTTAATTCACCTCCCATCTCACAGCATTATCCAGATTATGAGAGGGCACCTTCACAATTCTGATTTTTGCATGCATTCTGGGGGATAAATTCAAGCAATTTCTTCATCAGCTGAGTCATCTCCCCAGTTCCTTGAGCCTCTTTATAAGAACATTAATCCCATTCAATCTAATGACTTACTGAAGGCCTACCTCTTAATATTATCACCTTAGAGGCTACATTTCATCATATGAAGTTGAAGGAGGCACATACATTTAGATGGTAGCAGCCTTACACATATGAGATGGGAAGACAGAGGTTGTTCTTTTTTTGTTTGTTTGTTTGTTTTTTGGTTTTTCGAGACAGGGTTCTCTGTAGCTCTGTAGCCTGTCCTGGAACTAGCTCTTGTAGATCAGCCTGGCCTCGAACTCACAGAGATCTGCCTGCCTCTGCCTCCGAGTGCTGGGATTAAAGGCATGCGCCACCACTGCCCAGCCAGAGGTTGTTCTTATTCTTTCTTGCAACTTACAGTCTGCTTTGTTCCTTCCTCCTCTCCAAAGCACCCAGAAATTCTCACATATCATTCTCCATTTACTCTTTGTGCTAGCCCAGGACATCTGAGAAGGTGACACCAAGTCAAGACCAGAAGATGAAGAAAAAAAGAGGAGGAAGTATTGAAGAATGTAGACAGGTTTTTTTTTTTTCTGCTCATGATGTGGGTCCAACTCTGTAAAAGGAATGATGGTTGTACAGAAAACAACCATAGGCATTAGTGAGTGTCTAAGAAACTCTTAGCAAAATTCTTTTTTCTTTTATTTCTTTTATTTTTGTTTGTTTTTGTTTTTCAGAAGACTTCTGGTGTTTACCAACTTATTTCAGCTTCCCATTGTTGAAGTTACATTGCTGTGAACTGCTCCATTAGCAAACCTTACCTTCCTGCTTCATGCATTCTGACTTCCTGTCAACAGGCTTTCTCTGGTGCTCTTATTTAGTCCACTTCTGCTCCCCCTGTCCTATGGTTGTACGGGCACTTCACCACACCCCATGCCCTTCATTTCCTCCCCCTCCATGTTTGCACCGAGAGAGTATCTATTCCCATAACCACTCCTTGCACACATTGTCCTCTTCTCGTGTGTTCTCTCAACATCATTATTTTGCTTGCCCTTGATAAGCACGCTCAACCTTGTTTAATTCCAGCCTCCCACCTCTTCCATCCCAGCTCATAAGCAGCTCAAAGTGGCTGTTGGAAAACACTCAACCATCACTGACTGGCCTCACTTGAAATTTATGATGGCAGACCTCAAGTGGTTAGTACATCAGGCAGCCAGGCAATCCTATCCCATTTCCCAGCACAATTTGCTCTCCCCTGTCTTCAAGATGATGCTTCCATAATCTTTTTCACCTTTCTGCAACTTCCACAATCCCTTCTATTCTTTTGTCTCAGCAGATGGGCGTCTTTGTTTATATAATTTCTTTATTCTTAAGAATTTCATACATATGAACAATGAAACGTGATTGTATCTACCACCTGTTTTTTCGGTTCCTAATCCTCCCCTATGTTCCCATCTTGCCTCCCTCCCAATCAATTTCAGTCCTATTAGAGATCTGCGCTAAATATTTCCCAGTTTCCAGGAACTCTCCTGCCATGCACTTTCCTGAGTAAACCATTCTAATCACGGTCGCCGCCGCCACTATCGCCGCTGCCACTACCACTACCACTGACGTCACAAACACCACCACCACCCCACCACCCCACCCCCACCACCACCCTAGGAGGCTTCTCTAGGAAATGGAATATCTGGAGTAACATCTGTTTAGTTTGAGTGCTGGGCTGATCCGTGTACATGTGGATGAATTTGATAAAGACTCACTTAGGCTTCCCTAAAATGCCATTCTGAGTTCCCATCTTACCCAGGACATTTTTGTGACTTCTTATTTGAAGATTCACCCTTCTCTTCAGGAATGCAAAGACCCATATCCTTCTGGGCTCTCTCTCCTCTGAAGACTTGTTTTGGATTTTTTGTTCCCAACTAGGCCTAGGACTAGCTTCTGTATGGGATGCTTCGATTTCTCTTTGAAGCAACAAGAGGGTTCTCTTCTGGAAGTGGTTTTCCCAACTGTGGAAACTGGAAAGAGAAATAGCAAATGGGTTCATTTAAAAACCATTAGTTAATCCACTGGTCTGTGTTTGGTGCATGTTTAGAGATTTGTGTCCTTATGGGTCTTCCAGATCATTTTACTTCACAATCACGCAGTCAGCTGTGTCTTGTATTTAGTTTGCGCCTACCTACCTATGGAAGCACAGAGTATAACTCTTTTTCCTTAAAAAGGCAGCTAAAGCTAAGCGAAGGAAACCACATTCTGTACTCAGACTCCTCCCCTCAAGCCTCAAACTCATTTTCAAATTGATATATCTGTAATTGCCCCTCAGTGGAAAAGGCCCATTCTGTGTTGAGCACAAATGGTACATGATTTTCAGCTCTATGTGATCTATGTTACTCAATAGTCATCTCGTGAGTCATAGAGTCATTATTATTAGCTCTATATCACCATTCAGGAATTTCTGGTTCAGAGACATTGAAAAACTTTCCTGAGATCAGTCAACTAACTCATGGTTGAACTATAACTTCAGTTCAGATTTCTGGATTTAGATTGGATGATGTTGTAGCTATACTATCCATATCTATTATTGTGTAGTAGAGATCCAATAAAAATGACGATCAGTGAAAGTTTCTTTCTGTAGTTATACTGCTTACACTGTGCTGTGTTTTGGCATTGGGAGGACCACTGACATTAGTCTGCCTCTGCCTGTTTTCATTCGCCTTCAACTCAGAACAGTGTCAGAATAAAGATGGCCACACAGTGCTTACAACCAGTAACAGGTGGATTGTGCGATATTGCCCTTTATTAGACAGTCATCTATATTACTTTATTTTCAATTTCTAATGGCATAGAGTTTTGTTATTCAAGACTGAGATTCTAATAGTATTTACTTGAAAGACCCTTGACAATTGTTATTCTAAGTATTGCATGGATCATGAAATTCATAATTCATTTTTAATCACAGTATACTCAGATATTCAGTTCTGAGCTGCATGTAATGTGTACTACCAATGGGTCTAGCACAAAGAATACTTGATGTAGAAAGAATAACCTCTAGGGGGAGCCCAAGTCTTCTCTCTCATACCACTGGGGTAGAAATAAACCAAGGGCAAGAGCCTCAGTGCAGGGGCAGGTGGTCTTTGATGATGTCTACCTTCAAGGTTAGAGGGCTCTTACTTGTGCCTGATGAGGGTCCTTCTGACCTTTTCTTGAAATGTAATCACTTGGGAATTCTATTATGCCAATGGTGCAGGGCAGAGGGTCTTTCCATACCCGAGAACCTGGAAGGAACTTGGTGAAACAGGAAAAGATGACTTGCGTCCATACAGCGATCTGGGTCTTAGGCCAGGAGAGTAATGGAATCCTGCGGCTTGCTGCCCCTAAGCTCTGCTCTCCAGACTTATGGATTCCATAAGAGACACGGCACATGTGTCCTGGGGTCAGAGCTACAAAGCATTATGAAGTCACAGATGCACTCAACTATAAGATCTCTGTGCCAGGCTCTCAGGGAAACCTAATTATAGTGGTGTGTGGCCACAGTGGGCTAGTTTTGTGGACTTGGGAATTAGGAGATCCTATTGGACTCTTCATTAGTAATATAACATAAACTAATGCAAAAATCCAGTTTTGCCACAAAAAAAAGATATCCTGAGAAAATACGTGTGATATAAACATAATTGTAAGACTGTGTTTATACAAATGTACCACAAAATTTATACATTGGGGAAAGTCCCAAATAAGGCATTATGGAGGAAAACAGAGCTATAATGCATCCAACCAAATGAACGTATGTAGTACAGATGCCCACAGTGAGTCCTGTCCTGAAGGCTCAAGCTGATACTCAGGTTTTCACTGAGGGCCTTTGTTGACTGCGTAGATCTTTGAGGAAAAAGTTTATTTAGTGGAGAAAGAGCCTTCCTAGGGAAAGGAACAAAAATCACATCTTCAGCCTCTCTGACCTATTTTTTCATTTAAATTCCCTTAAAACTGACCCAAAGACAAGACTGGGAAGATTGGAGACAATGAGTTAGGCAAGGGAGAAAGTGAAATGCATTAATGGATCACTGCTCAGAGCAAGTGGGATTCAGTCTTATGGGTGGCCAAGGATGGAAACACATAAGTCAGAGTTCAGCAGGAGCCCAAGGGAAGCCCAGATTCTTATGACTCACATAGTTAGGGCTTAAATCCAGGGAACAGGCTATTCTGTCATTTTGGTTTGCACTGCTGGCTTTGTAGAATGGAATCGGAAGAAATGGACAGATCTTGAAGTGAGGAGCTGTCAGCGTGCTGAAGTCGGAGCAGCTCTACAGGACTCAAGAGCTCTAAGGGACATGGGGCAAGGCATGAACAATACCCTCATGTCAATCCCGAGGCTCGTCTGGATGACCTGTAGAGCTGCTCCCACAGCTAATGTTCGGTGATTTTCTGCTGTGTTCTCTCCGTGTGTTGACAATGTATTATCTACCCATGGGAGTTCCTTAGAAGAAAGATGCTTGCGTTCACTTGGAAGGACTACTGTAGCATCTGATATCTGACTGGGCTTCTAAGATGTTGTCTTAGGTGGAGTTCCTCAGATATAAACTCTGCAATGGGGTTGCAACACAGTAAAGTTAGTGAGGAAATGTTTCCTGGGGAGGGCTCCCAGAGAGTGAGAGAGGCAGGACTGAGAAGGATGCTAAGGCAGGCTTCCATGTCAAGGAAAAACTCTAGTCTCAGCCTGATGCCAGGGATCTGGAGTGTAATTGTGCCTCAAAAACTGGAGTGACTCCAGGCAAGAGAGCAGGGTTTTCAGAAACTCTCACCCTTTAGTCATTGAGCAACAGCCTCCCCAGGGGAACAAAAGATTCCGCGGTTTCCATTCTCTACAAACATTGGCAGAGTGGCTCTAAGTGCCTGAGGATCTTGAAGGAGAGCAGGTGTGGGTGGTTAGAAGCCAGAGCACTCAAGGAAATAGGGAAAGACTGTGTATCCGAGGAGGCCACAGTGCCTGCTACTTCCTAAGAGCATAGCAGCTGCAGTGATGTGGGTGTTTCTTCTGCTCTGATACAGATTTACAGAACGAGACTCCACAAGTCTTGTCCTTGGCCCATTCTATTGCTGTAGGTAGTTGACGCCCGGGAGATTTAACACAATAGAACTTAAATTCCCAGAATGCCATGGTGCACAGGAGGGCAACGCGGGACCTTTTATAGGATGGAAATTCTAACTTCAAAAGTCTAGAAAGAATGGCCCCAAAACCTCTTGCAGACTGCGTTGAATCTTTTTCAAACTGAAGTAGGCTTGGGACTAAAGACAGTAAAAATATTTCTGAAATGAAGGGATAAATCTAGCTATGCAGAGATGCAGCACAATGCCATCATAAAAAATCCACTTTTGTCCATGCCACAGCCCTGAACCTCCCGTGCACTAGATCAGAGACCCTGATAAATCTGGGCTGCTAGAAATGCCAACCAGCTCATATGTTTTCAGTGAGCAATGACAGGGAGCCAAATTGCTTTATTCCGATTAGGGAAGGGCCTCTGACTGTAAAATATACTGTGTGAAAAAAAAATATTGAGTTTTAGTTCGCTGACACATCAATTTAAGAGAGTTATAGCTCTCACACGGAGGAAGCAGGTATCTCTCCACATGTATGTGCAATAAAAATTAATTGTGGCCTTTTATACAGAGCACTGTTGTACTTGTGGGATCAGATGGTGACCTGCGTGTCACCTCCAGTGGCAAGTCACAACACTAAGGGTGTTGGCTCTTCTCTAGGAAACCTCAGAAGAAACAAACATCAAAATCCACAAATGAGTTTCTTGCATTAACTTTCTGAATTTAAAAAGAGATACACATCCATATTAGATTTGCCATTTCCCAAAGAAGTTCACAGTTGTGTTTTATGGAATTGACATATATATATACAGTCAGGGTCCTAACAAGAAAATAGAAACTTCTCCAAGGCTTTCAAATTGATTCAGGAAATTGGCTGTGCAGGAAATAGAAGGGAGAAAAGGCCAAGCAGAGGATGATGAAACAATTCAGAAATTAGTTGACAGTTAGAAACTGCTTCCACCTTGTGTGCTCAGAGGCATAAGAAAAGAGTGAATTGAGCCTAAGGTTTGGAACTTGAAAGAGAGCTTGAACCACTCTCCAAAGTCAATGGTGGTCAGGAGAGCAAGGACGGGGATTCCTTGTGGGATCCAAAGATGCCATGAGATGCAGAGGATGAGAGAATTGAAGTACCCTGGCTTCTCCATTCATTATACTCTGCAACCTTCCACCACTGCCTCTCACTGACCAGACTAATCCAGAAGACAAAGGTTTAAGGGAACCTGGAAAGTGCAGTCTTTTGCAATACAAGGCATGGCAAGCGAAGAGTAATGAATGGAGCTTAAAGTTAAAGGACATTTGATAGTCACAGCATGTATGCACTAGTTGGTGTTCCAAGTTGAGAGGTTTGTGAGGCTACTGACTGTGGTTAGAAAAGAAAGAACAGTTAACCTGGTGTTCAATTCCATGTGGAGTGTAGCATCTTCAGCTTGAGTGTTGTATCTGATTAAGATGGAATAGTGGCAAGTTCCTTCAGTAAAGGCTTCCGGGAGAACAATAGACATACCATATGTCATAAGGATTGTATCTTATCAAGAGTAGGGACAGCACACCTCCCTTCCTGGTGAGTCTTCGTCTTAATTGCACCCTCTTTTTCGTGATGTAAGGACAGTAGACTTACAACTTTGAGGAAGAATGAACCCAACTAAGAAGAAAGAATTCCATCTCTTCTTCCAAAAGTAGATGGCAAGGTAAGAGAAGGAAGCCAGAAAGTACACAAAGCAATGAATTCCAGGATCTGGCTCACCAGAAGATGGGAGTGTAAGGAAACCAAAAGCAAATGGGTTATTATTCCATCTGCTATCTGCTCTCTGGAAGGGTCTACCTCGTGCACCATCACAGAAGGATCAAAGCAAAAAAAAAAAAAAAGCCTATCCATGATTGTGAATAGGCCAAGCTGGCTTTGGATCAGTCCTAGCTTGTACATAGTATGGGCATGATTCAGATGTTCCCAAATCCCCCAGTATGACATAGGCAACAGATATATTAAGAGCTCCAGACAGATGCACATCCACAGAGGGCAAGATGACTCCCTGACAGTGGCCCAAAGGAAGGACAAGAAAGTAAACAAGAGGCAGATGAACTGTGTAGCTAAGAATAATGAGGGCTTACAACACCAGCAAGAAGGCAGATACTTTATCTGAACATTTGTGGCCCTCCCTCTAAAATTCAACAACCTTGTGGATAGGATTGGGCTCCTTATAAAAGAATCCCCAGTGAAATCTCCCACATCTCCTATTGTGTGAGGACACAATGAAAAGTTAGCCATCTAGCTGGCCCTCAACAGGTATCAAATCTTCCAGCACCATTATCTTGGACTTCCCAGCCCCCAAAATTGTACAGAATAAATTTTTGTTCCTTGTAAGTCACCCCAACCATAACATTTGTTTTTGTAATGGCAACCCAAAAGAACTAAGATGGATGTCAAGAATGGGAAGGCCAGAGAAGACTTGAAGCCCTAGTCATTCAAGGAGGTCAGATGAAAGTATTACCCATCACAGGTTTTAGCAGCAAATGCCAGTGCAGGATACCAGATGACTTGCCCCATGAAGCTTGCCAGCTGCCAGAGAGTTAGAGTCTTGACTCAAAGTGCTTAAAATTTAAAAAATTCTCTCTGACTTCACCCAAAAGATGAATATCGTAGAGTCTTAAACTATCCAGGTTTCAAATGCTGGTCAGCATTAGAATATTAGAGTATAGAAATGAAGATGTGCTATTATACTAGGGTACTGAAATTTTGGGATGGTTTATTAAGGCAGCTAACATGACTAGAGTGGGTTAATGCCTTACTCAACTCCCCTCCTGTATCTGCATCATCGAGTTATTAGAAAGATAACTAGAAAAACCTACACAAAGGAACTTTTAAAATCTCTAAAGTATAAAGTTATGCTACAGATGAAATCAATTTCTTCCAGAATGCAAAACATTGTTTAGGGCTGAATGTTTATGTCCTCCCAAAATGTTAAAATCGAATTTCCAGTGTTTGCAAATAGGACCTTCGGGAGGCAGTTAGGGCATAAGGAGAGCACCCAAAGGAGTGGGATGAGTGCCCTATAGGTGTCCTATATGGTGCCTTATAAGAAAAAGTTAAAGGCTCTTTTTCATGGCACTTCCCAGGGGGTTGACTGTGTCAAGACGAAGCTGAATAACTCCTTCCCAGCCTCTGGCTGCCAGCAGCTCACTAAGTGAACAATGCACTGAGCTTTCTATTTCGATGAGAAGCACATGGCCACAGAAGTAACTGCTGATGGTCTGGGTGAAGAGTGGAAGGGTCATGCGGTCCGAACTGGTGCTAGGAATGACAAGCAAGGATTTTCCATGAAGCAAAGTGTCTTCATGACAGCCAGTTGTAGATTAAGGGCCAAAGTAAGTTTTTAAGAGTAACAAGCAAATGATTAGATCATGAGACAAAGGAAAAAAATTAGAAAGCTCTCATTCTCTTTCCATTAAGCAAGAATACAAGACATTGGCTGACTACAGTCTGTAAGCTAGTCCTCCCCAGGAACCTGACATGGCTGCTACCTTGACCATGGATTTCCTAATTTCCAGCACTTGGAAAACAGATTTTATGCTTATAGCTTAACCAGTCTATAAAATTTTGTTATAGTAGCCCACACTAAGACACAGGCCTATTATCCTCCTCTTCTCTAGTAGTCCTATGACATCATTCTGAGCTCCGTGAACTACATTTCCTGTGTAAGGATGGAGACAGAGGATAGGAGTGGGGAGCCCTGCCTGTCTCCTCTTCTAGACAGTCTCTCCTTTGGCATTCTTGCATGAATTTAGACACCACATTCCTTCCTCCTCTGCTCCTGGAATTTTTTCCAGTTGCGGCATCTCTGAGGATACAAGCCTGATCCTAACAGAAGCAGTTATTGGGACCTTCAGTTCCAGTCAGAGAAAAGGAGCTCCCGGCATGAGGATCCATGCTGACCCATATTTCCGTATTCCTGTGTATACCATGTTCTAGCCTGGTCTCTCACTCTCCGCTTCCAGTAGATATAATCAGTGACTTAGGTAGCAATTTTAGGGCACTAGGGAGGACCTCGCCCCAGATGTTCACTTTCTAAAATGATCTTTCCTGGCCATATTGTGTTGAGTTCTGCTGTATTAATATAAAAAGATAAGCTGTAGGTGAGGGTGGAACATTAAGCTGGTGCTCAGTGTAACTCCTTCTGAGCAGGATAGTGACCAGAGCTCATTCATCTGTTTCAAAGATCTGGAGCAAGGGATTTGGAAGATGAAAGGGAAGGAAGGACAAATGTAGAACCCACAGAAGGCAACACAAGAAGGGAGATCAAGGTGAGAACATAGGAAATGAGAAAGAATGTTTCCACAGAAGAAAACAAAGAAATAAAGAATAATGCGGAGGAACGCAGCCAAAGAAGTCCTGCTTTCCCCAGGAGCAGTCTTAACTATCTCAACCTAAATGAAAAGAACAAGCACCTAGCGCTATCTGTAAGGCAGGCATCAATTTAAGTGTTTTGTATCCTCAAAGCAATCTTTAGGGTGGTGAGCACTATTATTATCCCCTTAAAAGATGCTGAGCATCATGACCAAGGTCATAGAGATAATAGTGGCAGAGCTGGGACTTGAACCTGAGAAGTCTCACTCTGGAGGCTATTCTCTTAACCACTAAATTATAGTCCTCCTCAAGTTAATAGAATGGAAGCTAACAAACACTTTGAGGGGAACTTTGTACAAAGCATTCTAGCAGTTGGAAAGATAGCATCGTCACTCTTTCTCAAGGAATTTCTGCTATCCTGAACAGCAGCCAGCCAGTGCTTTGAGGGACTTTGAGATAGCCATACAGAGTGGTCAAAGCAGGGACTTAGCAGCCATGAAATTGATTCCCAGAGTGAGTAGCAGCAGGCGCCTGGCTTGGGTTGGGGATCATACTCCTGCCCTGGATGAGAAAATACAAGAAAGACCAAAGGCTTTCAGGGATGAGGGTGAGATGAGAATCTGGGGCCAGGATGAGTTAAAATTGACATTCAGAGAAAGGCTAAAGCTGGAAAGCATTGTATCCTCTAGGAATGGTTTCTTAGCATGTATTACAACTCCCTCCTAACCCAAAGGACACTAAACATTTGCATTCATGAGTCGAGAATATTTTGGTTTCAAGTGAGAGAAACTGAACTCAAACCAGTTTAAGGAGGAAAAAAGAAGATGCCAAGGCTTGTCCTCAGTTACAGTGGTTTTGGGTGCTTAAACAGTATTACACTTTCTCTTTAAATACCATAATAATTGTTTCTGAAATGTTCCCATAAGCTATACAGCTACACGGTAGTTAGAGAGTCCTTAGTACCTGCGTGTAGACCTACATATAACATGTAAGATTCGTGTGTGTGTGTGTGTGTGTGTGTGTGTGTGTGTCAAGGAACTCCAACAAACTCATGTATTTGAAGAGCTTGTCCCCAGCTGGGAGCACTGTTTGGGAAGTTATGGAGGCTTTTGGAGATGGGACCTCAGCAAAAGGGGGTTACCAGACATGAGTCTTCTGGTTCTAGCCTGAGTTCTCTACTTCCAGGCTGTCATGATGTGACATGACAGCCTCACGTTCCCACCAATAGGTGCCAAACCATTTGCACAGCAGTACCCTCCCTACCATGATGGGCCCAAGTGCTCTGAAACTGGAGTGGAATTCAGTTCTTCTTCCTTTAAAAGACAATTTCTTTTAGCCGCACCCAAGAATTCATAATGTTGACCTGGTTTCCTTTCACTGATTTCCTCTGCCTCCCCAAATCTGTCCAGTGAAGCCCATCAGGGCCCCATCTGTGCATTAAGCATGGTACTGGGTCCCAAAACAATCTATGGAGGCCAGAGGCTTTCAGTTGCTCTCGGTCTTTATTTCCCACTGATTCCTACTGTGGAATCAGTCCCTCGACATTCATCAGGCTAGCCAGGAGGGAGGAAGTCTGGTTCTGCCCTCTTGGCTTCAGGGTTGAGCATCCGACAGTAGGCTATTTCCTGGCCCGCAGACCATGGTCCGGGTTTGTGGAACCACGTGATAACAGCATGCTTTGCTGTCTGTCTAGCTCACTTGCCCCTGCCCCTTTCCCTGCTAACAGAAATCCGGTTTTATATGGGAGCAGTGCACCATCCTCAGGAATTGGACAACAGTTTACCTAAGGCAATTACAATTTTCTTCTCCATTTTCCCCGGCCTCCAAATCTTGAATGTCACTAGGCCCTGATCCATTCCAGGCAAGGAGATAGAAGACTTTGATGGGAATGCTCTGGAAATGTTTTTCTCTCCTCATAGAAGTTTAGGCAAAGCTTGCCTGGTCCTCCTCTTGCTTTCTCCATGTCTGGATGCAGCTTTGATGTATATGGCTCCTACCCTAATTCATAGCTTCAGACCCCGGCATTTAGATATGAACAAAACTGAGTCATCGTCTTTCCTGCCGAGCTTCTCTCCACAGGTTACTGGTCCTGTGATTTTATCTACCCCCAAGCGAAGCCAACAGCCATTCTTTACCCCCCCACACACACCTCCAGTCAATCACCGAGTCTTCATCAGTTGACCTCTTAGCTAGCTCTTGAATCAGTTTCCTCTCCATCTCAGCCGTAAGGCCTTAGATCAGAGCTGCTCTTACCTCACCTTGATTGCCGAAAGGAGTCCTGGCTGCGAGCTGCCTCGCCCCTGAACTCGCCAATCTGAACGCCAAATGTGAGCTCAAGTTTCATTTCTAAAATGCAAATCTGACCAGGTCATCTCCTTGCATAAAACCCTGCGCTGTCTTCCAGCCTTGAACTTGCGACCCTTCGGACCTGCCCTTTCACAGACTATTTAGGTTGTAGCTCCTATGGGTTTACTTCCTCCATTCCCCAAAAGGACCTCCCACTGCCAAATGTATCAAAAGCAGTGTGGCCTGGGAATTATCTCTGCCTGGTGCCGCATCTTCAGCCTGGGTTTGCCCTCAAATTCCTCTTCGGTAGCTCCTTTTTTGACCTTTAAAATTCAGCTCATCCATTCCGCCCATTTCTGTAGAAGCTTTTCCCCTCCGTTCCCCTGTTGGGCTCCTTTCTGTGTCTTCATCTCCAGCACAGCCTTCCACACTGATCTGTAACCCCGAGCTATTTTCTGGCTAATGATCATTTAGATTTACTCCCGTGTTTACCCAGGTTCATCACTCATCATTGCTTTCCGTCTCCTACCGCTGCCTTCTGAGTTTCATTTCTAGGTTTCATCTCGGAAGTAAATCCTCTAGTTATTCTTTCAGTTAAAATCATAAGTGTAAATTCTTTCAGACTTTGTTTTAAAATGTCTATATTTATTTTACTCTCGCTTTCTTTTTACTTTTTGTTATGAAAATTCAAATATAAAGAAAAGTAGAAAAACTAATATAGCAAACGTGCATATTCTCCATCTGGATTTAACAGTTGTTAACATATGTCATGCTCGCCTCATCTGTTTTTCTCCTAAGGTACTTTAAAATAGATTCCAGCATCCTCGTATTTTATCCTGTGCAGAATAGTTTTCTTTTGGCCCTGTCACTTTCCCTATTCTTCTATTTTCTTGAGAATGTGCAATCTCTGGCTCCCATGGACAATGGGACAATCAAACAGAAGATGGAATGAGTCAAGAGTGGGCAGTAACTGGGTTTTCCCACCAAAGCCCACGGTTCCCATTGGGACATCTTCTCTAGCTAAAGCTGCCACTCTTCAAAATCCAGTAAGTGCTCCATCCTCTGTCCTTTAAGACCCCAATGACTGGAAAGTCATGCAGCTCTGAGGTGCTTTAAAAATCCTTCGTTTCCCCTACAGTCTGATTATACTCTATAAATAGTCTCTCTTATTAAACCGTCCTGGAGCATCTCACCTGGCCTGGAATTATATACACTCTTAAGTACAGTCATATATCATGCAACACTTTTTGTCAACAGCATATCACATATACTCTGGTCCCAGAAGATTATAATGGAGGTGAACTTTTTTATAATAGAGATACCTGAACATTCATATCTATTGTGGCACACAGTAGCCAAGTTTCAGAGTCAGTCAAGGTGTCCTTCAGTGGATATATGGATCAGAAAACTGGAAAATTATTCAACCACAAAGAAGAAAGAAACCAGGCTTTTAGGGCAAGAGACAGAACTGCAGATCACCTTATTAGTAGAAATAAGCCAGACTCAGAAAATAAATATACATGTTTTCTCTCATATGTGCAATCTGGATTTTTTTTAAGTAGAAGGGAACTAATTTGGGAAGAGAAGGATGATCAGCAGGAGGTGGAGAGATACCAGGGTATTAGGAGGTGAATATAATCAAAGAATATTATATATGTAAGGTAGTGCCATGATGGCACACATAATTTTGTGCAATTAATATATTTTAATAAGGAAATGGAGATATGGCTCAACTTTTAAGAGAGCTTGTTAGGAGAGCTCTTCTAGAGGACCCAGGTTCGACTCCCCCTACACACACACACACACAAACACACACACACACACACACACACACACACGGCAGCTATAAACTGTTTCTAGCTCCAGTTCCAGGAGACCTGACTCTCTCTTCCGATCTCCATTAGCACCAGTCTTGCACATGGCAAACATTTATGCATGCTAACAAGCGCTCACACATGTAAGATAAAATAAATATATCTTCTAAAAAGTATAATTTAAAAAGTCAAAAATTAGCTTCTATTACCTACCAATGTCTTCCACATCATAATGTCATAAGGCAATTCATTGCTCATGTTTGTGGGGCCATTGCAGTAAATAGGCCTGGTGCACTGCCAGCCACACAAAAATGCAGTATATACAACTCTACGCAGAATACTTACTGATGGAATAGCTACATTACTAGACTACATATTTACTATGTAATCATTTCTTTCATTAATTTAAGCTGTACTCCTCTTTGTAAAAAGAAAGTCTGCTGAAAAACCAGATGTCTTGTTGCTCTGGCAACAGCCTCATATGCCTTGTGTTTACTGAGTCTCTTGATTTCATTCAAAGGTTACATGCATCCAGTGATTGCCCTGTATGATCTAGGTTTGTGTAGGTATACGCCACGATATTTGTGCAATGGTCAAATCACCTAGCAATCTGCTAGCCTGATGATATCTCCATCATTAAGTGGTACATGACTCTACTTCAATGTGTGTCCCTTAAAAGAATTTTAAAACTTTTGATGTGTGATATTTTATAAAATAAAAAGAGAATATGGAAATATTGCAATTATCATACAAATGAACAAAATTAAGAGCAATTTCTTAGCATAGCACACAATTTTTTTCCAAAGTTCTTTTTTGAGTTTTTATTCAAATCAGAACTCAATCCAAGCACCACATATTGCTTTTGCTTATTCTACTTAAATCACACAGAATCCAGAAACGCTCCCCTATTACTTTTTTTCATCTTAAACACACTTGAAAACTGTACTTCATAGGTGATGTTGTCTATTTCGTAACACATGTAGGCATTTTGTGGCTTGAGGAATTCCTTTATAAAGCTGTCCTGAATTCATATTCCACAAGGTTTAGAATTCTTAAAGAGGAATTTTACTTACCATCTAGAGTCCTAGGAAAAGAGAAGAGGACATTTGCCACTATCTCAGACTTAGGACATGCCCTCAGAGGAAAGTTAGCCTTTTGTCACACATATGAGATGTGTCAATCAGCATTCTGCTACTGTAAGAGATGCCTGGGATAATATAGTAATAAAGGAAAAAGAGATCCGTTTTAGCTCACAGTTTTGGAAGTTGCAGTTGATAAGTGGATGGCCTCATTGTTTGAGGACCAAAAGTACACCATCCTGAGGAGCTTATGACAAAGCTAAACTGCTCAACTCGTGGGGGAAAGGCAAAGGAAGAAAGGGGAAAGGAATGGCGAGATGGCTGGCTTGACAATCCGTTCACAGTGCCAGTGCAAGCATGAGAACCTGAGTTCAGATTCCCCATAAAAGCAAGGCATGGCGAAGGCAGAGGCAGTCAGCCCTATGGAACTCATTGGTCAGCCAGCCTAGCAAATTATGAACCCCAGGGTCAGTAAAGACCCTGTCTCACAAAAATTGGGAAGCAATCAAGGAAAATACCTAGTATAGACCTCTGGCCTCCATACTTAATGTGTGCACACCCCATCCCATCCCCCACATACACACATGTAACATGTATATAACACACACACAGAAGAGAGAAGAATATAAAGACAATGGATGTCATGATTCCCTTCCAAGGTAGCCTCTGCCCCATAAAAACCAGAAAACCTCCCACCTGACCCCGTTCCAAACCTCATGCAAATATTAGTTTGATCCTTCCATTATAATGAGGGCCAGAAGCACTTTCTGACTCTACATCCCTGCTTAAATGCTGATCTCAACTGCCTAAGGCCTGTAGTCTTTCTGATAGACTCCAAAGATGATACAGTATCAATTCATGAGTTTATTATTCTGGTTTAATTTTTTTTATTTGATTCTGGCACCTCAGGAGTTTCATTTTCACCTTGTACTAATTTTTGTAATATTATATTGCTACATTTACCCCAGTGTCCAGGTGCAATTGTTATTGTCTGCTTAATTTATTCTCCCCACGTCTAGGCCTTAAGCACTTTGGGGATATCATCTACAACAGATTCAATTCCATAGTCCTCAAATCTGGCAAATAGTGGGTACTCAGTAAATATTTTTACACATTTAAGTGAATAAATTCAATTGTAATTGTGAAGTTTAATGTTTTCCTAGGCATGACTTTATAATTAGCATTTCCTTGTGTGAAATGTCGTTAATGCCCCTTGGCCCATTGTATCAGAGTCTAATTGTTGACTTTCTATGTTTGTGTCTATTCTTTGTACATTAGAAGAAAACATCTCATCCACATATTTACAATGCACATTCCATTGCCATCTTCTTTAATATGTTTTCTTATCATTTGTTTGCATATCAGAACATAACAGTTCATTTTGTTTAGTCTAAAAATAATACTATGTAATTCTATCTGTAAGGAAAAGAAATCTACTTGAACTACGTCATGTTTTGGGCATACACAGGTTTCTCTTTCTGTCCTGAAAAGAGCAGGGAATGTGGAACCAAGAATGAATATTGAGAAACAGAGGAACTTATCTGGAGTTGTGGTGGTTTGCATGAGAATGTGCCAATAGGTTCATGTATTTGAACACTTGGTCCACGGCTGGTGCAGCTCTTCAGGGAAATGTATGGGATGTGTTCCTTCTGCAGGAAGTATGTCACTATGGGTGAGCTTTGAGCGGTTAAGGCATCTTCCTATTTGCAGCTTGTTTTCTCTTCCTAGTACTTAGGATTTGAGTTCGCAGCTTCCTAGTCCAGTTGCCTTGCCTCTGCTCTGTCACCATGGAGTGTCATCCCACAGGAACAATATGCCAAAATGGTTGAGTTGCCTATATAGTGCTATTTTACCCTTAAGTTGCCTTGGTCATTGTATTTTACCACAGTAACAGAAAAATAACGAATATAGGAGACACATGGCTTCTTTGCTTCGAGATCTTCCAATCGCCTGCTCCAGGATCCCTCTACCTCAGGCATGATTTTCATAACCTATCAATTCCAGATTTGCATGTCCCTGCCAAGTTTCTTTGTTGATGAGAACAAAACTGCTCCTTTTGCTCCAGGTTTTCTAAAGAAGGACACTGATTGGTTCAGCACAGTCTGTGGAAGACCTATGCAATTTACCCACCAATTTCAGGCCGATGGCCTATTCAACCCTAAGCTGGAAATTAAGCAGGGTTCCTTAGCCTGCTGCTGAGGCATGATGTGGGCATAGTGGAACCCTAGCAAGTAGGCTTGGTCAGATCACCTGCCCTGTCTACCACCATGTAGGTAGGAGTCGGGGAAAACAATATGGACTTAGAGAATGAACAATGAAAATATCTACAAGAGAAGCAAGAATGGTGAGGAATGATTCAGCATGAAGCCCTAAGTGAGAATCATAGACCAGTTCCCACCAGGTTAATAAGGAATGACTTTAACTGAATTAAGGCATCACCTAACCCCATCTACTCTTGGGGACCCCAAGTACCTCTGCCCTGGCTCCTTTAAAGTACCTGTCCCTGTAAAAGTTGGAATGAATCATAAGCCATAGACTCAGCAACTGTTTAGCAGAAGATGGTGCCTTTGAGGCTATTATGGGGTTTATTTCATTTGGCTTCATGTTTTTGTTATGTGTGTAAATGTCTGTCTCCCTCAATAAATGTTACAACCCTTGAATGACAGAAACGTGTCTCATATGGCATCTACATCTCTAAATCACCAACCAAACACTCTGTTATGTTCAGATTTTTCGTGGAATCACATCCTGGTGTAGTACTTACGAATTGTATGCCTTTAACCAAGCCAACCACAGTATACCTCAGTTCCCCTGTCTGTACACTGGGAGTTACAACACTACCTACCGCATAAGACTGTCAAGAGAGTTAAATGCACAGCAAAGAGTTTTGAACTGTTTTGGACATTCGGTAAACCCTTAAGAAATGTCAGCCATTATTAAGAGGTGCTGTTTTCAGACCAAGTTGACTTGTGAGAGGCTCCTAAGGTATCTAAAGACTGTTCTTGGATCCAGCTTTGTTGTTTATCTGCCCCAACTGGGAAAGCAGTGACTGTACAGTCTCTCGGGCCCTGCCGGTATTCAGAGGTCTCTTTTGAGAACAGAAGCTATGTCCAGTGAAAAGCAAGTCCTAAATACAATAGCTGTCACTGAGGTTTCATGCCAGCCTGCTGCCCTAGAATAGAACTAAGGCCTTTCCTGTTGGAGGGTGCATCTTCATGGTGCCTGGCACCTGGGTTCCTCTATACCAGTGAACACCCCTCATCGCCACACACACAGTCACTCGTAAAACTCGGGGCATGCTGCCTGCTGCCTGCCCTTGCTCCTGTCACTCCTGTTGAGTCCTGGTTCCCTAGGGTCTCTTTTGCCCTGTTCCCAGATACCCCCTCTACTCACCATCAATAATCTTCCATCTCTTGGCTTTCCTCTCTCTCTGCCTCCCCAGGTGACAAATACCTCCCCTGGTGGAGCTTCCAAGTGAAAAGGAAAGAGGAAAGGACTTGTGCACCCCCACCAAGTTATATGTGTGCATTTTAACAAGAACTCTTGGAAGATGCCCTGCCTTTACCTTACATAAGTATAAGCATAAGTATAAGAATATTCCCACAGGTAAACAAGGCTTGCCCTGATAAGACACCATGCAAAGTATATAGAATGCTTCTGGATTTGCCCACCTGAAAGAAGAGGGACAGGCACATTTTCCCCTGGCTCCTGGCTCCACTGATTGAAGGTTGCAGCTGTAGGTGCTAATTTTGCATTTCTCGGTCATAGTTCTGCTGTGGCCAAAGCAGATATTGCCTTTCCAGAGAGGTCTGAGGTGGAAAGTAAGAAAGTCCACACCTGCGCTAGCTGCCAGCTCCAAGTACACATGAGCTTAAAGGAAACAGAACCACTACCCAAAGTGTGCCAAAGCGGGCATCTTTGCCCCTGGGAGTCGGATAGCAGATCGAAGGTGAGGTGGGGGTAATGGGCACCAGCACCAGCATAAGGGGAAGGAAACATGCTTGAGCTATGCATCTGATGGAAGTAGTCAGGGAGTTAGGAAAGAAGAAGCCGGCCTCATCCATCACCACTTCCTCTACTGAATTGCCTTCCCTTTCCTAAATGACAGTAGAAGCCCCGACCTGTGCCACACACAAATCCAAGCCCCAGCTTCAACACAGTAGCACTGACAAATGACAGTCAACCCACCCACCATGTCACAGTTTGGCTGGACTCTGAGCTGTCGCATACCCAGATTCCAGGGCAAGCTGTACTTTTGCATCTCTTCTCATCCAAACCAACTCACAGCCAGGTGACAGGAACAGGAAGAGAGGGCGCACTCAGGAAGGCTCCATCTGGACTACCATCTTCCTGCTTCTTTGGGTGATCAGACCATCACAACTTTCTAACAAGGGCTCGGATATGAGTTTGATGGCAGGCCCTGTTATCAGTCCGAGAGACCTCAAGCTGGGTGAGTGAAAACTGACATGCCTTCTATTTATTTATGAAATTTGTAACTGTGAAAATTAGCCTTAGAAGTTGTAGACCCATTACTATTAGCTTTATCGTCCTCCTAAGACATACCCTGAGGCATCTTCCAGATTGAATCCTATTGTGCTTTGCAATAAACCCATAATTGATAATGCCACGGAGCTTTAATATGGATGGAGAAATGAAATCTAGAAAGTAAATACATTCAGAATTTTGCTAGCAGGCTGAATTTAAAACTGATTTTCTGAACCTACCAGGATTATTCCTCCTCAATAATGATTTAATTTGAGTGAGCCACCCTGAGAGCTCTTGGGGGTGTGAGGAGGGAAGACAAGTGGAGCCCGGCTTCTCACGGGGACCCCTTAAAGAACTTTATCCTGCGTTTTGCACCTGTAAGTTTGTGAAGATAAAATTAAACCTGGAAATTATACATGATAGACCAGTAAATAACATAGGCACCCGGGCCCTGGCTGCTGCCTGAGTGTCCTGATGCAATCACCTGTCACTAACACTCTCAGCAGAGGGATGCTGACTCGAAACGTTTCTACAGAAGAGCAATTATTCTGTGTTCCTACATGAGGTGGGCAGCAGCAGGGAGGGATAGGCTGGAGATGGGGGACCACCTTCCCATCTTCTGGCCCAGAAAGAGCCACCTGGGCTGCAGGCATTGGGCCAGCCTCCATAGGTGGTCCTATGACAGCCTCCTAGGAAAGCAATGTCCTGCTGGACTCCTGAGGAAATCCATTTCACTAGATCCTAATAGACTTGCAGGGAGATCGGAAGAGCAGAGCAGACAGCCTCTCCTCTGGGTCACATTTCACCAAAGAATAGTTGGGCATTCAGCTATCCACTGAGCAAGATGTTGTGACTCAGGGTATGGATTCTAGGACCCGGCGGCCAGACTCTCAGCTTCGTTACTTGCTAATGGTGTGACCTTGAGCCAATTATGTAATCTCTCTCCGGACCCCTTCATTTTAAGAGTGGAGTGTGGAAGGCTCGTCTGCTCAGGTAGCTAACTGAGCTGGAGAAAAGCAGCTAGGAAGGCTGGCAGGCTGTGTGTTCCTGGGATCAATGCTCCCGTAATGGCAAATGCAAGCCTCACCAAGGTAAAGGGTGAGTTGTGCTTGAATCTCACCAAAACTTCAGCAGAGCTCTCTCCTGGCACTGGGATTGCCGAGTTGGGCTTCCCAGGGTGGCCCTGTCTTGATCGGTCGTTGTGCTCTTGAATTGAGCCATTTCTGAAGAGACCTAGAACCTGGGGCCATCTGCAAGCAGCCCTTGAAGGAGGTGGGTAGAGAAGGGAAGGAGAAATGTTTCATTCCTGAACTGGGGGAGACATTGTAGTTTCCATGGCAGGAAATCAATGCAGGGGCCTATTTCACCAGCTTAGGCAGCTTAATGCACACACAGTGCTCAAAGCGGTGTCAGAACAAAGTAGGTGTTTTGCAAGTGTGAGGTATTTTTATTGTGAAGCACTTTGACTTTTCCCCGTTTACAGGACCCTTGCAGTTGGCAATAACAGTGTAGGCAATTTTATGGGGCGTGTGCAAAAGTATGTGAGAGAGAACGTTGAGGAGCGAGAGGCTTTTGTTCTGGGTTCAGTCAGTCCTTCATTTGTTCTGAAGACTCATTGTGAGGGAAAGCAGGCTCCCTGTGTGGAGGAGGGAACACCCAGTAGCAGAGGTGGCATGCTTCCTGGTGGCTGTCTCTAGGTAAAAACACTGAGCAGATAAATGTAGCAAATTGCTGTTCTGGAGACAACATAACAGAGTACCACTGACCAGAGGCTTGAACAACAGAAATGGTTTTCCCACAGGGCTGGGAGCTAGAATGTCAAGATCTAAGCCAAGGGGCATCCTCCTGAGGCCTCTCCCCTTGGCTTGCAGGTGACCACCTTCTTCAGAGTCCTTGCATGACCTTTGTTAGCGTGCACATGTACCGTGCCTCTCTGTGTGTCTGAACTTCCTCTTTCGGCTTAGGGATCAACATTAGCAGCCCCGTCTTTATTTACTCAAAGGCTCTCTACGTCCAAACACAGTCATATTCTAAGATGCTGGAGATTAGTCTTACAATGAAGAAGAGTTGTGGGGGAGAGTCACCCCTTATTTCTTCCCACAAGGTCTGTTCCTACCCTCTCAGCTGTCTTTCCTTGCTTCCTTCCATCTCTCCCATCTCCCGGCTCATCTGGTTCCTCCTTTTCTGCCAGTCTCCCTTAGCCCTAAGTTGATCTGTATAACCATCCCATCTCCTCAGTGTGAGCTAGGCTGCAGGCCTCCTTTGTTTATGACTGAAAACAAACTAATATGAATGTACAAATCCCTGAGTAAATTGCACAGAGGGTCTTGTGTTGTTTGTGATTTTGCAATAAAGACACTTCTTGGAGTGGTAATTTGATGGAGTGTGGGGTAACTTATTGGTAGGAATATGGTAAGACATTGTAGAGCTGATAAGAGCTTTGCCTCACTGGCTAAGTCACCTGGCCCCAGGTATTCACATATTTTATAGGGCTTATGCATCCTCTGAGGATCTTGCTAGAATCTAGATTTTCCCATGTAGGAGGTGTAGCTAGAGCCAGACATCCTACAGTTCTAATCAGCACCAGCACCTGCTGATGCTAGGGGCCTAGGTGCTCCTCTCTGGAGCAAAAGCTTAGACAACATGCTTGAAATTTGGGATGACTCCAGCTGCTACACTCTCACTGGCTCCAAGTGCGCTTTGACTCATGAAGGTCCCTCATTGTTTGGGAACCTAGGAATCAACCCCGTCTTTGGATCACTGTCAGATCTATCTTTGATACAGAATGGAGGATATAAAGGGCAAACCTGGGCAGAGAGGAGCAGAGGCGAGGAGGGAAGGACATCATCTCTCAGTCGAGGGGGTTGTAAAGAGTATTTAATGCGTGAGAAAGAGAAGAGAACATGGACGTTCCCAAACACCCAATGGACCCAAATCAGGTGTGGACATTGAATCGTGAGTCAGTAAGGTCCTGTGGCAGAGCTGAGTTTTGTGGCAAAACAGAGGATGCAGTAGAGCAGGCCACCCACCCATGACCTTAAATGGGTGGGTGGTCTGGGCAATGAGGGTGGGCTAGCTGAATTCAAGGACCAGAAGAAGATAGATGTTTCCCATGTGATCAACATATTGGGAAAGATTTTTGTAACCAAGCTACAGCTATTACTGAAGAATTTATTGCCTTTTCTACTTTTATTCAACAAAGAACTGTAAAACTACGAGTTGAGGCTTGTAATCAGCATGGTCTAAAGTGCCCACCCCCTGCTTTTGCCAAAGAGAATGTAATTTCAACTAAAAGCCATGGTATTTGACTTGTGAGCTGCCTGGTAGAATTCTTAACAATAAATATGTGGTTCCCATTCATATTGTGGAAATACTGACATCAGTTGACAAATTCCCAATACTTGCACTTCAGTATTTTGGGTCAAGAGATGTCAAGCTAGCATAGCTGACTTAATCTGAAACAGGTTTACATAGAACAAAGGTTGTGCTTCAGAAAGGGAAAGGAGGAGCAAGAACCGGCCAGAACTCTCCCTTAAACTACACCAGGGACCCCTCTCTCTTTTTGGTTTTTCGAGATAGGGTTTCTCTGGGTAGCCCTGGGCCCTGGCTTTCCTGGAATTCACCCTGCAACCAGGCTGGCCTCAAACTCACACCTGCCTTTGCCTTTGAGGGCTGGGATTAAGGGCATGTGCCACCACCAGCCAGGGACATCTTTTTAAGCTCAGTGATTCGAATAGCTAGAGGAAGCAGGTTGAGAATAACTGAATTCCATTCAATAAGCATCAATCAAAGCTCTGCTTTGGGTGAGGCAGGAACTATGGAAGACTCTAGAAGGTATTGATTAGCAGCACAGGTCCCTGCTCTCAGGACTCCTAGCATAGGCTGGTGTTAAGTGATAAACATTAACCAAACCCAGTCTGTGGTGGAAATGGTTCACTTCATCTTGCAGGCCACAATCCATCATTGATGGAAGTCAAGGCAGGAACCTAGAGGGAGGAATAGAAACAGAGATCACAGAGGAATGCTGATCACTGGTTTGCTTGCTTCTGTCCAAGACCACCTTCCCAGCAGTGCCAGCACCCACAGTGACTTGGCCTTCCTGTATCACAGTCCAATCTGACAGAGGCAATTCTTTAGTTGAGGTTCCTTCTTGCCAGATGACCCCAGTTTCGGTCAAGGTGACAAAAACTCAATAGCACGTCTGGGAAGCTGGAGCTTGAGTTGGCATTGAACCGACCTCTAACCAAGTGACTCAGGACTCGAGACTTTTGTGAGGCTTCCTACTTCCTTCTAAGAATTTCTCCTGACATCAAGGCAGAGTTCCACTCTTTACTTTCTTTCAGCTACCTACCACTCACCTTCCACCCATTTCCATCTATTGGGCTATAATGGCTGCCCTATCCAATCTACCATTTATATAGTGACAAACTATCTGATAAAATCAACTTAAAGAGGAAAAGGGTTATTTGTGTTCCTGGTTTCAGAGATTTCAGCCCCTGCTTAGATGCTCCACTGCTTTTAGGCACAGTCATTTCGATTAAAGGGCATGATGGAGGAAATTGCTCACCATATGCTGGCCATGAAGCAGGCGGAGAAGAAGGAGTCAGGAACAAGAAAGGATCCCTAAAGGGATACTCTAAGTGAACTACTTCCTCAAATCAGACCCCATGTCCTCATAACCCAAACAGTTATAAAGTCAACAATAAATTAATCCATTCTTTGTTAGCAACCTCAAAATACAATTTCTTAATAGTGCTACCAAAAGAGGACCAAGATTTCAGCACACGAGCCTTTGTAGGAGATATTTCACATTCAAGGTCTCCCACCATCCATCCACCTATTTGTTCATGCTCATTTATCCATCTTCATGCATCTTCTCCTCCTGCTTACCTTCTATTTCCATTCTATATCAGTTGACATCACTCCCTGATGACTAGACACTAACCATCCCTCCCTCCCACCCACTATCTAACCAGCCTCTAACTCATCAGAACACTCAGATGGGAAACAACTATCTTCTTCTGGTCCTTGAATTCAGACTGCTCACCCATTTCAGGGTCATGGGTGGGTGACCTTCTTGTAAACTTGGCACAATCTGGAGTCACCTGGGAAGAAGGAACTTCAATTGAGAAAATTGCTCCACCAGATTTGTCCCTAGACAAATCTGTGGGAGCGTTGTTTTTTTTGTTTTTTTTTTTTAGTTAATGAGTGATGTAAGAGGGTCCAGCCCGTTGGGGATGGCACTAGTCCTGGGTGTATAAGATAGCTGGCTGAGCAAAGAGGAGCAAATGAGTAAGCAACACTACTCCATAGTCTCTGATGCCGTTCTGGCTACCAGATTCCTGCAACGAATTCCAGCCTTAGTTTTCTTTCGTGGTGTATGACAATGTGGAAGCATAGGTCCTCCTCAAGTTGTTTTTGGTCATGCTGTATGTCTCAGCCATAGAAATCAAATTCAAGACACTCGTCTTCCCACTTACCAATTTATCCTGCCCGCCATCTGGTCCATGCTCCCATCCACATATCACCTTCCTAGTACCCATCCACCTACTTACATATCATCCAGATTCAGAAATCTGAGTCTATAACCTCTCACTATTAGCAATTTAATATATGAAAATAATAGCATTCAATAGTTACTTTGCTAGAGAAATAGAACAGGAATAATTAATGATTTACTAGTATGTGGCATTGGAGAAGGATTGGCCAAGGCAGAGCACAATTTACTTGAATCTAGAAGATACCAGTTATTTTTGTCAGAGGAAACAGCCTATGTGAGGACTTGCTGGTGTGAAGGAGCACTCCCGTATTTGGGAAATAGCCGTGAATGGCCAGTACCTATGATGTCGGAAATAACAGAGAGTCTGGTGCAGATAAGGCCGAATGGGTTATCTGGGACTAGCTCTGAAAAAGATCTTTAGTTCTATGGAGGTTAGACTTCCTTCCAAAAACCAGAGTTATTAAAGTGCCGTCATCATGATTTGTGCTTTGGAATAATTTCTGGCACCAGTCATTAAGCTGAGACAGAGGATGAAGGCCAGAGGCAGAAAAACCAGTTAGAAGGCTATTGAATTATTCTAGATAAGAGATGACAGGGATCTGGCTGTGGGGTTAGAAATGACATGACAAAATTTGTAAATGATTTAGGTGGTTGAGTCATGTACATTAGTGGGCTTCAGGATTGACAGTGAGAGTACTTGCTGAGATGGGGACCTGGTTTAGAATTTGATGATGTGGCCAGAGGAGTGGAGATGTGCAGAGAAGCAATCATCTAGCATTTCCTGAGTGACACTCGGGTGGATCAGGAGTGCTGGAAGCAGGTGTGCAGTTCAGAAGAACCTTTAACTTGTATGGGCATGTATAAGCAATAAAGCAGAAAGTAGCGAGGGACAAAACAGAATGCTGAGTAGCATGAGCACCTGGGGTAGCAACAGAGAATATTCCCCAATGAATATGTCCTGAGAAAGGACAATGCAAAACAGTGAGGACATGGTCACTGGAGTTCCTAGATAAAAAGAAGTGGTTTTTCATAAATATTACCTCTATTGTGTACATGATTCTTGTTGTTGTTTAACCTTCTAGTTTGAAATTGGCTTTGATTTATTGAGAGTTTCAAATCTACACATTCCCATGTACCCTCATGTAGCTTTCCACAATTTTAATGGCTTACATAAGCATGGTGTATTTATGAGCATCAAGAAACTAATAACAGTGCCATGCTCCTAACCAAGCCAAGAACCCTAACACGGTCAATCAATTAAACTCATGCACACTTGCCAGGCCTTTCTCCAAGTGTCCCTTTATAACTGGCCCAGGATATAGTCCTCGATCCTATGTTGGATCTGGCCATTGTCTTCTTAGTCTCCTCTAATCCTTGAATAAAGAAATTTGAAAAGAAATTAGTATCCCAAGTCAACAGATGAAGACAAGGCAGGGGCATGCACTAAAATGCCACAGCTTTTTAATTGCTGGGGTCTGTTCCAGTTATTCTTGTTGCATAGTGAATTGACCCAAAGCTTAGTGCCTTAAAGGATGGGCAGTGGTAGTGCACTCCTTTAATTCCAGCGCTTAGGAGACAGAGGCAGGCAGAGCTCTGAGATTGAGGCCAGCCTGGTCTACAGAATGTGTTTCAGAAAATTCCTGACTATACAAAGAAAGTCTGCCTCAAAACACACACAAACACACATACCCCAATATTCATTGTCTCTCACTGTTTAGAGCATGGCGAATCAGAGATAATTTGTGTCTACTCTATTATCTCAGGGTCTCAAAAGAAGGGTCAAGACTGGGCTTAGAATCACCCAGAAGCATTGTCACTCTCTTGTCTGGCAGTAGATGCTATTTTTTGGCAGACCTTTGTTGAGCTCTTAGCCAGGTCCTTACCTGAGGACTCTCTATGGGGCTACTGAGTTTTCTCAAAGCATCATGGCTCAACTCTAAAAGTTAGTATCACAGAATGTGGAAGCTGCATCATCTTTAATGAACTAGCCCCAGAAGTTACCTACTAAGGCTTCTACCATTCAAGAGGAGAGGATATGAATTCCATCTTGATGAAAGAAGTGTCAATTTTAGGTTATGAGAAGAGCAGGTCGGATAGGGATCGTGGGGCTGGCAAATCTACCACAAAGTCTTCAGGCTTCAGGAATACAGTAGTGGGGAAGTCCAGCTAAGAAGACCACAGACCAAGAACCAGGGAACTAGAGCAAACATGCTGCAGGATTTTGTGGGTATGTTGGCAGTATAAGGATACAGAACATGGAAGAGGAAGTAAGGGAGAAGAGAATTTATTTTGGAGACATAGTTTGAATGTGAAGAAGGTTAGAGTGAAGAGATTAAGGAAAGAAGTAACCAATGAAACAAGGTCCCCAAGTAAGTCAAGGGGGACAGTATCACACAGTTACTGAAACAACAGCTCCTGAAGCTAGAAAGTCTCGGATCAAATCCCTACTCTGTCAGTATCTACTGAGTGGCCTTGGGCAAGTTACTTCCTTCTATCTCCATCTCCCCAGTTCTCAAATGAACGAAGCTATCCAGCAAGTCATTTAGAGTTGTTCTCAGTCTTGACTAAATTATGATATTGGAGCTGTGGCTTTTGGAGAGGACATTGCTTAGGAGTGTTAGCTGCATGTAGCTAAGCCAGAAAGGGGCATTAATCTTTATAATTTAATTAATTATAGAGAGATGTTCATGTCAGGAAACAGGGATGTTTTCTTCAGAGAAGGATGGAAGACAAGGAAAGGCAAAGCTTAAAGGGAAGGTGCCATCTGGAGAATGTATACATTATCTTGCCTCTGTTTTGTCTTTCAGTCAAGAGACTGGGACATCTTGCAGGACGGAAAGGGTTGTAGGGGGGCTGTAAGCTCGGCAGTGGGCACTTCCATAAAAGAAAGGTGGTAGGTAGGGGTGTGTGGTGCAGAGCCAGGGGAATCTGAGGAAAGATTAGAAGTGGTCACTTCTTGGCAATTGTCCTGCTGAGGTGACCTGAGTTCCCTTTTTTTTTTCTTTTTTTTATTGTTAAAAGAAAAATTTACATTTACTCCCCTTGTTTCCGGCCCTCCCATTCCCCCACTACCCCACCACCCTCCCCCTGCTTCTTTAAGATGGGGCAGAAATTGCCAATCTGATTGGCAAGGAACGTCCCTGTGAGATTACTGCAAAAGACTCCTGGCTGTGTCTTTGAGAGAGGGCAAGACCTGCCCCGGATGTAGATGGCACTTTCCCATGGACTGAGGGTTCAGATAGAATTCAAGAGGAAGAAGGAGAAAGTCAGCAGACGCTAGCATTCTCCCTGCTTCCTAGCAACTGTGACAAGAGCTACTCTGCTCTGCTACACTGGGCCCCGCCCTACCATCACGATGGACTAGACCCTCTGAAACCAAGAAGGAAAAAACCCTGCCTCCTTTGAAAGTGTTTCACTCAGATATTTTGTCACGGCGATAAAAAACTGACCAACACAGATGCAATCCTGAACGGTCCTCTAACAGGGTGACTGGGTAGGAAGCAGACAAAATACTAACTAAAGATACTGAGAAGGCCACGAAGCTAATGACTAGTTGTGTGGTCGAAGCCTGTGTAAGTAAAGAGAACAGTTACTGAGGACTAAAGAAGAGAGAGAGCCAGAAGTCTGAGAGACAAAACTATAGTTCTCAACTTGTGAGTAGCAACTTCTTGGCCGTTTCCTTTCAGATATCCCGCATATCATATATTTAAATCATGATTCATAATGGTAGGAAGATTACTTTTATGAAGTAGCAATGAAACAAATTTTGGTTGGGGGGGTCCTTACAACATGAGGAGCTGTATGAAAGGGTCACAGCATTAGGCGGGTTGAGGAGCACTGGCTGAGATGAAGAGAGAGAGGGAGATGACAAGAGATGGAGGTTTGAAGAGACTGTTTCTGAGCTCACAGCTGTTCACTTCCATAGAACCTGACTGGAGAAAGAGTGAGCCTTGCTGCTCCTTAGAGTCCCGTCTTTACCTACATCAGAGCTGGCATTTTCCTGATATCTTTTCATCTGCTCTGCATCTGTGTGCGCACAGGCAGATAGCGACAAGCATGAGCGTGCACGCATGCACACACACACACACACACACACACACATGTGCATGCATGGCCTTACTACTCAAGTCCTCTAATCCTATTGTTGCTATAGAAAGAAAAGGGCTAGCAAGAGTCTGGAAAACAATCCAACACCGTTGGGTCTTTGAGTAATTCAGGGCCCCAGGTGCCCTTAGGATCTCACATCTCAGTGTGTGACATGGAGAGAGATATTTCCATGTGATATTTCCCACAGTCTTGTCACCTGGCAGATTTTGCCCTGGTGGTGTTGATATAAATACAACCTGAAGGTAAAACAAACCAGAAAAAGTGAGGATGCTCACATTCATTAAGAAAAGCGAACATTTCCCCAATGAAAATTGACGCTACTGATCTTTGCTGGTGGTTGACTGAAGAAGAGAGGGCAGGAAGTGGGAGACAGCAGTACTGGGGTTCAGAGACTTCTTCGTGTCCCATGGAGCTCAGGGACTATCTGCAAGTCGATTCTTTCTGTCATGTGAGTAATAACTATGATCACAAAAGCGCTCGTCTATTGAAAGCTTCCTATGTTTGGGGCACAATGGCAAGCACTCTTTGCACACTTCCTCATTTATTCCTTATAACATTTCTGTGAGATAAGTGTTATGATTCTCTGCTTATCAGGGGAATCTTAAAGACTAGATTACCAGATTACACAGTAAGTAATAATATGAGAGCTGGAATCCAAGATTATTCAGTTCTTTAAATCCATGTTTATTATCAGTGCAGCACGAGGAAATTTGGAAAAGAAGAAAAATTCCCCGAAAGCAGCCTTGTGACACTGTGTTTGGGTATGTTTCCACTTGCCTCTTGTCGTGTGTTAATTTGTGTGTGTATTTGTGAGTATGAATCTGTATAATTATCACACATTGCTTTGAGCAAATTTTCCTCCCCTTTCCTGTTTGCGTTATGCAGCTTTCCTCATCCCTGGTGCTATCCGGTCTTCCCAATCATTATGTTGAAAAGATTCATAAGGTTTCATCTGGTAAATACACCACAATTTATTCTAGCAGTCCCTTGTAGCTGAAAGTCTATGTTTGGGTATTTGCTATGCTGCTGCTATGACATTGTCATGCATACAATGTTTGCCGGATTTATGATCATGTCTTTAGACTAGATTTCTTTGGATAGCAGTGGAGCTGCTGAGTCTAGCCTATGAACATTTTTATGGATCTTAATTTGTATTTACCAAGTGCTTTCCCAACATAGCTGTATTAATTGACATTGTTGTAAGCAATAATTTTACCACACCCTCAGCAGCACTAGGTAAGTTTTTTAGGCAATTTTATTGAGGGAAATGGTACCTCATTATTTTAATTTGCAATTATTTTCTTACTAATGAGGCATGACATTCTTCTGAATGTTTGTGAACCAGTTGTGCTTTCTCTTTAGTGAATTATCTGCGCTTGCTCTTTGCCCATTGAAATATTAGCAGTCAACTGCCTTGGCTTTTTTCCATTTGCTAGTCCCTGTAGGAGAAAGAAATTTGCCATGAGGGTTTTATAAGGATGGTGGACATATCCATCACACATGTATGCAAATATTTTAAACTACAGATAACTACAAAATTCAACTTATTGATCAGGGCTTAGGTGATGACTCAGCCAGTAAATTTCTTGATACTCAAAAATGATGATCTCAGATCAGAGCCCCAGAAACCACATTAAAAAAACATTTCCTATCAGTAGCCCAAACAGTTGGGAAGCAGGGACCAGAGGGTTCGCAGGCTTGCTGGCCAGCCAATTCATCCAAATGGAGTACTCCAGGTTGAGAGAAACTCTGACTCAAAAAAATAAGATACAGAGCAACTAAGGAACACACCCAACACTCATCCTGACTTTCACGTATATGTGCACATATGTACACACACAAGTATGTACATGCTCACACATGTGTGTGCTAATGTGAAAAACTAAACTGTTTTATCTTTGCTTGTATTTTCTTTTATTTCATCATGTAGAAAGTTATTCTTCTTCCTCCAAGAGGCCTTCTATATATTCTTTCCTTCTGGCTTTCCTATTATATGCCTCTTTTCAAACTCTCTTTAACCCATGAGATATTTATTTCATGTATAGTGTCAAGGGGGATAAGGAAATGACTAACTTGAAAGGAGACCACCAACCATAGCTTGAAAAATTACATTCATGGACAATCCAATGACAGCAAACAGAAAGCAACATGATTCAAATTATTTCAATATATTTCAAATATATCCAAAGAATGGAGAGATGGTCATGATATAAACTGGAGAACGAAGTGAACTCAAAGAAGGGGAGACATTTAGTCTGGGTGGTCCATGAACAGATCATTAAGCCCACTTCTCCCAACAACTGCCACCAGATCAGGAGCCCACTGAGATAATAGAAGAACCCAGAAAATGCCTTCCAGTCATCCCATTTTAGAGTTCTCTGCCTCATCAGACCCTGTTGCCCAGTTTAAGAAACTTGGGCTCCTTGATCTCCCTTTTTGCTTCTCCTGCTGTCCTCTGAGCTTCTCTCTCATGCATCACTCTCCTTTCTTGACTCTGCTCCTTCCATGTTTATTTTCTTGGTTTTTGCTCATCAACTTCCCTTGTTCCTCCCCTGTTATTTTTCCTGGTGAGCTTATGTGGGCCCATGACTTCAGTTATCATATGTGTGTTGCCATCTCCTCTTCTTTGCATTGTTTTTCACATTTTGAGATAGTATCTCATGAAGCCCAAGCTGGCTCCAAACTTCCTATATAGCTGAGATTGACCTTGAACTCCTCATCCTCCTGCTTCCTCTTCCTAAGTGTCAGGGTTACAGTGTGTGCTTTGCACCTAGTTTCCATGCTGCTGAGGCTCAAACCCAGGGCTTCATGCATAGATAGGCAAACCCTCTATCAACTGAGTTAATCCCCAGTCTGCTCCCCGCCCTCCCCCATTTAAACCAATCACCTCACTATCCCCAAGAACCATCATTTGGAGGGTTTCATCAGTGCTCAAAAAAATCAGAAGTGTAAAACCCAGCTCACCAGTGCGGCCTATCGGCATGACCAACAAGAGTCTACTTAGCTTCTCTTCCTTAGATACAAGAACTCATTGAAGGGTCGCATTTTCTACCTGGTTAACACTGTTACTTTCCAGCCCTTTCCATTTGCCCCTCTTCAAATGGTAGCCCCTTAAATCCATCTCTGTTGGTGGCATTCACATACCACCTTCTTGCCCCCACCCCTTGAAACTGCAGACAGTCGCAAGACTCATCTCTGCCCTCTTGATCCATGTGTAGGGATCTTTTGTGAGCTGTCCCTGGCAAGACACACATGACTTTGAGAATGGGGCCCCTGTTGGATTCCCACTCTTATTTTCCGCTCACCCTACACACTTAACACAATAGCTAGGTAGACTCTTGTTCTTTCAACTCCCTATGACGTCCTATGTGTTGTTCTTTCTACTTGAAATGCCACCCTAGTCCCTATAGTCATTATTTCCAAGTCCTTGGTTGTGTTACCACGTCACTCTCGCTTCTCTGGCCCATGCCTGGACTTCATATGCTCCCCTTGACAGCCAGATCCTACTAGCTGGACCTTTTCTCGTCCTCTTGGGGCCAATCTCCAGGAATAGACCTATGATATTCCATGAGGTTCATTCTAATAAGGGTTATATTTGATCTAAATCCAGGCCAGAAACCTGGAGAACATCTTTTAAGGGTTTATTTGGAGACTGTTGACTTGTGAGAAAACAAAAGAGAAAGTACAATTTGATTTCCTTAAAAAAAAAGAAAAGAAAAAAAGAAAACCCACCTGTGTCTCATTCTTCACACTCAGACGCTCCGTAGTATTCTTTGTGCGATTCTGTCTCTGGGGTGGCTGAGATGAGTCCTATGGCTCTCCAGCAAGCTGTGGAACCAGACCTTCATTTGCATACACGATCAGAACTGCCTATCTGCACTAGTCTTCCCAGGAGGCAGCTTACCATGGAGAAGGTTCATGTTACCAGGTTAAACGTGAATGGCAACTTCTGTGATGGGTGGGCACATGGCTACTGAAAACAACACAGTTACCGAATACAAGTGAGAGCCCCGTGTGGCTCAGCTGGGTCAGCAGGCCTTGTGTCCTCCTCAGTTACTCGGTCATGGTTCCTTTATTGCACACTCACTATGTAGCCACTATGGTATGGATGCTGAGGTCACTGTCTTAGTTTGGCTACCTCTAAAAGCAGGTGCTATAGACAAGGTCTAAGACCTAGAGAGTTGATTAAGTATACCTAGGAGACACACATGAGGAACTGAGGAAAGTGATTCAGGGAAGGAAGAAAAGTCAATGGCAGGCACTTTAATGAGCAGGTTACTGCTATGAGCAACTGGGGCAGAATCTCCCTAAGGACACTCCAAGGTGCCATGTAGAACATGCTGGGAATCCTCTCAACAGAAGACTGAAAGCCTGGGGCATCAATCTACTGACTCTCATCCCTAAGGACATTAACTCTTTTGGCCCCAGAGGTATTAACTCCACTGCACTTCTGAATTATGTCTACTTGAAGCTAAACTCCTAAGGTTCCGAGAAAGCCCTGAGGCACCAAAGCTGTAAGAGGCAATCTGTTGAGGCTGGAAGTTGTCAGGGCGCTCCAAACCACCGCTTGGGATTTTAGATAACTCTGGGGGGCTAAGGAGGTATGAGCTCAGGTTATGCCTATAGAGCATCCACGGGGTCTGGAACAGATGGAGAGATCACTTAATCACAGTGCCTCTGCCCTTAGAAAAGTCAGTGTCACATGGGGAAAGATGAGCTGGCCAAGAATCTCACCACCAGACGGTAAGCTAAGTTCTGCTTCTGAGTTACTCACAGGCTGCATGGAGCCTGGAATTCAGACTGAGTGGGGAAAGGTGGGAGATGAGTGACATCTTCCCAGAGATTTAGGCTGATCCACAAAGGGTATCTATTTCTTCTGCACAGAAAAAGCAGCAGTGAACTTTGGGGAAGACAGACGGTGAGCTCTGAGCATGAACGACACATAAAGTGCAGCCCAGGCTGCTTGATGTAGCCAAAGCATTGACTTTTTTCTAGGGAACAGTGGGAGATTGGACAGAACGTTAACCGCAGCTAGACTGTGCAGGAGGATGGCCCACCCCAAGGAAGCGTTTCCATCTCAGTCTCTCAGAGGCAACAGGGGCTCAACAGTGACATGCTCCGAGGCTTACAAAGCTCAGTCAGCATAGCTTGCAGGATGAGTTGGATGGTGAGTGGTGAAATTGGAGCCCAAGGATCATGATTAGGAAGTATGCCAGTCGGTCTCTGGGCAGGAAACAGATGGCACTCTCAAAAGGAGTGGGGGGTTCCCGGACATCAGAGAGTCCCATGGCATCACTCAACAAGACCTGGGGCCTTGGGTAGAGAAATGCAGCCAGAAGCAACCTCTACCTACACAGAAACAAACACCTTGACCTTTCCTTCTTCCCACTCTCTCAATTGCTGCCAGAAATTCCCATTGGTCAGATTTACTCAGAAGCCAGATGGCAGGGCTTCCCAGTTGATATATCCCACAAAGGCCAGGCTTCTCGAGCTCAGAACAGGGTAGAGAGCCATAAAAGCTGAGGAGGGGGAGGGCTGCTGCGACTGGCAAAGCCAGAGACGACAGCAGGTGATTTCTGTGTCCAGACCATGGAGTTGGAAGAGCCTGAGGTCCTATCTGATGAAGATGGGGAGTCATCTGAAGTCAGACTTAAATGCCATTGGAGGATAGTTTCTTGGGTATTTGTCTTGTTGTGATGAGCATATCTTTCTGAGAGGCTTTCTTAGTTCATTTTCTGTGACTATCTAGAATGTCCGAAATGGGGTAATTCACATATAAATATGTATAATTTACTTCACAATTGGGGAGGCTAGAAGTGGTTGTAACTGAAAAGGGCCTCATGGCATCAAGTGGAAGGGCAATGAGGTATGTGCAGATGAGATAAAACATGAAGGACAGAGGGCCAGAGACACTGCTCAGCAGTTAGGAGTATGTATGGTTCTTGCAAAATATCCAAGCTTGGTCCCCAAAAGCCACATCAGGAGACTCACAACCTAGCTCTCAGGGATCTGAGGTCAACTTCTGGCCTCCTCAGATGCCTGCATTTGGATGCACATGCCCACACAGAGACACATATCCATGCACATACTTAAAACCAAAATAAATGTTTTTTTTTTAATAAATACATGAAGGACAACCTTGGTGTGTGGCAACTGGTTCTTGCAGTAACTCATTAAGCCAGAATGACTGTCACTTCTCAAGACCCCACTTCCCAATACCTTCATATTACGAACTAAATCCCAAAACGGGTTTTCAAGGGCTAAAACTCTGGTCAACCTCACATTGAGGGCTAAAGCTCTGTCATCAGTTTTAAATGCCACCATTAAGTAAGGCATTGATAGAAAGCAAGAGCAAAGCCTGAATGATTCTTTGGAGGAAAGGGTCCTGTTTAGAGAGTTGGGGTATAGGTCTTCATGCAGCCTTGGCAGGATGCTGGTAGCCAAGAAGCCACTAGAGGGGAGGGCAGAGAGATCATTTGTGGGGACAAAGGCTAAGAAAAAAAAAGTGTTGCTTTCTTTTACTGTGGATACTAGAGAGAAGTTTCAAGAAGCCCATGCCATTCTGTTAGTGTTCCCTAGCTCATGCTTGTGGATGTTAGAGAGAAAACAATCTAGCCGTGGCTGCCTATGCCAAGGGCTGATCATATCCAAGAGTCTATAGGATTAGCTTGGTAGGAATGCTACTGTGTGTTCACAGTGCTTCCTGCCATGTGGAAGCATTACATAAAGACGACTCTCCAAACTGAGTGGCTTAAGCAAAACAACATTCATGGTTACATGGTCCTGGAGGCCAAGATCTCCAATCAGGGTGCTGGCAAGGCCGTGTAGCCTCTGGAGGCACTAGGGACAATCATTCTAAGCCTCTTTCCTGGCTTCTGATAGTTCTCTGGCTCCTGATAATAATTTACTGTGCAAATGTAATTGGTGGCTGACTTCAGCCTTACTGACTTTCTGGTTTTGTGCATGTTAACGCATATGTAGTGCTCTCCTTCTCTCTCTCTCTCTCTCTCTCTCTCTCTCTCTCTCTCTCTCTCTCTCTCTCTCTCTCTCTCGTGTGTGTGTGTCCATGCACATGGAGAGAAGAGTATAACTACAATAATCATTTATCTAGCACTTCCCACCTAATTGTCTAAGGCAGGTTCTTTTGTTGGTCTGAAAGTCACCAAGAAGGTTAAGCTGGCTAGCTGGAGAGCCCTATGGCTATGCCTGTCTCTGCTTGCTCACGCTGGGTTTACTAGTACAAACCACCATGTCCAGCTTTTTATGTGTAAGCTCTAGGAATCAAATTAATATCCTCATGTTTGCGAAGTGCAGTGGTGAATGAGAATGAGGGCCACAGAGACATACATTTGAATGTTTAAGTCTCTCTTTGGGAAGGATTAGGAAAGGTGGCCTTGTTGGAGGAGACATGTCATGGGGGGTATGATTTGAAGTTTTGAAAAGCCCACAACATTCTCAGATCTCCACCTTGTGCTTGTAGATCAAGATGTAAGCTCTCAGCTACTGTTCCAGTACTATGCCTGCCTGCCTGATGCCATGCTCCCTGACATGAAGGTCGTGGGCTCTAACCCTCTACAACTATGAGCCCCAAATTAAATGCTTTCTGTTGTAAGTTGCCTTGTTCATGGTGTTTTATCACAACAATAGAAAAAGCAGCTAAGATGTAAAGTAAATATGTCACCAGCTAAACTCTCTCCCCAGTCCTAAATCTCCTCTTTTATAAGAATACCAGTAATGTTGGATCAGGGCCCACACTAATGGATTCAACTTGATCATCTAAAAACTCCTTGCTTCAAATAAGACCACATTTTAAGGAATTCAAGAGGAGGATATATTTGGGGGAGGGAAGGTAGTGTTATTCAGTTTACAGTACTTCCCAGCACTCACATGGATGGGACGTGATCTTTCCCTTCTAGATCAATCTTTGCATGGGCCCATGGGCTGGAGTTGACAGTGCCACGGTTTAAGTGATGATCAGAGCAGTCCTCCCAAATGTTGAAGAGTGGAGGGCAGACACTAGCCCACAGGGAGAGGAGTCCTTCCTCAATGGTCTTAAGGGAACTTTAAAAATAGACTCAAAATGATGGCCTGCAGATTCACTATTGAACTTGTGATACCTGGAAATCACCATGGTGACAAAGTAAATAGACATATGAGTGTAAGTACCCACTAAGGCAGACAGACCCAAGATTAAGGTGCCATCATTAGTTTGGGGGTGACCTAGGGACCAGAATGAGGGGGGTTGAATTATTCAGAAGGGAAGAAAACTAGTGGAAGCTGTTACTGCAGTGAGCACAGTCTCGTGGGAGATCTCTCCAAGCCACGGTTGGAACACACAACATGCCTCCAGGTCAGTGTCAAGGTGTTAGAGGGTAGGGAGATGACCAGTCAGTGAGGTTATTTCCCCAGCATGCTTGTCAAGAAGCCAGGCATGGGCGGTGCGCAGAGAGAGTGTAGGGGACAGATCTCTGGATCTCACTGGCACCCAGCTTAGCCAGCACCACTGAGAGACTTTGTCTCCAAAACCAATAAGGTGGAGTCTGACTGAGGAAGACACTGGACCTTTGGCTTCTACACATGTTCACCCACTTTCACATGTGCACACATCCATACAAGCATTCTCTCTCTCTCTCTCTCTCTCTCTCTCTCTCTCTCTCTCTCTCTCTCTCTCTCTCTCTCACACACACACACACACACACACAGATCAGTGGGGCTTTATTCTACCATCCTGCCTTCCAGTGCATAAAAATGACTCTGGATAGAGAGCAGGGTCCATCAGAAGGGTGCATGCAGGATGAGAACTGACTGATTGCAGCTCATCTGTAGGGTGAGTACAGGGGTATGAATAAAACCACTCAGAACGTCTAATGGCCTCCACTGTGGTACTCGAAACCCACCATAAAGCCTATGAAGTGCCTAATACAGTCCTCTCTTTCTGACACGGACAATAGGTTATCCCTTGGGAAGGTGGATATTTAAAAACATCCTCAGCTTGGTAAATTAGTAAGTGGCTTATTCAGGATAGGAACCTGTTGTTAAATGATTTTAAGCCAGTTTTCCTGAACCACCAAGTTTGATAATGTCTGACTAATACATGTTTTCTCTTATCTTAGTCTTAAAGACGGGACTTTGTTTTTGAGTTGGGTCCCAAGCTAATAACATAAGGCAGGGACACACGGTGACTCGCACAAAGCATTCATCCAGTGACGCCAGCCTCATGAATAAAGGTTAGTCTTTTCACAGTATCTCTGTGTGGTCTTCTAAGTTTTTGTTTGTTTTTAATTTTTAAGGTGAGGTAGGTGGCAGGGAAAGTCTCTGCCCAGAACTCCCACTTCCTGCTGGAAGCCTGGTTGAAAGTCCAGACAGAGCCCCACAGCAGCCACACCCTAGTTCCACTGGGCGCTGTTGTAGTCCTCAGTTTCTGTGGGCTCTCCCTTTTCCAGAATTACTGAAGCCTGTCCCTTCCCAGCTGTTCACAAGGCCTGGGGCGACAGGGAGACCCTGCAGAGGGGCCGCTTAAGTCTTCCTGTCACCTACCGCTGCGATGAGATTCTCCCCCGGTTGGCTTGGAGTGACAGTGATAGATTAAACGCCCCAATTAAATTAGATCCTATTTTAAAGAGCTTGAGCTGGATTTACTTTTAATTATAGTGCTGTGCTCGCTGATGAGGTATTGTCGAGGACTTAACAATTGGTTGATTGTGCATCCGAGTATTCCGAGAGCAGTTTCTGGGAGAGCCTGCGCCGGCTTTCTTTCTAAAGGAGCTTCTTGTAATACAACAGGAAGAAGGAAGGAGGCAGGGGGAGGGGTGTGATGTCCTATCTCCGCTGAGAATCCATCTCTCTTCTCCTTGTTTTCTGCTTTATGAGTCCCATGTTACTTGGAGATTTAATGAGCACAGCATGGAGCAGAGAAATGGGCCAGAGGCCTCAGAGCTGAGCTGGCTTGGGGATCCTTCCTACCTCTGTCCCACTTTGCCGCTGTAATTCCTAGGCTCAGGTAAGGAACCTGCTCCGTCAGGCCACAGTTTCCTGCCAGTGATTCACTGCTTCATTAATCCACTCAGTATTTATCAAGGTTCTGAAAAGTACCAACGTTGTTTTAGGCACTAAGGATACAGGGATAAATCAGAAGTCCTTCTTTTCATAGGTGCATGCTCTATTGGTGGGAGTGAAGGGCAGACATGAGCAGAGCTGTTCCACAGCAGCGGGAATAAAGGTTACAGGGGAAAGAAAATGAGGTGAAGGAGGTTATGTTTCCAAGTGGATAGCCGAGCCTGTATGAGGGGGCCATTGAGCTCCTGCTGGGAGCAAGTGGGGAACTGAGCCGTGTGATTAGCTGGAGGAAGAGAAGAGTGGAAATACAAGCCCTGCCCTGGTCAGAAGAGGTCCCAGTTACCTGCTTTAGCTGCCTTGCTACCAACCAAACCAGGCTCACATGACCACTTGCCTCTCTGCCTTAAGGCCGCCAGGTCTTTTGGCTTTAGCAATAGACCTCTGTGGGGCTCTGTCCTTGAAGGTGCTGAGCAACATATATCTCAGGCTCGGTAGGCAATCTGGTACACATTTGCTAGTGTGCATGAGGGATGAGGGCTGTAGTCACCTCAACGGATGCTTCTTTTGGTACCGAACTCTTTGCTATATTGAAAACAAAGAGAAGTTGAGAAGAAAAAGGCTATGACACACATTTATATATATATATGTATATATGCACATGTACACATACATATATATTTGCACTTGAAAGGACTTTGGAACATAAATCCAAACACATGCGTTCTGGTCCCTACTTTACCTAAGATCAGATGAATTCAAGTGAATTGTGGCAAAGCTCTGCACCATAGACTTTTTTTTCTTCTGCAAAATATAAGAAGTCATTGTACTAACTTAAGGGGTTTGGTATAAGACTTTGAAAATTATGCAGTAATGGGAAAAGATACGGGAAAGCCTAATAAGATGTCAGAGATGCTCTCAGTCTTAACTGGGGCAGAGGACAATTTCTAGAAACTTTGCCATAGGCTTAGAAGCTACTGCCCCATGGCTATGATGGCAAAAGAAAGTTTGAGCTTCCAGAAGCATGCAGCTTATTTGGGAAGTAATCCCAGAAAGCATCAGTTGGAAGTATGCAGAAGTGAGACAGTGCCTTGCCAGGACACTTGCTACTGTGAGCCCCAAGGGCTGAGGGTTTCTCCGCTGAGTTGGGAATAGCATTGCCCCCTGGCATTCTGGCCCTTGGCAATTGTACTGCCTCGCTTCACTTTTTCAGGAAGCCCAGAGGCAAAGGAGTGGAGGGACTGTTGGCTGGAAGCTGAATGATATGTCAACTTCAAGTCACTCCAAGAACAGACCTGACATAGCAGGAGAGATGACTCCAAAAAAAAGTTAAAACCCTTGCCAAGAAAGCCTCGAATTTGGATTCCCCCAAACCCACATGTGTGCTGGGTGGGCATGGTTGCCCTAGGCAATTCCAGCCTCGGAAGACAGAGACGAGGGATCTCTGGGACAAGCTGACTAGTGAGACTAGCCATATCAGTGAGATCTGGGTTTGACTGTGAGAGCCTTATCAAAGGATAAGGCAGACAGACTATCATTCACTTGCATCAGCATCAGGCGTCTAGCCACATGCATGCACATTGTCTCTATATATGTACTCATACATATGTGAACATGTATGCTGATACACATAAAAAAGAACAAACTAACAAAGACTGTTTGTGAGATAAAAAGAGTGTGCTGATTAGTTTGGGTCAACTTGATACAAACTAGAGACACTAAGGAAGAAAGAACCTCAGCTGAGGAATTGCCTCCATCAGACTGGCCTGTGGGTATGCCTGATGGGCATTTCCTGAATGATGGCTGATGTGGCAGGGTTCATCTTACTGTGGGCATGGGTACTGGGCTGTATAAGCAAGCAAACTAAGGAAGGCATGGAAGCCAGTAAGCCATATTCCTTCATGGTCTCTGCTTCATTCAGTTCCTGCCTCCAGGCTCCTGCCTTGAGTTCCTGCCCTGACTTCCTTCAGTGATGAACTGTAAGCTATAAACTGAAATAAACTCTTTCAGCTCGAAATTGCTACTGGTCATGATGTTTATTATTGTGATAGAAAGCAAACTAGGACAGACAGGTTGTAGATGTTTGTGTTTAAAGTTAGGCAGCCCCATTGCTTTGGCCAACAGTGAGGGAAACAGATGCATCACATCATAGCAGGTTGAGCTCTCCAAGAGATGCTCATATCTCCAGCTGAGAATCAAGGGGCTAGATTAAGAGATTGGCATGCCCTTTGAGGGCATGATCCCAATAACATAAGGACCCCACTTTAGGCTTCACCTCTTAAAGGTGCACAGCACCTCCCAATATCTCCACCCTGGGAACCAAGATTTTACTTATGGACCGACTTTAAGGGGCACTCATCCAAACTACAGCAAAAGGCAGTCACTCACTGTTATGTCTCAAATATCTAACTGGGGTGCCTATTGACATATCAAAGCAGATGCTGGCCACGCATCTGTCAGTTCCTGTTACAGAGTCCTCTTGACTGGCATGCCCGCCCTCTAACCTAAACTCCTCCTCCCTTCTCTGATTCTTATATAACCCAGTCATTTTTGGTTTGTGGCCCTTTTGGCCTCTCGGCCACTGCTCTTGGTCTTCTTACATTTCACTAAAGTGGGAATGGCAAGAGCATAGGAGTAGAACACAACAATACCTACTACGGTCCCTAGAACAAGGACCAGTCCTGTCCCATGTCTGTCTTTCAGGCAACAGGGCTTAAACTTTGGCCTCAGATGCACACCAGAGAAGTCCACCCTTCAGCAGCAGGTGGCAGCTTCGCTCTCTAGCCTAAGGTCTGTATGTGTGTGCTCAGGCCCCACACACATGTAGCAAAGATGAGAGGTGAGAAGGCCAGTTGAGGGTTTAGAAAGAGCTTAGGACCCCAGAGAATTGGTTTTTAGGGAAGGCACCACATGCTCAGCCCCTCAACTGAGCTTACCAGATGGGAACATCTCTGTGTGATGCCCCTGCAGAGGATTCCACTCTCTGACTGACAAGAGAATGGCTGGCACTATTACCATGGCAACCAATAAGAGCCCACCCAAAGACCCTTCTCCTAACAGAAAAGATGGAGCAACAAACCCGAACTCAGAAACTTCCCCTCCACAGAGGCAACTGGAGCCAAAAGTTGGTGGGTTTTCTTACCCTTGACATTGCAAATATGGCCCATACCCTATGTATATACTCACACAAATGCTTGGGTCACACACACACACACACACACACACACACACCACACCCAAAACTGGTTGGGCCTGGGCAAACAACTGTCACAATGTTGTGCCGACTTGCTAGGTAAGCAGGAACAAGTGGGTGTCTCTGTTTTGCCCTGCATGGAGTGATTCAGATGGTACCAGTTCCATGGCCTTCACCGTGGGAGGAGGCAAGAATTGACGCAGGAACGTCTGGGAGGCATTTGGAGCATCTTGAAAGAAGCGGTTGAAAATTCCTGTTATGAAACCCCAAAGTCTTCCTTTCCTTCACACTTGAAACCTTTAGTCTTAACAATCAGCAACTCTTCAGAGACCACAAAGCATCCAGAGCCACTGACCACAAAGTGAAGGTAAAAATAAGAGAATACAAAAGATTTCCTAACTTGCGGCAAGATTCCAGTTTGGACCTTAAAAGCTTCCTCTCTGGTCAACCCTGCTCCCACCCCCCACCACGGCTCACTTAGCTCTGAGAGCCTGTGTATTCCTTGCCATTAGAGACTGAAAACAGGAAATGAAGGGGCCTGTAGGGGGATGGGAAAGCTGAAAACAACTTCAGAGAACAAGCTGATGAAGTCATTGATCGTATCGCCCTGCCTTTTCCATGTCGGGTTTCTTTAAAGATAAGGTAGTGACTCAAAATGTGCTGCCTCCCCGCCCCCAAGATGGAGCAGAGGAGGATTTCTTTAATATCCTCTTCCCTCCCAATGTTTCCAAAGATAACCAGATGAGAGAAGCGACTCGATCCACGTGCATGTAAAATTACAGGACAATTTCCTCATTGCGGTCCCTGAGGGCTGAGGGAGGAGGAGGAAGGGGGTGGAGGCCGGAGATGGAGAGGAGGCCAGTGGCCACTAGGTCTTGCATTGTTGATGAGGTTATTTTGTTAGTGTTCTGCTCAAGCTAGAGGGGAATGTTGTGGCCAATGGCTAGTGTGTAACTAAATGGGAGCCGGTGTGTAACTAAATGGGATATTGTAGGCTATATCAAGTGGGTATCCAAATGATGGGGCCTGACAGAAGCAGGAAGAAAGGGGAGATGCTGCACACCCAGGTCTCTGCCTATGGAATATAGAGCAGAGCCTTCGAGAATGCTAACAGGTGGCCATAGCACACCATCGCAGGTGCCCAGGCTGTGCTGGGGTCAGGCAGTACTGTGAGAAAGAGGTGAGGTCCAAGAGGGAAGGCAGGCCTCCCAGCCAAGCACGCCAATAGGTCAAATGTAAACTTTGATGCAGTCACCGCAAGTAACAGACTAATAGCAGGGGCTGGGAGAGCTCCAGGAGAGCAAAGATCTAGGAACACGAGATGAGGGGACTCACAGACCTCAATTCCAATCCTATTCTGCTGCAAACCTGTTCCCCAAGCTTCCATTTTCTTTCCCACAGAAGTGGCCACTGCACATAGCATAGGATTGATATGGGGTGGTGATGGGGAGGCCTGAAGTTTGCTTTTGAAAAAGCGCTTGAGGCTGTGAGCTGTGGAAGGGTGCCATAAGGAGGTATTTATGAAGTGCCAGCAAAATGGTACTGGGGGAGAGGGGCCTGCCAAGTTAAAGGAAATACACAAAAGTAGAGCTAAGCTTATTTATGAAACAGCGTCTCTGGCCTTTGGGTGAACCTAGAGAACAATTTCTGTCTGGCAAGGCAAAATTGTGGTGAGCAAGAGATCGGGAGCTTGTGAACTCTTTAGGGCAGCTCGCTTGGAAAGGGGGCCCCTTGCCTCTCATGAGAAGTAGACACCTGGCCTTGGCCCTGCCTCACCCTGTCAAGGGTGATGGATGTGGGTCAGAACCTACAGGGCCAGGTTTCTTCTCTCTCGAGGCAGTCAAGGATAAGAACTTGCAGGAAATTAAGTAAAAAGACGAGATGTGCAGGAGGAGGTGGGGAGGGCTGGGACTGGGAGGAGGAGGGGTTCCACTGCACACAACCTGTGTACACTGTCCAGAGTCCAGGAGCAGGGATGTGAGAGGAAACAGATCAGATAAAAGCAAAGAAGGGTGGCAGGCAAGGTAACAGAGAAGGGAATGTTGGACAACTAGTCTGGGCCTGTTTCTATGACCAGCCTAAAAGAACAGGAGGGCCATTGCTTTTGAACTTCTTCATTCTGCTGAAGAGTCTATCTCCTTGTCTCGAAAAATGAGCCAGACGCAATAAGCTTTTATCCATGGGTGAGCTGCAGTAAATGTACTTGCTGTCCTCTCCTCGACCCCAACCCCATGTGCTCTGTCTTTCCTTATGGAACCAGTTAGAAAGAGGTACCTTTCTAATACCCTTCCGTCCCTAGTTCCACATTCCATGCTGCTACCTCCCCTACTCCCAAGGCTGTCACACCCTCCAAAAGATGGCTTCTAGCTGAGGCTCACTAAGGGGCATCTTGGAGCAGTCCAGGATTACCACTGGGCTCCAGGAGTCAGGCGAGTAGGGATCGGTAGTGGTGGTGGTGGTGGACTATGACACTTTGAATCCAGCTCAGAATTCTGTGTCTCCATGACCAGGAGGCACCCTGGGCTTCAGCCTCATGGTCCTTGATCCTCAGCCTTGACTCTCCATGAATGAAGCTGAGATCCACAACGAAAATCCCTAAATAAGGGACCCACACTACTTGACTTCCTAAAAGCTCTTCCAGATAATTTTAACAAGCAAGGTTGAACAATACTATTGGAAGGACTTAAGTATCTAAACAGCTCACATCTCTTCTCCCGACAACAGCTTACCTCGGAGAAACAAGGGATTTGGATGCAGGAATTCGCCTCCTTTACTCCTCAGTCCTTGTGAATAAACACCAGCGCAGGCATGCCCATGAACACACAGGCATTCAGCATGCACACACAGCTGCGGATATGATATGCACACTCTGAAAAAGGCTTATGGATTGGGGAGCTTGCTTCCCCGCTGGAGGTGCAACCATAAAAAGACATGATTCTCCATGTCTTTCCACCATTCTGCTCTGCTTCCCCACACCCAGAAGCAATGGAGCCAGGTGAGCATGGACTGAACTCTCTGAAACTGTGATCCAAAATAATTCCTCCCTTTAAGCTTCCTCTCAACTATGTGTCATGGAGAGGAGCAACTAACACCCAGGCTTTCTTTGCTTCCTTCTACCAGAAGCACATGAGGTGAGAGAGGGCTTTCCCAGTGGAGACTGAGGCAGAGTTGGTTAGGCTGGGCGTGGAGTGGGGGTGGGCACACAGAGAAAAAGGGAATGCCTGAGACTGTCATTTTTTTTCTTACTGCCCTTCCTCCACACCCACAGATCAGGTCATGCCGACTATTTCCTGCACACATTTGTGCTGGTCTGCCTTCTGTGGGTCAAAAGGACCCCTGACATTTGCATGGGGAACAATGCCCCCCACCACAGCCAGACTCTGGGTAGACCAGTCCTATGTCAGAGTCGGGGCTGCATCTACAAGAATTTAAGCCTATTAGAACCCCTTCCACCTCTCTCATTGGCCATACTTGAGTTTTCAGCACTCAGACACAATGCTGGAACCCCTGGGAGGGGAACAACAAAGACTAGAGTGGCTTAAAGATTTCTTCTTCTTCTACTAATGGATGAAGAGGAAAGCTAGGTCAGCTACTACTATCAGGAGGGATGTAACTGTCAGTGGTCCAGCACTGTGGGCTTCACTGCCCTAGTTTTCAAAGAAGGACTCCAGAGTAGAGAAAGGGAATGGCTGGGGAGCCTTTCCAGAAGGGATGTTTGCATTAGAACCACAATGTAGAGTGGGGAATGTAATGGCATCTCAGGGCCAAAGTTTCCTCGTAGGTCCTGGCTAAAAAGCTAATGCCAGTCCTTTCTCTGAGCACCTATCATAAGCACCCGTTAAATGAATGAATGGATGTATGCTAGAGGAGCGAGCTGAAAGAGCTTAAAGCAAAGCCAGTGAGTGGGTCCCCATGTAGCAATCTATGAGTGATCACAGGAAGTAGAAGTCATTGGTTATAGGGAGAGAGGTGTCTGAGCTGTGAGGAACAAACTGTACCTCAAATGGATGTGTGGGTGGACTATAGCCATGACTCAATAAGAGACATGGAAGTGGGGCCAGGATTAGTTCACACAAGGCAAACTTCAAAGCAGAGTTCCATAAATTTCTCTGAAGGAAACAGAGCAAATGACTCCTCTTGACACTGTTTCTGGGGGCCTTTTCTGCTTCCCATCATCTTTGCTCTTTGACAATTTCATATATGTATAGAATGCAGCCTTTCCTTATTTATAGTCCAGCACAGTGGGGAAGAAAATATATTATTTGACAACTAGTCTGAAGTATATCTCTGCCAATGTTCAACTTTGACTGCAGTCTTCCGTCTTGCAACATATCTTCTCTAGCACCTGCTACTTCCCTTTCCTGTCTACCTTTATCCCATAATAAGTCAAAACAGCATCTGCGGTCAGTTGGTGAAGGAGCTGCAAATCCAGGGAGCTCTCGTTTCGGTCATGGTCTGCTTCCAATCACTCCCTCAAATAGTTCTCAAATGCTCCAAGAAACGCGTTTCAGAATATTCGGCTTTGGAGCAGCCAAAGCAGAAGCAACCAATATCCCCTGAAAGCAAAGGCAAGAGAAGGACCAGGATGTATACATATACAAGGCGTAGAGAAGGAGGCACAGCATGACTCTATCTCACACATAGCATGCCGAGTAAAAGGAGACAGAAATCAAAGAGTCCACAGGCATCTATTGATGCACATGGTTCAGAAGCAGACAAAGGGAAAATGTGGTGTTGGGAAAGGATGTGCAGAGTTCAGGGAAGGGCTGGGAGTAGAAGGGCATGAAGGAGGCCTTGGGCTTCAGAGGTCTTCACCTAAGTGCTGCTTGCTCTGTACCAATTCTCATGCTAACCGTTCATGGACTAAGCATCTTTCTTTATATGTGTTTTCCCCATAGGTGCGTGTGTGTGTGTGTGTGTGTGTGTGTGTGTGTGTGTGGTCAATAATATCATCCAAAAGAAAGGAAAATGCTAGGATTGCCTAGTCTAAGACATGCTGTGGGGACCAGGAAAACACCTCAGGAAGTTCACTTGACTGTGGTGGTCTGAGACTACAGAAAGCAAAGATTCCTCAGTACATTTTATTATGTATGTGTGGGGAGTGTATGTGTTCTCACGCATGTTCATGTGTGTATGTGCACCTGTACATGTAGGTGTGTGTGCATGTCTGTGGAGAACAGATGTCACTGTTGGGTAAATTCCTCAGTCAGTCTCTAGATGAATTTTCTGAGACAAAGTTTCTCATTGAACCCTGAGTCACTGACTCATCTAGGCTAGCAGACCAGAGAGCTCCAAAACTTCTCCAACACAAGGATTACAGACATTAATCTGACATTCCAAGCTTTTTTCATGAATGCTAGGGATCCAAACTCTGACCTTTATGCTCATGCAGCAAGCACTTTCATGACTGAGCTGTGTGTTCAGCCCCTAAACTCACTTTTGAAAACATCAGTTATGGCAGATAAATGCCTAGGTAGCCAAGACACACCTGAAGTTTCAGAGGGCCGGGCCAAGTGAAGTGTCCAACTTAGCTCAACATTATAGCCCCCTCTTTACCTCTTCATGAACCAACACTGGATCCTTGTTTGCTTCCTGAGTCTAATTACACCCTCAGTACATCAGCATGCTCTAAAACCATCCAGCCCCCTCAACGAGAAGAATCGAAGTTACAACCTCCATTATCCTTTGTGATCTCTTGCTCCCAGTGGACATTTGCCTTCCTTCCCCTAGAGAACATCAAGTTCTTCCTCTCTGGCCTTCAGCAATGGACAGTCTTTACTGAGCCCTCTCTACAGCACAGGGCCTGATGCATCTCAGAGCCACAAAACAAAATGTCTGGCTTCAGCAACGATTTCCTCACAGACACAAACATCTGCTCCCTGGGGATATCAGCTGCTCTCTGCTAGACACGAAGCAGCTGCTACCTCTTAAAGATTCCACCATCTTCATCCTGGATGCTGACAGCATAACTCTCTGCTTCCATCCTTGACAAGGCAGCATTTCCACTACAAATATCATCTTATTTTCTTCTGTGCTCCCACTTACAGCCCATTGCCTGATCTTCTACGCTATGCTACCAATGTTAAACAAATGAATGATGAGCAAATCCACAATCACCCCATAGCTCGGATGCTCATAATTTCTAGAGGTATGAGGGGAGTAGGAAGCTACTCTTCCAGTAGAGGAAGAGGAAGAGGAACAGTTAAGAGAAGGGGAGAGACAAGAGAAAGAAAATATGGCTAGAAACAAGGATAGGGAAAGGAACAGAGAGGGAAAAGTCAAGGAGAGATGGGGGAAGAAGGTGAGGAGAAAGAAGGGGAGACATTCATGGAGAAAGAGAAGGTAAGAAGAAGGGAGCTGGAGATAAAAGGAAGAAAACAGGAAAAGAAGGTGATGGCTTTTGTGAATTGAAAGTCATCAGCTAAGCCAAGAGCATCCAATTCATAGGTTTCCTTTGCAGTTAGCTTTTAACAGTGATTGTACTTTTTTATTAATTTTTTTCTTTTATTTATTTATTTATTTTTGTTAAAAGCAAAATTTACATTTACTCCCCTTGTTCCCGGCCCTCCCGCTCCCCCACTACCCCACCGTCCTCCCCCTGCTTCCTTAAGATTGTGCAGGATACCCTGTCCTATGGG
>JAQHUG010000171.1:3445377-3478508 GCA_028555095.1 Dicrostonyx torquatus | reverse complement strand
GGGCCCTTCTCCTCCGGTGGGGGTGGGTAGATCGGAAGCCCTCTCCAAGGGCCTGCTGCACGGGCCCTTCTCCCAGTGATTGTACTTTAACTCACAAGAATGCAAAACCTTCGTAGCAAGCCAAATTCCATCACTCAAGTGAAACATATCTCCACATGGAGGAGCAGGACCACGTAAGCCCAAGGTTTTGTTATCCAGTTGGAAGACACTACAATCCAACTGATCAGAGTCCGAAGTCAGGAGGATTCCAGATCTAGGCTGAGCTTGTGTATCAGGCCACCCAAACTAACTCCCCATGGCACGCACTCCCGCCTGCTCTCTCAGATCAGACTGGCATAGGTCTTTGAGCTGCTTGTCTGCATTCTTCCATCCTTCACCACACCACCATCTCCCTCTCTTTTCCTGAACCTAGGTCCCCAGGCACTTCCTAGATTCTTCCTATCTGTTCCTTGTCCTGCTGTAAACCTCATTACTCATCCCCTACCAACAGTCTCTAGTCAGTCAGGAACTAGTTAGGATATGATAGTCTATTGGCAGGAACAGAGCTGTCCAGTTATTAGTTTAGAAGAAGCTTATTCTAGCATCAAAGAGTGAGATTGTATTTCTTTTTCAGGAAAAGTACAGTTTAGGGCCAGTATTTGTTACTTTACAGAACTGTAACCAAAGTGTCTGAGGAAACAAGAGAAGAGGGATAATGTTGGGCTCACAGTTTCAAAATGATTGAGCTCATGGTTGTTTGATCCCATGTGGTTGGGAAGAACTTCATGATGGCATGAATGTGTGGCGGAAGAGGCTCTTCAACTCATTCCAGTCAGAAGGCAGAGATGGCAAAAGGTACTACGGGCCTGGTATAACCTTCAAAGACCCCTAATGACTTAGCTCCTCCAGCAAGAGCCTAGCTCCCAAAGTTTCCAGAATGCCCCAAAGTAACATCACCAACCAGTTGGGGACCAAACATTCAACATATGAGCCTGTGCGAGGGTTTTCAGATTCAAACCATAATAATGTGGCAGAAGAAGAGACTTAGGTTTATGTAGTCATTGAGAGTTCAAAACCAATAGGTAGCTCTGTCTCTTTAACAGTAGAAATTCTAATTTCATTGACTGAGCATGGGATTTGGGCATAGAGTTTTGTTTTAGGCTTCCCTGGTATCCCTAGTGGGCAGCGTGCTGAGAATACTTAGTCTTCCAACATCACTCTATATGTTAACTTCCAACCAGCAGGGATGAGCAATGGAAGAATGAGATCCAAAGACCACGTAGAAAGTAAGTATCAGCCAACCCTAAAAGTACTTTGCATACATTTAACTAGGTTTAATCAGCCACAAGTCAATTAAATGGCCATACTTTACCCCAAGAATGGCTGGAAAATGTGGTCCAGGTGAGTGACCAGGACTAAAATAAAATGTGTTTGATGGATATTTAGTTAATATATCCATATTTAGGACTATTTCTGTCTCTGAAAGAGAACTTTAAACATTGATAGCCTTAAACCTTGATAAAGTATCTCATTTTTATTATTTATTATTAAATGACAGATAATCTTGTATGTTTATGGGATACAATGTGATGTTTTGATCTACGTCTATAGTATAAAAAGAGTCTATCAAGCTAATTAACATATCTATCACCTCTCCAATTTATCATCTTTTGTGATGAGACTGTCAAACATCTCTTTTAATAATTTTGAAATTATTACAATGTTTTTTATTAGCTGTAGTCACGATGCAATGTGACAGATCACCAAAAGCTATTTCTTTAGTTTGACTAAAACTTTGTACCCTTTGATCAACATCTTTTTATTCGCCATATTCTCCTCCTAACCTTTATTAACTGTCTGTCTCCTCCAGCCTTCTATAAGGCTGACTTTCAAAGATTTCACATACACATGAAATTGTCTTTTTTTTTAATGAAAAAGGGCATGGGAATCTGAGAGAATGAAATCTAGAAGTTTCTGGTTATAGCATGGCCCTCTACTGAGATTGACTGATAGATTAATAATGGTGTTATGTCCATTCGCCCTTAGAATGAAACGGGGTGCAGCTCTAAAACTGATGGGTATTTGAATGAACATAGTAGAACTGGGAGAGAAGAGCTACCTAGTACACATTAGAGACAACACTGCTTGGCAGAACAGAACCCAGGAAAGAGGAAGGAGAAACAACTGTAATAAGAGCAGGGAGGGGAAAGGCCAGGGCTTTGAGTCAGACCCACATACTGCCTTTAGGGGTTCATGGACTTTTATTGAGGCAATCAAAACTGTGCACAGGTCCGTGAGAGGGGTGCCTGAATGTCAACTGAATGGATTCCCAGATGTGACAGACAGCCTTGCTGTGATGGTTATGAAAGAAAAAGTGTGTGGGGGCCTAGGGAAAGAAAGACTACAGAATGGTTCTGTGCCCGAGTTGTCCCACTTCCATGTGTAAACCACCATTAAGTTTCAGAAGAACTCAAGTCAGGAAGGAAACTGAAGGCATTCCGACAGTTTCTTGAAACCAAACCAGTTCTAAACCAAAGTCAGGGCCTGACGAGACAGCTTCGGTTTGGGTTTTGCACCTGAAAGCAGGCTTATTGTAACCTGAAGAGAGCCAGAGCCAGCCAGTGTCTGGAGAGCTCTATGAGGACTGACTTTAAAGATGGGCCACCCTCAGCTGGGCGAGCATCTTCTTAGTTCAGGTCACTGTAGAAAATGATCTCAGAATGGAATGCTAAAGAAGAAATCTTTTTTTCTCATGCTTCTAGAGTTTGGACAGCCAAGACCAGTGAGAATTTGGTCAGGTTCTTGGTAAGGACACTTTTCCTAATTCACAGATGGTTGCTTCTTGTATGTCCTTTGGCAGAGTGGGGCTGTGCAGAGAAAGAGAGACAGAGACAAAGAGAAAAAGATTCTTATTTCCATTTCTTTTCTTTTCTTGTGGTGCTGGAGACTGAGCCCAGGGCCTCGTTCACAGTGGGCAAGCACTTTGTCTGGGCTAACCATCAGAACTCTACCCTTGGGAGCTCACCGAATCTCGGTCATGTTAGGAGAGGAAGAAGCATGCACACACGAATTGAACATTGGTGTGCCTCCTTCTACGCAAGTGAAGGTATCAAACAGAAACAAAGCCAAGAATGGGAGAGGGAACTGGAGCTGTTGAGGCTGAGAGGTGCTTTGTGGCTGTATTGCTTTGTCTTTTTTACCAGATTGAGAGAAACAGTCGGAAAAGTGCATAGGCCACAAATATAAGATTTCATAAGATTTCACAAACTCAACACATCTGACCTCGCAGGACCTAGACCAAGAACTCGGAGCAGACTCTCTTTGCAATGACAAAACACTCAATATAAATAGCATAAAGGCAAACTACTTATTTTGTCATAGTTTCAAGAGGTTCTGTTCATGGTTGAGTGTCCGTCTATACTTGAGGAGTAAAACAGCAGAAGTATGTGGCAGAGGAACTGCTTTCCCTCATAGCAGAGAGGGAGAAAGGGACTGGGGACCTGGCGTATGCTCCAAAGGCATGTCACCAGTGACCTGCTTCTTCTAGCTAGGCCTCACCATCTAAAGTTTCCAGAGCGTCTGCAAATTAGCATTACCAGCTGTGAACCAAGCATTCCTAACAGAGGCCTTTGGGGGACACTTCAAACTCAATTGGCGAGCAGTGTGATCCCAGAAATCGCCTTGCATTCTCTCACTGTCACTGCTTCTGGCCAACAGTGGCCCACGTTCTGCTTTCCAACAGTATATGCAAATTTCCCTGGATTCAGAACGTGGCATCGGTGCAGTCAGAGTGTACATACTCTTTCATGTCTGACTGCTCTTGATCAAGGCTGTGAGAGTCATCTGTATCGTTGCATCTAATTGGAGGTTGTTGGTTCCCATTGCTGATACTGTTCCATTGTGTGAAGGTGACATGCCTTATTTATCTCTTCTCCTGCAGATAGGCATTTGAATTGTTTCCAGGGTTTTCTTTTTTCTTTTTTACTATTATGACTATTTTTATATGTGCTATCTTAGCAAACCTGGGCATGCATTTCAGCTGAGCAGAGACGTAGGAGTAGAATAACTAGATCAAGGGGAGCATGTGTCTTCACTTGCCGTAGATGCTTGCAAACAGCTTGTTCAAATATATGCCACCGAAACACTTTGGAGAGCCAGTGGTGTTGCCTACATAGCAAACTCCATATCACAGTAACAAAACCAAACATGGACTGCCCCAGGACAATCTGTCTCTGCCTTTGTGAGAGGCCTACTATTCTGTATCCCTGGCCATTTCCTGCAAGGCCTACCTATGTGGGGAAAGTGGCTCACTCCAGGGATGTGAAGCATTCTTGCAAGAACAAGCATTCTAGAAAGTAGACCAGCTTCAGATATACTGGCAACTAAAACCTATAAGCTAGCATGTTTCCCCAGCAAAGAAGGGGTACAGAGACTATCCTCTTCTTCGGCTCCGGCTCCGGCTCTTCTTCTGTCAAGTGTGCATATTCTCCCAAACCTTCCCAAGCCTTCTGCACACCAGTGAGTTGAAATTGAAACTCTTTGGCAGGTCCCTGAACTGCATGGCTAGAAAATGACATGCCGTGCACATCTGCAGCAAGGAACATGAGGCATTCTAGGGGAGATTTATTGCCTCCTTTCCCTCCTCCTTTCGGAAGGTTTCTGGATGCTGTTCCCTGTGTATAGCATGTGCCTCCGGCTTATCACTACGGTAAGTATAAAAGCAATTAATTTCCCCCCTTTTGGAAAGCGGAAGTTTTAACCGCACTTGAATACCATTTGCATTTCTGATTTCTATCAAGTTCACACTTCCAGCAAAGAGAGTCCTGCTGATATAATTTGGTTTTTTTTAATTGCATATTCTCTGGCAGGAAGCAGCTCCTTTTGCCTCCAAAGCAGAAAACACGCACACAGAAGTGCGGAGCATTCACCCTCTGCTGCAGGTCCACTCACCGTCTCGGCACAAGGGAGGCAGGACAGGTGTGGGGACTCAGAGCAGGGCTCACCTGCATTTTTGTCTCAGCGTCCACATATGCTGAACCTGTGCAAAGTGATTGCCTTACATGGGGAAGGTGAGCAGTTTTCAAGAACTGCATCTTTGTCATTGGCTGCCATTTGCTCTTCCGGTCAGAGACATTTTATACAGGCAGAACAGACTCATTCTTGCTTGCTGTCATTTGCTGGCATGTTTTCTGCTTCTCTGCTTCCAGGTCAATTTTTGTCCTTACGGAATACTTAGGCCAGGAGGCACCAGAGGAACTTGTGACCTGGTGACTTCTTTTTTTTTTTTTTTTTTGAGACAGGGTTTCTCTGTAGCTTTGGAGCCTGTCCTGGAACTAGCTCTTGTAGACCAGGCTGGTCTCAAACTCACAGAGATCCGCCTGCCTCTGACCCAGTGACTTCTTGTGTTATAGGTGAGGAGACTATGGCCAATTGCATCATGGTACCACATCCTTCATCCCAATTTGTGGTGACATCACATCACAGGGGGAGTATATTTCCTTGCCTTTCAAGTGAGGTGTGACATGAAACTTCCTTCTACTGTTGTTGGTGGGGCCTCGGGCCTTTCCCCTTCTCCATGGTACCTGTGATATTATATAGGACAGTTGTCTTAGACCATTTGTGCTGATATAACAGAATACCTGAGGCTGGCTCTTGTAGAAAAATAGGGATCTAGTTCTCTGATAGCTCTGAAAATTGAGAAGTCCAAGATGGAGACTCTAACCTCTTCTGTGTGCTTCTGTCAGAAGAAAGGAAGGCAAGAGAGGCAGATTGTCCTCATATGGCAGAATAGCAGAAAACAATGCAATCACTCCCATGAGCACTTTCGAGGGCAACAAGAGTCAGTTCTCATGAAAGCAAGGCCTTGTAAGCTACACACTCCTCAGAGGGCCTCCAGCTCCCAGTACTGCTGCTTAGGAGATGTGGTGTCGAGCACGTGGATTTAGGAAAGGACTGGACATTTAAGCCAAAACACCTGCCTGGCCGATTGGTCTGAGGAGGAGTATGAAGAGGCAAAGGCCAAGCAGAATTGTTTCAGTCATCCCCCTGATCTGAAGCCAAAGACCTGAAGCCCAGGCTCTATCAGCCCCATCTTGGCCACCCACCAGATGTGTGGGACCATTTGTTACCGTTGAATATTGTTGATACTTTGAGTACGATTTTTACATGCCACAGCTAACCAATACAGATACAGCAATCCAGAGAGGAAACATGGCTCACCGATTTTCACACACATGGCTTGTTGTGTCGAAAGCAAGATTAGAACCTGTTGCCCCATTCTCAGCCCTGCAGGGATATCCCAAGAGTTTCACACACATGTGAAAGATACCATGTGGTTGTAGGTCTTGCAGCTTTTAGAAAATATAGCTTGTAAAAACTCATTGAGAGAAAACAGATGAACCTTTACATGGCTCCGGGGATTAATAATGTAACCGGGATTGTTCCACTTCTGCTTTGAAGTGAATCTGAACTGGCTGTTCCACCCCTCTCTCCCTCCTCTCCCACAGCTGGGGAGTTCCCCAGGAGGAAGGCTTTAATGGCTTGGGAGCTGCTCCAAATAGTATCTGCAAGAACCAGAGCTGGAGTAGCCCTGGAGACCCACAGTGACTGAAGCTGGGATGTGGCCTTTTCCTAAACAAGCAGGAAGACCAAGCCCCAATCCCAGCACTCCCAGACGCACGGCAGCCCAGGAAAGAAGCACGCAGAAGACGCTGAAGGGTTTAGGTGCCCCGCACCACACTTCCCTGCCTCCAAAGAGGGAAAGTGCATCTGCTGAATCTGCCTGCTTGTACTTGGCAGAGCCAGACTGTGATACGGTGAACTTAGGGAAGCAAAGAGCCATGTCCACCTCCCAGCCTGTCTATGAGTCTCCACAGGTTGACCCATGTCTCCTTGGCCTACAGAGATGAACTGATGAACATTAGATAGCTGATAGGATTTCTGTATGGTGCATTTTTTTGTTTTGTTTTGTTTTTTGAGACAGGATTTCTCTGTAGCTTTGGAGCCTGTCCTGGAACTAACTCTTATAGACCAGGTTGGCCTTGAACTCACAGAGATCCAGCTGCCTCTGCCTCCCAAGTGCTGGGATTAAAGGCATGTGCCATCACTGCCTGGCTGCATGGTATATTCTTATTGATGAGTGCAGACCATGTCTTCTATAACTCTGGAACTTTTAACAGACTATAGGACATTGTCTTTTTGCTTGACTTTGTTTTGTTTTGTAATGGGGTCTCATTTAGCCCAGGCTAGCCTTGAACTCATTATATACTTGAGGATGTCCCCAAACCCTTGATCCTCCTGCCTTTTCCTCCCAAGTTATAGAATTACAAGTCATAAGGCTCAACAACACAGTGTCTTAATACAGTTTTGGGATTCGGCTAGTGTAAAAGGAAAGCCAGCTGCTGCCGTGTAACTACAAACGTCTAAGGTTTAATCAAGCCAGGTATGGGTGGCACACACCTTAATCACAATACTTGGGAGGCAGAAGCAAGTAGATCTGTGAGTTTGAAGCCACCCTGATCTACACAGCAAGTTCTAAGCCAGCTAGAGGTTACATTGACAGCTTTCTCTTAAAAATAACAAAGACTTGATTAAGATCTATCTCTGTTCCATATTATAAGTTCAAAAGAGAGGGAGAACATATTGTCATTGTTCCTTGTTGCATGGCCAGTTCATAACACAATGCCAAACACATAAGGATCATCACTATATGGGTGGATGAATGAACTTTAGAATAAATAAACACAGCTGGTCTGAGAGGGAGCCCACAGGTGGCATTTTTGCATAACTGGCCACCATGGTTCAGCATATCAGACCTGGGCTTATGGGTCCTTGGGCATCTGGTGAAGGTCCCCCTGCTCCTCCCCATGGCACCATGCCATGTTAAACTTGTCTCAACAAGTAGTTACTGCTAAGCTAACATCTCTATCACCCCAGCCTCCCTAGTAACTAGAGGATACAGGGGACACTGGGGACTGTGGCAGCCGGAGCAAGTGATTGCACTTTCCTGCCGAGTCCCCACCCCTGCCTGAATTGCTGGCAGAAGTTGGTGTGCTGGCAGCATCTGCTGCTGTTTGGAACCGAAGCTGCTCATTGTCATTCTTGGTGCCAGCTGGGCAGGCGAGCAAAGTCACCAATGCATAGGAGAGTCCAAACTGTCAGGGGCCACCAACTGCCTGGGACAGAGCAGACAGGCCATGTCTGGTAAGAGCATCACATGGCCATTAACCTTGCTCACTGCTAGGACAGGTTGTCTGAGGCCAGTTCAGGGAGGGCAAAAGAAAAATAGCTGTCCCTTCCTCCCATGCTGCTTACTTGCCTTAGTCCACGGCAACAGCCTGAGACAGGCTGAAGCTAGGCACAAGTCTTGGCAGATGATCCTGCAAAAGTAGAGGTGAGGTCGCCTAGAGACTGAGCCAGGTGAGGGAGGACAGTCAATTTGGGGTGCATTAAGGAGCTGTAGGCATTTGCTGGGGCTCGGGCAATCGTTCTCTTTGAAAGCCTCTGAAGGGCAAAGGGCAAGTAGATTATTTACTCTTATCTTGTCCCCCATTGCAATTGGGTTGCCCCTGACCTATATACTTGCATTAGCCCTCAAGTGGGCAAGCTGAGCGATACAGGTTCTTGAAGGAAAGGAGATGCAGTACTCTCCAGAGCTGTCCAATCAGAAACTTTGAATCAGTGTGTCTCTATAGAATATGAATGTGGCCTCAACAAGTTCTGAATATTTGTTTTACAAATGGCCTAGAATGAGGTCTCCTGCACTTAACTGTAAGATCTTTCCTGTCAACTCAGCCTGTTTTTCCACTCAGGAAAACATTAAGGTTCTGTACATTAAACTCTGAGGGATTGTTTGGGGAAGCTAATTATAACAGATAACCAAATACGCGATATTTTTATGTTAATATGAAATCCTGGTCCTTGAACTTGTCCAAAAAGCTACCACATTGCTTTCCTGTCAATACACTCTCATGGAGGGTTTCCACAGCTACAAGCTGTCAAGGCCCTTGAAAAAATTAAAAGTACAGTACAGTTTCAGATGGGAATATGTCAATGAGTCCACCTGCCTCTGGTTCCAGATGTTCCTCATGGAAAGGAAGATTATCATGACCTCATTCAAGAATTCTTCCCATACCTGGATGGCCCTACTTAAGCTTCAGTTACTGATCTCCTGTCTTCTCAACCTCCTCCTTCACACATCTCCTAGCTCCTCAGGGAGATGCTAATTAGTTCTCTGCCTCCTCACTTCCTAATTATGTTAGTTAAGGTAATGCTGGCTGCTGTAACTTACTGACCTTCACAGCCCTGGGTTTATAATGAAAAGGTTTCATTCTTATATGACAAGCAGTCACCAAGAAGCCAATTGTTTTGAACCCATCTGCCAGATGTCTTCCATTGGGCACCATTGTCATCGTCAGCATGAAATTGCTGCTGGAGTTCTCCATTTTCAGTCAGCTGGAGAGAGATAAAAATTTGGATGCATTAACATCAGAACGTAGACAAAGGCTTGTCTACTGTATACCACCACTCCACTAGAACTTAATCGTCTTGGCCACACTTAGCTGCAAAAGAAGCTGAGAATGGCAGGCCACCTTAGTGACCAGGCAAAACAGAAACTGGCTTTGGTGACCAGATAGTAACACTGACATAACCTTTAGATCCATATGGTCAGTTGTATGAGCTTGGACCTCCAGTGTCTCCTCAAGGCTCATCTGTTGGTCGCTTGGTCACTAGTCTGTGGTGCTACGGGGAAGTGATGGAACCTTTAGGATAGGGTCCCAGTGGGAAGAAGTTATGCCGTTGAGGTCATGTCCTTCAAGGAGCTACTGTAACTGCAACCTCCACCCCACACCTGCCCATCAACTTTCATGAGCTCTGCTTTAACACATGCTGCCCCCTCCCCCATACTGCTCTGTCTTGCCACAGTCCCAAAGCAAGGAGACCCACCGATCATTGTTTGAAATCTCTAAAACTGGGGGTGTCTAACCTTTTGACATTGTGGTAAGGTGTCATCTACAAATATGTTGGGCAACATTTCTGGCTGTCTTGGGGCACATGTGGCTGTGGGCCCACAGATTGGACATGTCCATCTGAAATAGTCTCCCAGAACAAATCTTTCCTCATTTTGAGCTGATTACCTCAAATATCTTATCACAATGACCAAAACGTAATACATCAAAGAAGAGCTAGATCACATGGGAGCACTTCCAGCAACAAGACTTTCCAGATGGAAAGACAACAGAAAAAAAAAAAAAAGATGAGTCAAAAAAAGGACCACCAGGAGACCATAGTCAGAAAAGTTAGCAGTTGCTCTCACTGTTACCTGTACATGCCCCCATGCAACCCTCCCATCTCCAGGGCACCTAACTCTCGCCCCAGGCCAGGGGTTGACATGCTTCTGCCCTTTGCTTCTATGTCTTCTTTTACCCAGTGCCTCTCCCAGTTTCAGTTAGCTAGTCCGCCATATGTCTGCCCCAGTGAACCCAGCCTCCTGATAGTTGGGCTCTTGACACATTCCCTCCCTTTAAATCTGGGCTGATTCCACAGCTATGTTTGATCAACAGATTGCAGTGATGGTGGCAATTGGACAGTTCCAGGCCTAACACATAAGACCGCCTGACAGCTTCTGCTCTTGTGCTCTTGAGATCCTGAGTCACCATTTAGAGAGTCTGGCTGCCATGCTAGACAGAACACATGACGTGACTATGTGGGGATGTAGAGACTCCAAGACCACTTGGAGAGAGAAAAGCTCAGCTGAATCCAGTCTCCAGCCAAATAGTCAGCTGAATTTAGCCACAAGAGGGATTACCAGAAAGGCCAACAGAAGACTTACCCAGCTGATCTCAGCCCTGACTGGAGAAGGGTTAGCAAATAAAGTGCTGTTTTAAGTCATTACCTTTGGAGTGATTTGTTAGGCAGCAGTAGAAACATGAGGTATTGCCCTTCAGGCTTCATGCCAGCCTTAAACATAATCTCTTTGTTCTCCCATCTACCTCTCTATCATCCTTGTCACTGTTGGAGTGTTCATGTTTGAACACTCGGTCCCCAACTGACAGTCCTATTGGGGGAGGTTGTGGAACCTTAGAAGACAGGGCTTAGATGGCAGAAATGGGCCACCAGAAGAAGGCCTTGAGGATTATGGCCCCGCCCCCTTCCAGCTTTGTTCTCTGCTTCCTGTGTCATCTCAATGTGAATGCGCTGTAAGCTCCAATCATCACAGACCAACCACTCCGCCATGCTACCCCGTGTGCGATGCATACTCTGATACTAGAAGCCAACATAGCCTCTCCTCCCGAAGCTGCTTCTGGAAGGTGTTTTTGTCACAGAAAGTAACCAATACATTACTCTTAGTGTAGGTAGAAACTTCCCTCTCTGAGGCTCCTCTCAGCTCCCACCGAATACTAAACACACATCTGTTTTGCCATTTCTCACTCTCGATCCCATCATTTACATTCCCACTCCTTTGTCTGCAAGGGCTGAACACTTTTCATAAGCCTGAACCAAGCCTTCATTCTGTGTTTTCCGTGCTGACATCACAGCAGTAGGTACTCCAAAATCCTCCCTGAAGCAATCAGTCATCATTTCTAATTGGTCCACAAACTGGAACACGGGTTTTATCTAACAGAGAGGGCCCAAGAATAAGGTGTGGTTTTCACCTAAAACTTCGTAAATATGATTCAGAGCAGTTCTGTGTGAAAGAATTGGGTTGGGTAATTGGAGTCACTTTTCTCAAATTCTACTTGGAAATATTAACAAGCTAAAAAGTGCATTGTGAAGATGTCTTTAGAACAAGGCTTCTGACAATGCGCTGAGGGGTTTGGAAGAGGAGAGAGGCAGATCTGCCTGAGGCAGTTGACATGGCCAGGTACATAGGCCACTACTGCAGGCAGCAAGTGGACTCCAGTCTATCTAGTTATCAGTCTTTTACGGATCTATGTGATAGGCTCAGCAGTGAAAACCAAAGTTCTCCGATCTCTAGGTTATAACTATATAGAGAAGATGTTACAGGATCCTGGGGAATTGAAAAATACCATTGACCTTTGTCTAATGATTGTTGAGAGGCCTGACAATCAAGCACAAGAGAAGGTTTTAAACAGGAAACAGTATGGCTGAAGGATGTGATAGCCTCATGAAACAAGGAAAGCCATTCTGAGGCTATCTCTGGGGGTGTCCTGAGAACAGGAACTGCGTACTTGAAACACAAGGTTTCAACTCAACTTACCATCTGGAGCAGCTGGACAGCAAGAATGCAATCCTAGAGACAGAGCAGGAAATCTCTATACCTAGACAAGAGTAGTAAAAAAATATCCAGGCTACAATTCCTACAGTGGGGTGTGCTGTGCTCCACACTATCCAATCAGCCACATTTTACAATATGGCACTCATAAGGCTTAAGATGGGGCGTGTTAGTTTGCCAATGGCGTATTAACCCCAAGGGACAGAAGGTAGAATGGAGTTTAATCCATTTTCATGACAGGAAAGGGGAGGAAAGTGCAGCGGGGAACAGGGAGAGGCTGATTGACTGATCCTTGCCTGCATGGGTTGTTTTCTGTGAAAACATTGGAAACACCACAATGGCATAGTGATTTAGGGCCTTTCACATGTAGGATATCTGAGTTCAAATCTCAACTCTACCATCCATATTACTTAACTGGGGACACATTAATTATTCACATTGAGCCTCAATTTCAAGTTGAGAAATGAAGACACAAATATTATTTCCCTCATAAGGTTGCTGTAATGACAAAATACAACATTATCTTTGGAAGCACAAAATGCCTAGCACAAAGTAAATACTTGAAAATGATAGCCACTCACCAGTGGAGGGTAGAAAATAATCAAAAGCCAGTCTAAAGCAATTTGCTCGTATTGTTAGAGTTTGAATTTTTTGAATGATACAAAAGGGATACTTAGATAAAATTAAGATGTATCCACAATACCATCTAGAAAAGAGTGATATACTTATTTCCAGTGACTGACAACAGTAAAATATTTTAATATTATTTATTAAGGTTGACAATATGCTAGATTGTGTCTGAGTACTTTATATACACAAAATTATTGCATCTTCTCAGCAACACTACACGGTAGATGCTGCTATTATCCTCACTTACAGATGAAAAATTCAGGGCTCAGAAAGACTAAACAGCTGGCTCTGGGTTGCACAGCTAGTAGGATGCCAAGTTCTAACTTGAGCCCAGCCATTCTGCGTAAGCAGCAATCTACCATTCTCGTAAAATGTCTCTCTTCTGCACAACATTCCAGGAGGACTGCAAGATCAGAACTTATTTGTAATCAGGAATTGTTCTGTTATTAAAGAACTTACGAGGGAGACTGGAAAAAGAAATATATTGCTCGTGCAAGTAAATATTTACATACACCAAAATATTTATGTCCATATATGTGAGCACTGCTTTCCGCCGGGGGAGAAGAAAATGCGTAAATATTTACTCACTAGAAATAGCTGACAAGTAGTTAGGAAATAAGAATATTTATACTGTGCATTGCTTTTGTGTTGTCCAATTGTTTCTTCTGGAGTTCATGCACTAATTTTCAAGTTGGACAAGCAATACAAGATTCTCGAACTTATAAATTCAGGGCTGCTTTTGGAGATCCCTAATATGGACATGAAACCAATCGCTAAGCAAAGCAAATCCTAATTTTCTTAAGCTTCATTGTCTACAAAGGCACATTACTTTTTAAGATGCCTTGATACTTTCCTGGAAGAATAACTCTTAGGCCAAAAATTGAAGGCTCTGTCTTTCTGTTCCAAGCCCCACACTGTAAGCTCTGGCTTGGATGCATGCTTTGGGGGTACTTCTGGGCCAACAGTTGGAAGTTATTAGGGAGCAGGTCAAATACTGAATTGGCTGGATAAATGCCCAGATTGGTGATGACCCCCAGACAGAGCCAAAGACTGGAAAATGTTCAAGTTATTTTTTTTACATGCATAGTGGAATTACAAAAGAAATTATAACAAAATGAAACTCCAATGTGTGTATGTGTGTGTGTGTGAAAATAGAAATTTATAACAGAGAACCCTGACCTAGTGTATTCGCCATTCATGTTGGCACTTTCTCAAATCATTGTGTTTGACCCTAATTTGTTAGAATTTATTTACCAACTGGATTTGATATAGCTGCAAATAACAGAAAATCTCCATGCATCTTATGCAAATGACAAGAGATTTTCCTTATTTAATCATTTTCTGATTCAATAAGGAGTTTTAGCGTGGAAGTATGCTGGGGTTGGTAATTCAGTGGTTCATGCCTGCTGTCTGTGTCTCATTTCCTTCCATCTTTCCCTGTGTGTTCTTAGTGTATTTATTGTCGTGTCCTTGGCAAGATTGTCTTACGGTGGCAAGAATGAAATTCATCTGCAGACAACACAAAGTCAAACAGAAGATATGAGAGGCTTCAAATCTTTACTCATCACATTTAATGTCTAAATCTGTCCTGTCATAGCATTGGTCAGAATTAAATCATATGTTCATATCACCAGTAAAGGGAATGGAGCCAGGTCAGTTAACACACAGCAATCACTAGGTGTCTACTTTGTGAGCATGGGAGTGGGACCTACTTCCTCTGAGTATGCATCCTCCCTGAACAAGGGAAAGAAAACTCATAATTCCAGGAAAGGATGAAGACGAGAAGTAGTTTTCAAAGACGCAGGTGACAGGCTCTCCTGTATCCCATGAGAAAGATGAGGAAAGGGAGCTTAGAGAAGTAGTGACCATGCCTTTGGTCAATGCTCCAGCTGTGACTCAGACACTGCCATTTCTGCCCTGCCGGGTCTGCTTTAAGTATCTCCCAACTGCTGCAGCTTTCACGCTGGCAGAGCAGCTGGCTGCATGGCACAGTTGATGTTCTCCACTGAGTACTCTTCTCCATAAGTCTGAAAGGACTGCTTACGGAAATTCATTCATAGGCCTTGCTCACCTGCCACTGGCTCCAGGCCTCTTTACTTTATCTCTCTCTAGCAGTCCTGTCAGAGGCCATATTTACCTTAGCATGGAAGCCTGCTGAGCAGAGCACCTCTAGGCTGGGCAAGGAGAACCAAAAGCCACTTAAAGAACTATGGCTTCTTTGCCAGACACACACACACACACACACACACACACTTCCTCCGATTACCTGGCCTTGTAACTCAAGCTGCCTCCCTCAATGCTCAGTCCTCAAGCTCAGAGGACTTATCCTCTCTAGTCCCCTTTATTTAGAGCCCTCTTTTCCAGCTAGGTCCTTTACATCAGGCTATTTTATAGTAGTCTATTTCCTTATTCTATTTGTGAGTTTCCAGGGGGTAGGGTCTACATTGTCTACAATGGCTATTTTAGGCCCAGTGAAAACCAAAATATGCTTAGCATGGTGGTAGCCATCCTCTGCACAAGCATGAATTTGTATGTGCTTTTGTAATAAGATTTTCATAAGCTTTTGTTTATTGGCTAATGAAGGAAGAAGGAGGTTTATTCATGTTTGTTTTGTTTATGTGTTTGCTTTGTTTGCTTGTTTAATTTATTTTAATGCTAAGGCACTAGGAGAGTTGAGAAAAAAGAGACGAAGAAGTGAAGAATAGGCGATCTGCCAAAGACTGCTGGTGGCCTGCCTAAATGCCCTAAATATTCTACCTCTTTTTCTTATTAATGGAACCTTTGTTTTATTCTGAGTGGCAATATGCCCAGCTAAAATACACACATCCAGCTGTCTTGTAGCTAAAGACAGCTGCATGGCATGGCTCTGATCATTAAGATACAAGTAAATCTTGGTATGTGAGGTCTTCAGGAATGCCTGCATGGTGCTTCTGAGATGCTGAGGTTTAGGGATGAACAGTTTGTTGCCTCAACTGTTGAGAATACTGCTGATAGAGAGTCTTTTGGTGTTAACACCTATGTGGTTGCTTGCACTAGAGAAATTACCTTCTTCCTGGCCTCCAGTGACATGTCAGCATGAAGTATACATAGCTGACTACCCATACTCTAGATTTCGAATGAGTTTGGGATGGCTTCATGGCCCTTCTTCCCCTTCTGCAGAATCACACTTCATCTCCTCCCTTCTGTGAACCTTCATCTTAAGAGAACCCCCCCCCCCTTCTACCTAATCTTCTTTGAAGAATCTGAATCCTGGGGAAGTCAAGCCACTACAGCTCTTGAAAGAGAAAGACTCATTCAATTTACAATATCTGTCTTTGGCATACCTAGAGTGCAGATACTAGCTGTATTGATGACAAAGCAGCCATCTTGTGACCATACAAAAAAGTGCATCTAAAAACGCATCTGGATGGAAAACATCCACTAGGGAGTTTGGAAACACTCAAGGAAACACATAGGAGCCTCTTCTGGACACCATGGCATTTTGGAACCCCTGACATTCCTGTGCTGGCCGACTACCTCTGAATTTCTTGGTCCACAAAAAATAAGAACAAATCACAATTTGGCAAAGCCACCATTAAGTGCTACAAACATATTTCTGTCTAACATAGCCATCAGTAGTACAGTTCTGAGGCCTTGTGAAAAAAGAGATTCACCCACTTAGTAGTCAACAAATGGGCAATATGCTCCTACGATCATTTCTAGGTCTATGTTGGGCAGCAGGGACATTATATTAAACAGACAAGGTCTCTGTTCTCATAGTGCTTCTATATTATGGGATGAAAAGGGATGGGCAGGGCATGCTAATGTGCTTGGGGTTCGGAAGGTTTACAATGAAAGGTTGCTGGACAGAAATTGTTCTAAGTGACATTTTGAAGGATACTTTAGGTGTCACAAAGGTAGGTAGTAGTTGTCAAGAGTGACAATGGATATGCCAATGAGGAGGGTACATGAAAGCAAGGAGGCTTGGGATTAGATGTTGATGGTGGAAAGGGAGAAAAGGAAATGGATTTGAGCTTCTTGCGGTAAGGGACTCACTAGTGGACTGCCTGTAGGAGTAGAGAGCAAACTCTAGAATGAGTTCTATGCTCTTGGATTTAACATCTGGAGGAAAGTGAAAACATTTGACAAGATAGAACAAACTTAAGAACACCTACATGACATGGACAATAGAGTTCTATTGTTTTTTAGTTTGGCTTGTCTAGCAGATGGGCAAGAGCAAGCATTAACTAATATCGAGGTCATGAAAATGTGGCACTAGGAAGCAAATAGATTTATGAGATAAGATTCTACACTACACAATGAGACCACACTATCACAAGTCTGTTCCCAGACCCTGATGGTACCACAGTCTCATTCCTACAAGATACAGGGAGTCCTCCGATAAGTAACTTTGGGTAAGGGACTCCCTAGCATGGGCATGAACATTTTCTTTATTTTTTCAACTTTTTAATGATCTTTTGTGGATTTTACATCATACAGCCAGGTTCTACTAATCTACCTCTTCCAATGTCTGCCCTTGTAATCCTCCCAAAAGCAAAACAATGCAAGTGTTCATTGTAATAAGTTACTGGTCTGGTTCGAGACCATACTATACTATCTGAGAAAGTTTATACACTATCAATGCTGGACCCTCCCTCGGACTCCCTTTGGAGATCCTATCATTGCCTGGTGTCATGGAGATCCTACATCTTTGGATCTGTAGACCTGGCCCCTTCACATGCTCCAGCAGTTCATAGATGAGGTAGATTTTGTGGTGGGCTAACTCATATTTTTCGTTGTGGGCCTAGATAGTAGCTGGATTAATCAGCCTGCCAACTTTCCCTAATCATTACCATCCAGGCAAGCTCTTCATTACTGCCCGGGCTGGTTCTCCCAGGGTGGCAGGCCACAAGGAGCAGGGCCAGTTTTCCTGCTCTCATTCCCTCAAGATCAGCTCTCCTGTGCTCACACCACCAGAGCCAGCTTTACTGTTTTGCACAGGTGAGGGGAAGGGCCAGCTTTTCCATTCTTATTTCCCCAAGGCCAGCTCTCCCTTCTTGCAGGTGGCAAGGAGTGGGGAGGACATAATTCCCTCACCCATGCCACCATATGGCATATGAGGGAGGGGGCAACTTTCCTGCTCTCTCTCTCCGAGAGCTGACTCACCTGTGCCCCTGCCAACCACAAGAGGGTCATCTCTATTGTGCTACCCATGTGAGGTGCAGGGCCTGCTCTCCTGAGTGCTACCGTTGGTGAGGGGCAGGACCAGCTCTCTCACACTCATGTCCCCAAGGCCAGCTCTCCCTTCTTGCAGGTGGCAAGGAGTGGGGAGGACATAATTCCCTCACCCATGCCACCATATGGCATATGAGGGAGGGGGCAACTTTCCTGCTCTCTCTCTCCGAGAGCTGACTCACCTGTGCCCCTGCCAACCACAAGAGGGTCATCTCTATTGTGCTACCCATGTGAGGTGCAGGGCCTGCTCTCCTGAGTGCTGCAGTTGGTGAGGGGCAGGGCCTGTTCTCCCTAGTGCTATAGCCACTGTCTTTGGTCAGCATGGACAGGAGCCACAGACATCAACACAGACCTCTGACTGCAACTGGGCCATCAACATTTTTCTAGAACTGTGCTACAGCCTGAGACTCTTTCAACTCACTTGCCCTTCTCCCCCCGCATTGCCCCATCCATGGCATCAGGCCCCCTTTGCAGTCTGGAGGGCCATCTTGCCTGATTCCACCTCCTGGGTTGTTTCTTACACTTCACCGGTAGTTCTTCCCAAAAAACTTCCTCCACGTATACTTCAATCTGCTTCTAAAGGACCTAAAGGAGTAGCACTAGGATGTAGCTAGTGAACCTGCTGCAAGGAGAAAAGTCTCAGTTGAGTTGGTGATAAAAAATCTGAACTATATTGTGAACCTAGATGACATCGCCTAAGAAGTATGGGCATAAATAAATTTAGAAGACTATGTGAGACTAAACATTGAGGCTTTCTTTATAGAACTTGTACAGAAGTGACAGAAAAATGGGGGCATGGCAGCAGAAAGGTGAAAGGTTTTCTATTAGTGTTAGCTTAGCGTCATTGTACAATAGGATGCATTTCACATCCACATCTGTTGTGCACTTGGTTCATACTCACCGCCATTGTCCTTTCTCAGACCCCACCATTTGTCATCTATCCCTAAAGTGGCCTCCCTCTGCCCTCATATTTCATATGCATTTTTAAGTGTAGAGTCCACATATCAGAGAGAACAGTGACACTTATCTTTATGAATCCAACTTATTTGTTTAACATAACGAACTCCAATTCTATTTTCCTACAGATGACACAGTTCTCTTTTTGTTAATAACTAAACGAAACTCAGTTTAATAAAATTATAATGCTATTTAGGCACTCATCTGTTGAAGACTATCTGGGCTGGTAGCATGTCCTCACTATTGTGATGAATACAGCAATAAACACTGACACGCAAGCATGTCTGTTGTCCAAGGACTTAAAGTCCTCCAGATAGAAACCAAGGACAAGTGCAGCTGGATTTGTATGTTAGCTCCGCTTTTAAGTTGAGAAGAATCTCCATGCTGATTACCATACGGGCTGCACTGAATTACTTCCCAACTAGCAGTGTATATGGGTTTCTTTTCCTCTATGCCTTCACTGCCACTTCTTGCTTGCTTCCTTGATGATGGCCATTCTGACTGGAGGAAGATGGAATCTCTGAGTAGTTTTGATGTCTATTTCTCTGACATGAAAAATTCCTTGATCACTTTTCATATGTTTATTGGCTGTTTGTATATCTTAATCTGAGATCTGTCTGTCCAATTCCTTTGCCTATTTATTGATTGCATGATATAATTTGGGGTGTCTAATAATTTTAGTTTTAATATACTCTAAGTATTGTATTAACTCCATCAGACACATGCTGACAAAGATTTTTCTTTCATTCTGCAGGCTGTCTCTTCACTCTGGTACTTGTTTCCTTTACTCTACAGAAGCAATTTAAAAAACCAGGAAAATACTGTGTCAAATGTTTCTTCAAGGACTAACAAGATGAATCATCGGGAGTGTCCAGTGTAACTTGTTACTGGCCCTGAAGTAAAATAAGACAAATAAATTCATTGATATGGTGTTAGAAAATATGGTCATCCCTGTTATTATTGTCACTTTCTTAACAGAGCACAAGATAAAGGCATACACTAGCAGGTAAGGACCGGAGGAAATGTAAGTTTGCAGAAAGAGGAGAACTTGTGAAATAACTGTATGCAAGGGCAGATAACAAGCTTCAAAGAAAGGCTTGCCATATGGCTAACATGCCTTTTGATATTCTTGGTCATATGTTTTAAATGAATCTTCAGTCCATTTGGATAAAGACACACATGAGGAAAGCCGATTTCATGACAGGAGTACGTGAGCTGGCAGCAAGTGGAGCTGTCCAAGACCCAAGGGAGAAACAATCCCCAAGTTTGGAACTGTCTCTTTCTGTTTGTCTTCATCATCACAGAACTCAAGGCAACTTTGGTACCTTAGGAGTTCCGAGTTGAAACTGCCAAGAAATAAATACTTTGTGGTAGAACTGTGTATGTACCCACAGCTCTCAGGGGAACCGTGTCTTTTGTGAGACCCTGGAACAAAGGCTAGTCTCTCTTTCAGTAGTTTCTGGTGGTGTCCTTCCACCAAGATGCCAAGGTTATAAATTTGATTCTTTGTGTTCCAAGACACAGTCAAGACTTTCTCTGAGTATTCCTAGAAACACCTGAAGGAAACTGATTCTGCAACCTTATATCCAGGAATAGTGCACTATTATAACTTAAATATTGAGCGAATCGATTTTAGCCAATGCTGATAGGTTCATATAGTATGTGGAAGTGTTTGGAGACTTGATAAACATTTTGAGAAGATAGATTCTATCTAAAGCAGATTTCCACCTCTCATACATATGGGCTTCATCCAGTCAGTTGAGGGTAGAACATAGACCAAAACAATGACTAAGCAAGAGGAAATTCTTTCCAGAACATGAGTTAGTTTGTGGGTTTCCAGATTGCCAACCTACCTTCTACATCTGGGGATTTTCAATATCCCTAGTCACTCAACAACTCAACCCATCTCTGTTTCTATCTTTACGTCTTTGTGCATGACTTTCTAATCTACACACACACTATCAGTTCTGGTTCACTGGAGAGAATATTTATGGGGATCATGGAGTTCTGATTCTATGGAAAGAATATTTATGGGGAGTAACTCAGCTCAGATACTAATTTTTAGGTCCACTTTGCCCTTAAAGCCTGGGGAAGCATAAGTTTTGTTCTGTTGTTGTTGTTATCTCAAGAATCTAAAACATTGTAATATAAAAAGAACCTGATGAGGGGGCTGGAGAGATGACTCAGTGGTTAAGAGCACTGACTGCTCTTCCAGAGGTCCTGAGTTCAATTCCCAGCAACTACATGGTGGCTCACAGCCATCTGTAATGGGACCTGGCGCCCCCTTCTAGCCGGTGGGCATACATGGAAGGAATGCTGTATGCATAATAAATAAATAAATCTTTTTAAAAACCCAACAAAGTATAAAAGGATTTGGTAGGTTGAATAGTTATTTTTATCCTCTCCAGATTTGCAGAGGGTGGCAGAGAGGACATGTGCCATTGTGTGTGTATGTTTATAGAAGTCAGAGGACAGCTTTCGGGTGAAATTGACTCTTCTACTATGTGAGTTTCAGGAATCTAATCGAGGTCATCAGGTTGGTGGGAAGCATCTTTACCTTCTTAGCCATCTCGCCATTCCCTGTTTACTTTGTTTTGTTTTATTTTTACAGCACTTAGCATAGGGCCTATGCCACTGAGCTTACACAGCTAGCCTCCAATATTGTTAATTATTACTCTCACTGCAGGTATAAAGAAACATTCAGGCTCACCAAGAGGGGAAGTGGCAGAACTGTGAATGGAACAAACCTTCTGAATTTAAGGCTTACGAGCTGAGTACCACCCACTACCGAGAGTTATTCATTCATCTGTTCATCCCCTGCCTCCATCTCTAGCTTTTCTCTGTTTTCCTCTCATAATGTTTATTCATCAGCATATCTGTTCATTTAAGTTCATTTACTCAGTATTCATCAGTACTTCAGTATCAGGCAGTCTTTTCCTTTATGGGAGAGTGCTGTGCCGACCTTCTGTTGCTCGCAGTGTCCTTTGAGACCGCTTCTATTTCTTATTCAGCTCCCTTTGCCTCTAAGACAGTCCTCGTAGGTGTATTCAGCCAGCCTTGTCCATTTGCTCTATATCCTTAGCGAGAGCCAGACCAGATGTCTTAGTTTTATCGTGTTGCTAGAACAAAATTGGAGTCCGTGAGTAATGCATAAAGAAAAGAAGTTTGCTTGGCTTGTGATTCAGGTGGCTGGAAAGTCCAAACAGCTTGGCAGATGTTTGGCAAGGACCCTCTTGGCTGTGTCACAACACAGCAGAGAAGTGGAAAGGAAAATGGCCACATGCCCAATGGGTGTGTGAGAGAGAGCAAGGAAGGAAGAGACCAAGGAAGGTTAAGCTCATTCTTTTGTAATAATCCATTTGTGAGTGAATTAGCACAGTCTTTTGAGAACTATATTAACCCTTTCAGAGAGGGGTTTTCCCATTACTTAATCGTCTCTTTAGAAACCACCACCGCAACACTATTACACTGGGCGCCAAGCTATGATCACACAAGGCTTTGAAGGATAATTCCAAAACCTTTGCCAGCCTAAATAAGAGCAAAGCTGACAACTTCTCTATAGAGTAGCTGTTCTGGGTTAAGGATGCAGGTCATTCGGTGGGACTCCAGATTGGTTGCCTGCAGATGGCTGGCTCTGTGGTAAAAAAATCATGATGTGCTAAATTCTTGGATTTCTATATTTAAAAAGATACTCCTAAGCTTTCACTGAAATACATTGGGGACCCTGGGCTCCATTTCCAAAGCTCAGCTGTGGTTTTATGTCAAGACAATTCAATATAAGAGGCTCTCCGAGGCCACACTGAAAGGGAGAAGCCTCAACAGTCATTGAGATGGGCTAATCATGTCTGCTTTAATCAAATCAGAGAGCAGTCCCACTCCAGAGGAAAATAATTATGTCTGTGTATTTATGTATCAGCTGCTTTCCTCCTGTCCAAAAGAACCTGGGATTTGCCTATTATAATAACAACTGCTCTGGACTATGGGTACACAGACATCCTTAAAAACAGGGTTATGTCTCCATGCGGCACTAGGACCATAGCAGAATTTGCTAAATAGTTCCCTATTCCTGGACAATTGTACTCTCAGCCATTCAGTCTGTTCTACTGAAACCAGAATGAAAAGGCCACAGAAAAAAAGGTTTAATATGAGCCAGAATCTCACAGGATTCTTAAATTGGAGTTTTCTGTTATATTTGCAAAGAACAGTGTGTTCTGGTCTTCATCGAAGGTCATGAGTGAGGCATGGCATTGGCAAATAGTCCCCATGACCCAGAAAGTCAGTGTGTGGCCTTCAACAATAATCATGAAGCCAGGACAGGATGGCATCTTAATACTTGATATGAGATCCCTAAGAAGAGAGCACTGCCAGCTGAGCCCAACATTTTGGTTCTTTGTATTGCTAAAGCACTCACACATACTTCCTGCTTCAAATCCGAATGTTAGTGCCGAAAGAACTCTGAAAGGTCCATCTAGTTCTGTGCTCCTCAACAGAAACTCTGCTAGACGAGAAAACTCTAAATTCTCCACAAAAGATCAATTAAAAGTATATAGATGTAATATACATTTATTCAAATTTCTTAATAAACAGAAATCTTTTCAAACTCAACTCTCATTCATTTCTCTTCCCACTCCTGTAAGTAGTTGGCTCATATTAAAGATATTTTATTTTAAAATGAATTTTATAATCTAATAGATTTTAAGACATCAAGGTTTTCAGCAGTTAAAAAAAAAACTTTGTCCTGAACCAGTGCCAACTGAATGTCAGAAGACTTTGAGTCGACTTCAGTCTCTTTTGTTTCCTCTATAAAGAGAGAAGGAGATCACTTAGTCAAATCCAAAACTAGCATCTCTGGACACCCACACTCACAAAAACCATTGAGTCATGAATCAATATACAAAAGCGAAGGTGTCAGGGAAGTTTGGTGCTCCATCCAGCATGTAATGATTTATCTTCGCCACCTGCTGGAGTTCATTGTATGCATGCTCACTTTATTCACTCTTCTGTTTCCCAATCTCCATCACTAGTATAGAGTAGCAGTTAGGATATATTTCTGTACAACAGAAAAGCCTACCTAACAGTGGCCTTTACCATGAATTTGCCTATTTCTATTTTGCACATATTCTGAAGGTGGGAGGTTATTGGGTCCACTGAACTGCTTAAGAAAGCCAGCGATGAATTTCCAATTACATAATCCTCAGCCTAATACCTCTGTCCTTAGGTTTGCTATCTCATGATATCAAGCCTAAGATAGCACCCAAACATGTTAACATACCAAACTGGAAACAACTAAGGGAAAACAGGGCATCTTTTTCTGTGGGTCTCAGTTTTATAGAAGCTAGTACTTCTCAGTATCCCGCTGCCATGATTTTCTTATATCGATTTGCTCAGAACTATGTCACAAGGCATCAGTCAATTGGGAAGGAAAGCAGAATTATTCCAGTTGCCTTGGTGTAAGCACGATCTATCCCTGGAGCCTGCACACATTGCCACTGAACAAACTATGGTTCTGTTACCAAGGAACAAAGGGAAACAGCCTTTGTCTAAACACCCGTCTCCACCCTGCACCTGACATGAAAATGAGAATGCTCCTTCCTGGAAGAACAGTCAAGACCCAGGGCCCTGCTTTCTTTTAACATTAAGAAGCCATGAATCATTTGTGTCTAAAAAACACAAAAAGGCACAGTGACCTGGCACATCCTTCTAAAAGGTACATCAGAGCAGAGGCAATACTACTCAAGGCCAGGGCCCACTGCCTTCCCTGTAGTAAAAGAACTCGCCCTCTATTCTCCCCCACCACCTCTGAATCTCCAGAAAGAAGATCTAGAGAGTGGTTAGCACCTCCACATGTCTCATGATTTCATTTTTTCCCCAAATTTTCCCTCAGCAGCAAATGGAGCACTGGGAGAGAACCCAGATACCCAGAGAGATACTGTGAGCAACTGTCTAGCATAAATGCTCACCTCATGACCTGGAGTACTCAGTGGAAAAAAGGAATTTTGTTTTCGAAGCTAAAGTGATGTGGAATATCCTTCTGCATATGTGATGCTTTTATTGGTTAATGAATAAAGCTGTTTTGGCAAATGGCTTAGCAGAGCAGAGCCAGGTGGGAAATCCAAACAGAGATATACAGAGAAAGTAGGTGGGGTCAGGGAGAGGCCATGTAGCTGCTGTACGAGATAGACACCCAGAACTTTAATTGGTAAGCCACAGTCTTGTGGTGATACACAGATTAATAGAAATGGATTAATTCAAGATGTAAGAGCCAGCTAGAAATATGCCTGAGTCATTGGCCAAGCAGTGTTATAATTAATATAGTTTCTGTGTGATTATTTGGGTCTGAGTGGTCAGGAAATGAACAAGCAGCCTCCGTCTACAAAATGGTGCACCAACGTGAGGCAACAACATTCCTACAAAAACTGAGAGAGCTTGGAAAGGATTTCTAAACTCAAAAGAACAGAATTAAGCACAGCTTCTTGGTAGCTAAATTTTTTTTCCAGAGAGGATCTGTTTGCTGGCAGCAAGCAGAGGTGAGGCTCTTCTAAGAGAAGACTTCCTGACTCGGCATTAGTAGAAAAAACTGTGTGGCTTCTTTAAAAACAGCTTCCTGGTTCGTGCTGGCAGAGCAAACTCTGACTATTTTGGGAGATCCTGCACTTAAATGGGGTCCATGAGCAGTGTGTTACAAATTGCTTAATGGTGACATAGACCTGCTGCGTCCCTGGAGCTGGGGTGGTGTACATGGCTCTCCTGAGGCAGTAAATATACCTCTGCCATGTTGGAGTGGGTGGAACAAATAGTCAGGGCCATGGAGTTGCCCCTAGCCATGCCCACTTAGCTTTTATAAAAAAGTTCCTTGTCAGAAAAGAATTTCAGATATACAATAGGATAGATTCAGACATAAAAGACCTCTAAATGAGACACAGTTTGTTTAAAAATTTAAGTAGGCTTTGGAGAGAGAAGGAAAAGATTATAGACAGTTACAAAAAAAATAGTTTTAAAAAATGAAGCAAAGTCTTTAAAGAGACAGTAAGAATAATATAAAAGAGTACAGACAGTAATAGATTAAAGGACTAAAGAAAAATAAGACATGTAAAGATGGAATATACACAAAGAGTCTGGATTATGTATACTATTGTGTTTTCTTTGAAGTTTTTGACTGCAGAGAGATATTAGATTCTGGGGTCTGCTAAGTTAAATAAACATAAAGGTATCTTGTCTTCAAAATTTGGGCCTGAGGACAGGTTGCTTTGGAAAAGAGGTTCTGCTTTTGTCTCCACAGAGGATGAGAACCTGTGGGTTCCTTCCAGACTAATGTGGTTTGATTGAACAAGATCCCCCAAAAGGTCTCCATGAACCCTAAATATACTTCACCCAACAAAAAGTAGAAAGTAGTTTGGAGAAAACAATGCCCAAATTCTCAAAATGATTGTTTATAAATGTTTGTTTTCATTTAAAGGGAGATATGATAGAGTGATGAATACTTTGCATTGGTATGGATCTTAGTGTGTTGATACAGATTTAAGTTGATTTTGTTCAGTGTATATGTATTTCTGCTCTTGTTTAAGGTATTGTGTTTGTGCAGCTCATTTAAGAATTTATAAGAAATACAGATTAATAGTCATCTCTAATGTAGTCATGTTTGTTAGGTTTTCTAGATGTTCAGAGATATATTTCTGATAGATAGGTATTCTTCAGATCTTTCAAAGACCTACAGAACACAACATTTGAAAGGTTTTAAGAACTTAGACTTTTTCTCAACAGTGAGACATGTCTGCTTCTGGGCACCAGTTACTTCAAGAGGATGATGGGCATTGAAGAGGCTACTAGTTTGCTAGCCATTTGGGCAAGAAACTGTTCTTGCCTGTACTTCTTGAGAATATGCTGTATGAACTGGACATGCAGGACTCACAGAAAAATGACTGCTGAACTTGCCTAAAGAAGGTGAGATGATCCTTTGGGGTTTCTGTTTCATGAAAGAGTCTGCCAGACATTCTGCAGGACACAGAAAAAAGCAACTGATAACTTTGTCATTACAAGGCAAAAACAAATCTTCAAATTTTCTGCTTCATGGAAAAGTCTGTCAGACACTATGAGTCTGTAGGCTGAATATGGATGCCCTAACATTACAGAAGAACTTTGGGTGACTGTCCAGGCAGTGAGATGTCTTTGTCAATTCTAGAATTTTGGAAGTTGCTTACAATGTACTTCTTGTTTACTTAGGTAATATTATATACTTCTGGGGTCTTTGGTGGAGTTGAAGAGAGATAATTACACTTATAGTTTTTCTTAGTTATGATAAAAGATAAATATGAAACTTTAGACTCACAATGAAATATTGTAACTGTAATTCTTGCATGATACCTGTTTGTTATATGTAATTTTACTATGTTAAAGTTAAAACCTTCCTTTTCAATTTGACAGAAAAGGGGAAGTTTTGTGGGCTGTCCTGTATATGTGACACTTTTATTGGTTAATGAATAAAGCTATTTTGGCCAATGAATTAGCAGAGCAAAGCCAGGCAGAAAATCTAAGCAGACATGTAGAGAGAAAGTAGGTGAAGTCAGGGAGAGACCATGTAGCTGCTGAAGGAGACAGATGCCCAGAACTTTTACCGATAAGCCACAGCCTCATGGTAATACACAGATTAATAGAAATGGGCTAATTCAAGATGCAAGAACTAGGTAGAAATGTGCCTGAGTCATTGGCCAAGCACTGTTGTAATTAATATAGTTTCTGTGTGATTACTTGGGTCTGAGCAGCAATGAAACAACTGCAGTCTCTGCCTACACTGAAGTGAGATATTTCTTTTATATTTTATATATTGTGCTACTGAGACTGGAATGGCAAGGGAAGCTATTCAGGCATTTTCCTGTCAGTTCCAGAACATCCCCATCAGAGACTCCTACTTCCTTCACTCAATTAGACAACTATTGGCTCCCAATATGTCCAAGGTAGCTATGGCCTACCCACCCTAGCCTCCAGCTATCTCCAAAACTGTTATATCCAGCAGTTGGTTACCAACAGACTACAGGCTCTCTGTGACTGCTAAAATGTCTCAACCTGCCCCCATTAAAAGTTCATCCATCTCTCACTAAGGCCTCTTAAAACAGCACTGTTGTGTCAAAGACTTCATAGTCTAGCAATACAAACAAAAAACTCACCTCCATAAGATTAGCCTTCAGGCAACTCTGTAAGGCATTTTCTTTATTAATGATTAGCATAGCAGCACCCAGCACACTCTGGGTGGTATTACCACTTGGCAAATGTCTCTGAGTTGTATAAGAAAGCAATTGGAGCAAGGTAGACAGAGCAAGCCAGTAAGAAGTGCTCCTCCATAGTCTATCCTTTAGTTCTTGTCCTCTCCCTTCAGGTTAGACTCCAAACTGTAACCCTTTTCTCCCCAAGTTGCTTTGGTTTAGTGTTTAGCACAATAACCCAAGCAAACTAAGGCAGGCCTCCAGGATGGGGGCCCAGGCACAGTCAGCCTAGGCCCTGACTCTCATAAGAGACCCACTCCTGCTCCATCAGTAGACCAAGAAGCAGGGTAAAGTTTTCTTTGCTCAAATGCAGGCTTGAAACAGAGGGATATGATGGCAGCCTCCTCTGCTGTCTGCCAAAAGAGGCATTGAATTGTCCTATGCTCCTCAGTTACACCATACCCCAAGTCCCATGGCTGTCTTGGTATTGATGGTGTCCTTGTGGCTAGGGCCATTTTCTGTTTTCGATTGAGATTTATCAATAGGGCACACCCAAAGGGCTACACTTTATGCTTCCTCTGCCTCTGTCCAAATACACAAGTGTCCTTATTACAGCTATACAGCAGCCACCATCTCCGGCTCGTTCTCAGATGTCCTTGGGGTACAGGAATCAGATATAGCTGAGAGACTCTGTCAAAGAGCCAAGAAGATAACTATGCCTGCCCTCCTTCTCAGCCCTGACTTTAAATTGAGGGAGACTAATCCTCCCTCAAGCCTTTAGGGCTATATGCTTCTGTATCTTTCTTCTGTCTCCTCCTACTGCTTCCTTCTCTCTCTCTCTCTCTCTCCCCTCCCCTCCCCCCTATCTTTTTGCCAAGCTTTGATTAACAAGAACCAAGGTTGGGGAAACTCTACTGGCTAGAATAAGGACTCAGCTGCCCATGTGCTTCGCCCCCAAAAGATTATGCTGTAGGCAGGAGATGAATGCTGGTGTTTGTTCATTTGAGAGGGGCACTATCACCATCTAGGTGTAGGTGGATGAACAGGAACACCCGTCACATTCCATGAAGAGGGTAGAGTGTGAGGAGCATGCCCTTTAGATCCCAGCAGTGCCTGCTTCTACTGCCCCAGAGCCCCTAGGAGGTGACAAGTGAAGCTGCGTGCACTCACACTGAAGCCTTATCTCCAAGCTCTCCTTGAGTGCCTGCTGCCCAGAGCCATCGGGATTCAGAGGCCCAGAGCACAGACTGCTGTTCCCAGCTGCATGGGAGCCTGGAGATGGTGCTGGCTAGAAAACCTCTTGGATCCTCCTGTCTTTGTCACCCCAGAGCTGCGATTAGAAGCATATGCTGATACACCCAGTTTTTCAGGTGGGTTCTGGGGACCTGAACTCAATTCACTGAGCCCTCTCACCTCTCCAGCCCCTGAGTATACTCTCACAGATGAGGTGAGGCAGGGACTCTGATCCTAGAGAGATCTGTGGCTTGGCGCCTAAACAATTTAAGTGGGCAGAAGACCAGCTCTCAACCAATGTCAAACAGGAAGGTGGTGCCTGCTATGATTTGATGCAGTTTGTCCACACAAAAACTCATGCTGAAGCTTGGTACCCTGCACAGAAGCGTTGGAGAAGACAGTGGGATTCCAATCAATCAGCAGACTAGGAAAGATCCTACAGGAATGATCCTGCAGGAATGAAACTGTTCTCGTGACAGCACAGAACTGGGAAGGAAAGTAGAATTCACAGTGCTTGTCAATCTATTCGGCTGATTATTTACTCTCCTTTGTCTCTCCCCTCTCCCTCTTTTGTGTGCACATGCTCCTTCCATATATGCCTATTTTGCCTCTCTGCTTTCCTCTCAGTAAATTACGTAGCAAGAAGATCCTGGTGCTACTTAGCCTCCACGACTGAGAGCCCAAACACATCCCTTTCCGTTTGAAATTACCAAGACTCTGGTATTTTGTTGTAATGACCAAGAACAAACTAAAAGAGTGGGTCAAAGCCTCACTTGCTAAGTCTCTGGGTGAGGTGACTCTGAACCACGCTCCTAGTGGCTCTCACAGAACACCTGGTATTACCTGCAGTAGTCCACAGCAGTAAGCTACCTTTCATGCACCTCTTAGCTGGCCTTGCAGTGAGAGAGGTGCATTTGAGAGGCAGAAAAGAACTTGGAAATCAAGAGTTATTCTTCTCAGGAGGAAATGGAAGTCTCCTGCATTTAAGAGATTTGCACAAGTCCTCCAATCCGATAAGCAGAGCTTGGATTAGATCTCTCTGTTACAAAAGACCACAAAACAAAGCAGCACTCCTACTATTTACTGAGCCCCCATCCTGGCTGCCTTTTGAATACCTCATTTCATTCCCACAGGCATCTTGGGAAGACTGTTCTTTTGCCCTCTCCTCCAGTGAGGAGCTCAGAAATCCATCCTGCACATTGAGAATTTATCCAAGGTCACACAGCGTGTAAGATCCAAACCCGAGTTTGTTCATGCCCAAGGATAAATGGGCTATTGGATGCCACAACTAGCACGATGGAATGGTGTTGATCCATAAGTATGACTTCCGGAAATTTGAGGAGAGGAACAATGATTTTCTTACTTTCTAGGGAACTTGGTTATTGTCTACTTACTATCCAACAAGGAACTAACACAGAAGCTTTTTGAGTTCAGCATGAGAAGATGAGGAGAGGAAGGAGGAGGAGAATGGGGGAGGGAGAAGGAGGAAGATAAAGAAGAGGCAGCAGTCAGTGACAGAACCAAAAGCAAAAAGCCAAGAGAGAGTAAATAATCCACCTAATAGATTTCAAAGCACTCTGAATTCTGCAGCATGTCATGGCAGAAGCAGGATGCCACCTCTCATGCTGTGGGGTAGTCTTCTTGGGAATTCCCTCCCAAACCAGGTAACTGAATTGCAAGGTGTGAGAATGGCTTTCACAAGGGAGCCTCTCCCTCCTAAATCCATGTTCTTTCAGTGTGCTGATGAAGAATCCATGAAGTGAGGAACTGCCAACGATTCTAGCACAACTGGAGAGACAATTACAAGGTCTAAAGCAGGCTGCTGGGGCCTGTGGGGGCAAGAAACACAGGCATGATTAGTTGCCCAAGGATAAAGATTTCAGTACAATAAAAAGGAGAGATCCAAGGAGAAAGGCAGGGTTTGAGCATTAGCAAAAGAAGAAAATTAAATAGAAGTATGTTGAAGGGGGAGGACGGAGAGAAAGAAAGAGAATGAGCAAGCTGCCTAGATGCTAGGAAGAAGGCTTAATGGACTTGACCAAGCCCACAGGGAGACATGAAGCTAGAATGTTCTTTGGGAACTGGGTGGAGATGGTGAAGTTTTTTAATCCTTTATAAATCATTCTCTGTATATGAGAAGCACCAGAAGCGGTAGCAGTATCTTCTTCTGAGGCTACTGTGGCATTGCCAGCAGTCCTGGAGGCAGATCAGAGTAATCTCTCAGCATGTCTACCAAAATGCATGTGTGCAAGCATGTTCATATCTGACCACAAGTATACAACATGTATGCTTGTGATTACTGCTCTCTCAATTGGAATTGGGATCCTGTGCTGAATTGCCACACAAACTATTGACCACCCAACTTTACAGCCATTGCCAGTGTGAGGGGCATATATACAGCAGAGAAAGAATGAGCAGCAGATCTGTCCACAGAAAAACCATGAGGAAGGGTCCAGAGCCACTCACTGGGAGCTGGCAGGTCAGGAACCAAAGTGGCAGACTGAGATCAGTGTTATGAGGCAAAGTGCAGATACAGGGATGTAGGAAGATTCTGATGTGATGACTGGTGTTAATTGTCAACTTGGCAAAAATTTGGAATCACCTGGCAGATGCTGGTGAGGGATTATCCTGATTGTGCTAACTGATGTGTACAAAAATGTTAATTGTGGGCAGGAGCATTCCGCATGTAGGGCAAAGCGGACTGTATAGCCTGAAGAAGAGCTGCACATGCTATCCTGTTTCCATGCTTCTTGATTGTAGATGCAACGTAGCCAGTCGGAGCACCTGCCACTGTGACTTCCCTGCCATGATGTGAACTAAATGAACCTCTTCCTTAAGTTACTTTTGTCAGAGTGTTTTATCACAACAACAGGAAAAGCAAAACAAAACAGCAACAATAACAGAATACTAAGACACATGCCCAGAGACTGAATAAAGTACTGAAACTCAGAGAGGAAAGAGAAAGGGAGAAGGGGAAGATTTACATAGAGCAAAATATAAATCAGGCAGGACCAAAGACACACATACAACCAACCAGCACACATACACAACCAACCAACATACATACACACACATAGTAGGGTACAGGCGGAGACAAACAGAAGAAACAAAAAGAGGCAAAGGCATGCAGAGAGATGAAATGATGCTAGGCTTCCTTGAGCTTCCTTATTCCCCAGGGAAAGGTGTGTGCACTATCCATCCATTCTGCAGCCCCATGATGCAGGACAATCAGACATGATAGGGAGTGGAGTCAAAGCAGGAACTCAGTTTATTACTGTGAGCACTCGCATTAAGCGAAACCCTGTGATATAAGGGTACCTCCAGCCAATGAGAGGCAGCCAAACCAATCCTCTGGCTGGACGGGGATCTACTTAGTTTTTTGCTGTCTCATCCTCACTCAAACTTGAGCCAGGCATTTCTCTGTCCTACAGGCCCTCAAAGTCTAGGCCTTGAACTTAAGCCAGGCTTTTTTTTTCTGTCCTGTAGGCCTCAAGGTACAGGCCCTGAGGTAATTTTGGCCCAACAAAATAAGACACATACATCACAAAAATAGATACCAACAAAGTGAGCAAAGATGTACATAGAACAGAAGAGTAGATTGAAAAGAATGATGAAGAGATTGCTGGATCCTGAGGTAGGTTGATTCCCAGTTTCCTGAGAAACCGCCACACTGATTTCCAAAGTGG
>JAQHUG010000171.1:3388650-3436988 GCA_028555095.1 Dicrostonyx torquatus | reverse complement strand
CCTTCTGCTCTTCCACTGGACCTTGGTAGCACAATCCCTTGCTCTGGTGTGAATGTGGGTCTCTGGCTCTATCTCCATCCATCATGCGAAATTTCTATGTTTTTAAGATTTTTAAGATTTATTTTTGTTTGTATTCATGTACACGTTAGTGTGTGTGTGTGTGTGTGTGTGTGTGTGTGTGTGTGTGGTATGCTTGCAGAGTTCAGAAGAGGGTGCTGGATCCCCTGGAGCTGCTGACTGTGAGCCACCTAATGTGCTAAGAATTAAACTCAGGTCCTGTAGAAAAGCTGTGAGTTCTCTTCCTGCTGAGCTGTCTCTCCAGCTACTCCTTTTAAATTTTTCTTTGTATGTACATGAGAGAGAGAGAAAGAGAGGAGAGATCAGGCATACTTTATTAAAACAGAAATATATATATATATATATATATATGCCCCAAAAGAGGTCATATGGAAGTAACTTATTTGCATCTTCATGCAAATCAACATAATCAACACATTTGCTCATTTAACAGACACATATGGGGTAAACCTTTAGTTCCAAAGCCTGGAACCCTAAAGTGGGGTCCATACCGGAGAAATTGCATCTCTTAGGGGCTAGAGTCATACAATAGCAACACGGGTACTACCCTTTGTTGAGCATATGTTCTGTTCCAGGCCCCGACAACTGAGCCTGCTTTAACCCCGCTTTAACCCAGTTCCTCTTCTCATGCATTCTCTCCAGGTAGAGACATTACATACCCTTCCAAAGTCACACAGCCAGAGCAGGTGGAGTTTGAGCACGGTGCACTTCTGCCTGGTTCCCAAGCCCGAGCCTTTTCAAGGACATTGTCTGTGGCCTCCCAGACATGTACCAGGTGTGAACGGAGTCAAGGGAACACAGTGGGTTGAGATGAAGGGATGGAAAGAGTGCGTCAGACAACATTTAGGGGTCGTGCCAGTGTTATAAACCAAGGGACAATTTGGGGCCAAAGGCACAGAAAGATGAAAGCATAATCTTTTTTCAGGAAACCATAAGTAGTCCATCATGACTGAAGCCAAGCACTTAAAAGAAATCTGCTCACAAAAGTGAGCTATGTAGGCAGGCAGGGGCCAGTTCTCCCAGGGTGCTGCTAACAAAATCTGGATTTTATCCTGAGCTTTTGCACAAATCTTTGGCCAATGTTAAGCATAAGAGCTTTGGCAAGGACACAGCTTTGAAGTCTGGGACTCCTAGAGCACAATGCTTGGGAGCACCAGCCCTGGGGTCAGATCTGGATTCCATCCTGCTCCATGCTACAGAAGGTCATTAACTTTTCTCCCACCTGCTGGAATTTAAGCTCTCTGAGGTCAGCACCCCAACTTCTTGATCTCTGCTGTAGGCACATAAATCACTAACATATAGTAGAAAGTTAGGGGAGACCAGTGAATGTTTCCCCAAACCTGTCCTTTTATTTTTTCCGGACATATGTCACGAAGGTAGAGGTGACATTCCCATCCTTCTCTGCAGGTAGATGTGGTCATGCATTAAATTTTCCTGGTAGGATGTGGTGTGTGTGTGTGTGTGTGTGTGTGTGTGTGTGTGTGTGTACTACAAGCTAGAATGCAAGCGTGGTCCTAGCCTGGCTCTGACCTTATAATGAGTGCAATGCTCTAGCAGATGGTAGAGCAGAAAAACGGGCTCCTGGGTTCCAGAATAATCATCTATAGAGCTGAGCTACTGACCTCAGGATTGTCACATGCAGAACACATGAAGTATCTTTGATGACTTGCAGCATTAAAGGCGACTTTATGCCACAGTGGCTTGTCTTTACCATAAGGGACTCAGTGAGTGTCCCCTGAATGAAGTGTATGCTCCTGCAATTGGTATTGGGGTTTTGTTTTGCTCGTCCAGCATGACAACAGCACTCAAGCTTATGTCTGTCTACTGTCTCCAAAGCTCCTAGATTGGTGTCAGGATCCTGTTGAAATGAACTAAAGGCAATAAACTCAATTTTGGCAGGACAAGTCTCCCTAGGCCTGTTTCCGTAGTCTGCTTTGCTAATGAGAGGACTGCCCACCTCCTCCTCCACTACCAATACTAGCTAGAGAGCTTAAGAAGTGTTTCAGGCTTTTGGATAAGAAGGAGTTGCTAACAGAAGAAAAAGTTGGAGGCAGCACCACAAAGGTAAAAGCCTCATGGGTGACACTATGAAATTTCCAGAATTGCAGCTGGCAGAGCTCAAGCTTTGCTCTGCCACGGCTGAAAAGTCACAAGGGAGAAAGGGAACCCCTCTCTGTAGAGAGAAGCATGCTGGCTATAGTAGGGCATCAAATTTAACAACACTGCCTCGCACATCCCCAAATCCTGTGCTGCTGAGAACTCGTTAGTGACATCGGATGTGACATATGGGTGGGTAATAGAGTCTGGAGCCTAGATTTCTGTAATTAACCAATAGCAATCAGGAGTGAGGGCAATTCCAGGGGAACTGTAATTGTCTGGAAGTTCAGGGTGCCTGCAGGCTGAGCCGCAGGCCAGAAACCCAGCCAACTCTGTCCCCAGGAATCACAAAGAGCCAAGGTCATGGTTGCCATTTTAAAGGGGACCCTTTCTCAAAAAGCTTGAGATCACAGCAGATTGTGGCAGGTGAGAATTTCCTCTGTGATGTGAGCTGCAGCTGGCTGTTGGGGGTTGGGGGACCCCTGCAGCACCATGGAGTGAGCCAATTACCTGCTGGGGCTCCAGGGAGTAAATGGCACCAGCTCTGGGTGACCAGTGACCGCAGGCTGTCAAGCCAATTTCAAATTCTCTCATTCGACAAGGACTTACTGTATAATTAGCATATACCAAGCTGGAAGCAGGGGCTAAATGTTTAGATTGCTTTTTTTTTCTTGCTTGCTTTTTCTGAGGCAGAGTTTTACTGGATTACAGCTCTGGCTGGCCTCAGATTCATGGCAGCCCTCCCACCTCAGTCTCCCAGAAAGCATCTGTTATTGGTGTATGTTCATTGTATAATATGGTAGGTTTGGTATTAGTATGTTGGTTCAAGCATTGGTGGACTTGTCAAGTGCCCTCAGCCCCCTTGCCCCACAGCAAACAGCTGTACTTCGCGGCCTGCCTGTGTGTGTAAAATCTAGGTTGAATCACTGAGAGAATGCAATGACACCTCTCTTCTAGAGTCTGGCTTATTTAGTTTAGTATGACGATCTCCAATCTTATCTAGTTTATGAAAATTACATTAGATGACATTTTCTGTGGTTGAGAATTTCATACATGCATATGATGTGTTTTGAACGAATATTCCTGTCTTCCTTCCCTTCCCATTACTCCCATGTCTCTCCTTGACTCCGCCAACTTGATGGACTCTCTATTTTTTTAATACACTGAGTCGACTTAGTGCTGCCTATATGTGCATGGGTGTAGGTACTAGAACAGCTTCTTGGTCACAATCCCTAAAGAACACTGATTCTCCCTTCCACCGCAGCCAACATCAGTTGCCAATGCTTCTCATTTTCGTTATCCATTTCAATATCGATGGATACTCAGACTGTTTCCTTATCTTGGGTATTATGGAGAGAGTCACAATAAGCATGTGGCTCTTGGAGCAGGTGATTCCTTTGGCTGTCTTTAGGAGGTGTTTTTAAATGTTTGCCAAGAAAGGCAAAGCAAGTGTTGCTTTTCCTTTCCCGTGGTGTTAGGGATCAAGTCTAGGGCATTGCCAGGCAAGTGTTCTACAATGAGCTACATCCTAGCTTGATGCAGATATAACGTTGGTGGCTACTATAAACCCCTTGAGACTGTGTTGCCTTCTTCTTGATATAGCACATGCTCCCCTGTCTGAAGGCCATGCCTTTGGGAAGCAGAGGTTGAGAAAACAGAGATGGAGTCTGTGAAGCCAGATGGTGAGAGAGAGGGAAGGAAGGACATTGGACAGGGATCAGGAGAGGCTGGGGATGCCAGTAGGGCTGGGGGAGGGCAAGGAGCTGCAGGAGCTAGGAATTTGGTCAGTGTCAAAGGACAGACAAGTTCAGAGAAATGTGCCAAAGAGACCACCAATGGGTTGCCCAAAAAGACTGCTACTTTTGGTGTTAATGAACGGATAAGAATGCTGTGTGAATCTGGGCCCTGTAAACTGTGTCAAAAGTGATGGGAGGTCTTTCCCCCTCTGTAAAGTTGTAGAAAAATTCCTTTAGCATCTTGCTGATGCACTCTGCTTGGCAAACTCCTCCTCCCTCATCACGTGAAAATAAACAAATGCTCGTTGGGCATCTTTCTGAATCATCACAAATTCCAGAGAAGAACAGCCTGTATTAATGAGGCTTTTAAAACTTACTATCCTAAGTGGAGCTGGAACTCAAACAGCCCTTGTTTGTCTGGGCAATAGGACACAGAGCTCCAAACATTCCAGGATGCAAGAAGGATCCATAACCCCCTCCCAAGGTATTAAACTCCCAGAAAGTAAAAAGGCAACATGGTTCTGGGTTCTTGAACTTTAAAGAGAGCCTCAGTACTCACTCAAACTTGGAAAGAGGTGAAATCTTTGTTCTTGTCCCAAGGTTGTGCCTTTGGGAAGCAGAGGTGGAGTCTATGATACAAGATTGTTGGACAGACACACCTGTGGGTAGGAGGGGATTAAAGTACAGTGGACAGAGGTGGACAGAGGTGGAGGCTGCCAGTAGGGATAGGGGAAGGCAAGAAACTGCTGTCTAATACCCACCAAGGTATTCTGCAGGTGGATTGCCTATTAAAAGCCTTGTTATTAGGCAGAAATATCTGAGCCTTCACATGCGCTTGTGCATGCATACACACACACACACACACACACACACACACACACACACAGAGAGAGAGAGAGAGAGAGAGAGAGAGAGAGAGAGAGAGAGAGAGAGAGAGAGAGAGAGATACCCAAGACCACCCCAGAAGAAGGCATGACCAGTGGCCAGAAAGCTCTCAGCAGCAGAGGTGCCTCGCCAGAGGAGCTGACAGCTGGAGGCTGTCTGTAGATCATGCTCCTTGCAGCTGGGTAGCAAAGGCCTTTCTTGAAGAAGAATCCCGGCACTACATCTCTGTCTATTACAGTTCCAGAAGGCAAAATCAGCTGTAAGTGCTGCCCAGGGCTTCCCAGCTGCTGGACACCTCCAGGCCAGCCCACTGCACTTGCCCTGTGAGGCATCAGATGAGCTTTGTGCAGAGCTACTGGAGAAGTTGCCTGCCTCTTCCTGTGCAGTCCCTGTACCCCTCACACCTTATTGTAGATGTGGTTGCTTTCTCTGTCCCACCTTTAGAAGGTTTAACAACACTAACAAATGCCAACTCCCTGCTAGAGGTATTGAGGCTGGACTGAGATAGTACAGACTGGTCTCTGCTCTCAAATAGCTGACAATCTAGGGCAGAAAAGTGTGGCTGAGCTCGCAACAAAACCAGCTGTTTTCATCTAAGTTTGACCAGAAAATAAAAAGAGTACCTGAAAAACACTGGGTAGTGGTGGTGCACAACTGTACTCCCAGCACTTGGGAGGCAGAGGCAGATGGATCGCTGTGAGTTTGAGGCCAGCCTGGTCTGCAAAGTGAGTTCCAAGACAGTCAGGCCTACACAGAGAAAACTTGACACCCCCTCACATCCCACCAATGAAGAAGTTATCTGAAATATTCTGAACATACTGCTTCCTAAATTGCTAAAGAGATCATTAATGGCTATTATTTAGAGGTGTTTCTTGCCATGGCCAGGCACTGTTCTTAGAAGGCCATCTGGGCTAAGGTCTGTCACTCACTCTCAGCCTAGGAGGAAGGTTCTAGTACTATCCTTCTATTGAGATTTAGACATGTCAGTTAATCACTTGTGAAGGAGACTTCACCACACATATTCTAGCTTCTTCAAAATGTTCCGCTTTCAGCTGTATGATCTACTCTCTCTCCCAATTATCTGGTACCTCAGTTATCTCTTGGGACCTCGTCAAATGGGCAGGAAGAGAAGAAGCTTATGCACAAATGGAAGACACTAGAGAAGAGGAAGCCTCGGAAAGGTAAATAGGTGGGTGCAAGACAAAAAGGACTCTTCAAGCAGGAAGATAACACAGACAAGGTCTGTAAAAGCTATCAACAAGAGTCTAAGGAGATAGCACAGAAGTTAAGAGCACTGGATTTATCTTGTAGAGGACCCAAGTTTGATTCCCAGCATCCACAGGGCAGTTCACAACTGTCTGTAACAGTTCTGGGGTATCAGAACTCTCTTCTAACCTTTATACCTATGGGGTACACTACACAGACATACATACAGGCTGAATACCCATATACATAAAATAATATTTTATATGAAGAAATATTAGCAAGAAGTGTTACAAGTAAGGATTTGAGTGCCAGTATTGTGTGTGTGTGAGAGAGATCCCTTTCTAGAAATCACCGAGAGGGATTGTAGTAGAAGATAAACAGGACAAGACAGGACAGGTACTAACTGATGGCTGCCTGTCCCTCTGGGGAGTTCTAGGGGATAGAATAGAAAGAGCTCCAGTTACCCCACTCAAGGGTCAGAACAGCTGAGGCATTGACCTACTGGGTCCTATCAGGCATCAGAGAAGGCCCCTCCCAGGGTTAAAATGCTGATCCCCCCCTTCCTCCACCTGCACTGTGCACAGGTAGGACACACCTGTGCCAGAGTACAGCATGCCAACCGAAGCTTGCGGGTGGGAAGGCAGGTGCTGACAGACAGCAGGGTGCTCAATAGGCATGCACAACAATGTCTAATCCCATACGGATGTGGTTAGGATACTGGCGGGCTCGGCCAGGACACATTCTAGAGGTGGTTCGCACACACACGCGCGCGCGCGCGCACACACACACACACACACACACACACACACACAAGACTTCTACCTCTTAATCCCCAGAGTCTAGAATTGTGTTACTCTCCATAACAAAAGGAACACTTCAGGTAGAAGAAATTAGCAATCTTAGAAATGGGGGGAGCACCCTGGCCCAGTATCTACAATAGGAGATATGATATTGGAAGAGGGAGCCATAAAGAAGGGGCCATGAAGCATACCATGCAGGTGGTCTCTGGAAGCTGGGAACGGCCAGTTAGTGGGGCCTGCACCTTGTAGAGCCTCCACAGAGGATCAGGTTTCCATGGACCTCAGCTGCAACCTTAGAGAGACTGAACTTCAGTGCCTGCCTCCAAGAACTGTCAAACTAGATATGTATTGTTTTAAGTCACTGATTCCATGGTTACATCTGTTACAGGGACAACTGCCAACCCCTATAGTCCTCTTCCACTGAGGCACTGAGTGAGTTTGCAAGCAAAAAGGTCATTTTTTTCCCTTGGAGTCTTGGATTTGTGCAGTGCTTAAATTTAGAACTTTCTTGGCAATACCTCATAACAATGGCTTTGGGTTGGTTAGGAAAGCCTTACCTCCATGTTTTCTTTCTTCTTTTCTCTTTTTCTTTCTTTCTGTTTTGGAAGCTGAGGCTCAGAGAAGCCAAAGGGATTTTCCTGGACTTCTCAGCACATTGGCAAAGGAAGCAGCTCCATGCACACACCTGCTTTGTTCCTGGTTCTGCAAACTGTGGACCTTCTCACACAGGAGCAAGTCTATTGCTTCCAGGAGTTTCTCTCCTCTCTGCCTGGGGATAAGATGCTGCTCAGATGTTACCACAGGAACCAGAGCCATACCCTTTGAAATCATGGACTCGGTCCAGGAAGAAGATGCAAAAGCCACTCTCAGCCCACCTGCGCCCTTGACCTATATTTGCTGACTTTCTTAATCCAACAGATTGCAGAGAACTTCTACCGTATATGTGGAGAGGGGCTATGTAGGCAGAGTTTCTCTGTATCTTGGCAGCCGCTCACAAATAAAGATTCAGAAACTTATTATTAATTATAAATGCTTGTCTGATAGCTCAGGGTTGTTACTAGCTCACTCTTACATTTTAAATTAACCCATATTTCTTATCCACCCTCTGCTACTTGGCTTGGTACCTTTTCTTAATACAACAAGTTGATTTCCTCTCAGTGTCTCCTCCCAATTCTCAGAGACTCCTCTCCTTTGTGATGCTCTCTCTCTCTCTCTCCCTCCCTCTCTCTCTCTTTGTAAGTCTCACCTAACCTCTACCTGTCCAGCTATTGGCCAGTCAGCTTCTTTATTAACTCAGTCACAGCGACACAAGTTAACACAGGATAAAGGAGTATTCCACAGGGCCACCCTATGTTTGCTCCCGCATTTTATCCTAGGGGAGTGGTAGAAGAGGAAGTGATGAACTAAGTTATGATACTAGTTAAGCTGAATGAGCTTGGCCAAGAAATGTTACCTTTCAATTCCTGGTAATATAAGAGCCCCTGGCTTGCCATACACCAAACCAAAAGAGGGCGAGGAACAGCTGAGTCACCTATATAGTATCACTTAAGCAAAAGCTCACCCCAGAGTATCTTAATTACCTACTATTAGGGTGCCTGAACTGCTGTACTAGATATTCGTGTCTTTAGGGAGAAAATCTTGTTTTCGAAGGTCTACTACTACTGTGGTTTGAATGTAAAATGTCCCCATGGGCTCATGTATGTGAACTTGGTCCCCAGTTGGTGGCACTGTTTGATAGGGTCGTGTAACCTTTAGGAAGGTAGAACCTAGCTTGAGAAAGCACATCACTGGAGAGTTTTATAGTATGTTATGTATGGCTCCATTTCCTGTTCATAATCTGTGTCTGTCTTTGCCTCTGTCTGTCTCTGTCTCTCTCTCCTTCTCTCTTCCTCTCTCTTCCTCCCCCTCTCTCCCCCCCTCCCTCCTCATTGCTAGGCTAGCCTTATGTCCATGCTGCCATGCCTCGTTCCCTACCATGCTGGACTGTGTGCCCTCTGGAAACCTAAGGCTAACTTTCTAACTTCCTTTTGCTTAGATGTTTCAGCACATTACCGGAAAAGTAACTGTTTCACTCCATTGAGTGGGAAGCCCTGGGTAACAGCTTTGCCTGGAGTTCTGATGGAGAGTCGCTCTAACCCAAGATTACTGCACATTTGCGGCTGTGTCCTCTGCCTGAATATAAGACATATGCAGAAAAGGGCCTCTGTGAGCAGGAAGATGAACAGAGAGCCCTGAGGAAGTCAGAGAGGGAGATGCCAAAACAAAAATCTTCATTCTGTCTCTTGCTTTTGTCCTAAGTTGGTCTTCAGGCCAAAGGCCTGAGCTCAGGCTCACTGCCACATTTAATCGGCCAGCATTCTCTTCCTGGTGTTTGTTCCTTTCGGGTACAGCCTAGCAGGAACCTCATTTGGAATCCCAAATGCAATTTCACCAAAATTGTCTGCATATTTGAGGTCAAGGAAGGACTGTGTGATAAAATCTCTCAGTAGATCTGGATCCCGGTCTCTGCATTTGTCGGTTGCAAGAGTCCAACAGTCAAAGTCACATTTAATTGCAAGGGATTCTAAGGAAGCTGAGGCTGAGGTCAACTTCCTTGATAGTGCTGTAGAGAGGAGATGCTCCCAAGTCAGCACTGTGGGGATGAGGGGGAAGAGAAGGAAGGCAAAGGAAGGATGGAGACACACAGAACACAACTCAGTCACACCGGAAACCTTCAAGGACACTGCAGAAAACTCTGCATTTGGAGCCCTCTGACAGGAGGTGGACACCAAATGCCTGTCACTCCTGATCATTTATATCTCTGCTGTTTATCCCAGCTCACTCTCAGGGTATGTATCTCCCTGCACATCCAGACCGTGATTCAAAGCTTCTTTAGGAGTCTCTAGAGAAGCCAAAGCCATTGTGGTCTCGACATGATGCTCGAAACATTGCCCTGGATCAGACAAATCCAAGCTGAAAGCCCAGTGGCCAGGTGAAGCAGGACTTCAGAGCTATTGTCAGCACGAAAGGTTGGGAAGCACGAGTGGGCAAGGAGTGCGGGTAGGGGTCAACGGCCCTCAGCCAAATGATGCTGCTGCTTAAACTTGGACTGTGTGCCTGTTCAAAAAATCAGAAAGCAATGGACTTAAGGATCTGTCCATCCAGTCGCATCTCATGCAGACTCAGAGCTGAAAAAGCCAAGTATCCTCCTCCATTGACTCCTTAAACTATCTTATGACGCTCGAAAGTTCTGGAGTTTAGCATCTTAACCACCTGTGCAGATTACCTGCCATGTACAGAGGAGGCTCAGCAAGTTGGCATATGAAGAAAATACTCACGCAGCTCAGGGGCAGCACAGCTTCGAGTTACCAGAGCACACTCTGAAAATGGCTGCCTTTCTCCATGAGAACCAGCTGTGCAGTACCAGCAGTAAGCACTCTTGTGTCTCTGTCTGTGTGCTTGCACTAAATCTATTATCATGACAGCATGCTATAGAAAACCAGAAAAAGAATGATGGAAGGAGCAAAGCCAAAGCACCCAGGTCACACCAAGCAAAACCCTTCTAGATGGGCTGACAAGAAGCCAACCCTCAGACACATGATCAAGGCTAGCGACAATGAGCAAAGTCCCACAGTAAATGCAGGCACACAGGTGTCCAGCCCACAGTCACTGAGACTTACACACTTGGGAAAGAAAAGCATATTGTTAGAGGGCACAAGACACTGTAGAGATTGTTACACAACATTCTTATGGCAATAGCAGACAGATACAACTTCATCAAGCCCAAGATAAACTCCTTCTCTGTCAATTCTCATTCTCTCTCTCTCTCTCTCTCTCTCTCTCTCTCTCTCTCTCTGTATTGGACTTTCTCATTTCCCTCATTCTTTCATAAACACAAGCGTCACCTTCCAAACCTGACCACAGTCTTCTGAGTGAGTGTCCAAGTTGACCTTTCTCTGTTTCTTTGCAGGGTACTTATAGGCACGGTGAACACAGGGTAGGCCTTCAATCGGCAGGTAGGAATTCTAGGCACCCATAGATTTCCAATGGCACTGCTCCTTGCTTTGCAGACTTTTAGAAGACGAGAGTTAGAAAAGGATTAAGACAGCATGGGAACCATCCCCTCCTTTTCCAAACAAGCAAGCTGAGGCTCAGAGTTCCGTTACTGTTCATGGCCATGTGGCTGGCTGAAAGCAAAGCTTGACCTGTTGGCCGAGTCTCTTGGCTATGATTCCAGTTCTCTGTTCCCCAGTGGTAACCACATCAGTTCCACAACTGTTTACCAATACCAGTGTGATGAGATTTCCTGCATGAAAGGAGACAGACCCACGATAAGTTAGCCATATCTTCCAGGAATAAGGATGGAGAAATACCATCACCACTGCTTCTGGGTGATTATAGCTTACTTAGCCCATTGCTTTTTATTTATTATAAAGATGACATTTTGTTTATCTCACCTTTGCCTCCTTCCTAGTTGGAAGAACACTGAAACCTCCAGAGGTTCTTACTGATTCTTTTCTGAGAAGACTCAAGGTCAGTATATTTAGTTACTCTTTGGACTGTGACAAAAATACCTGATAGAAGAAACTTAAGGAAGGAAAGATTTTTGGGAGGCGTGTGGTATCTGGGAATTTAGGTTCATCATGGCAGGAAATGCATGACTGTGGAGATGGCTGTACCCATAGTGGTGACAGGATGAAACAGCTATATTCACATTGTGATCAAGAAGAATAGAGCAAGGAAGGCTTTACCTCCAAAATGCCCAGCAAGGGGGAACCAACTCCACCAGCCATACCCCACAACCTCCTAAACCAGAGTTACCAACTAGGGTCCACATGTTCAAACACATCGGCCTTGGACGGTATTTCAGACTTTAGCTATGACAGTGAGTAGCTTCTTTTGCTTTGACAAGGAAGCATGATTTCTAATTGGTCTTAGCAATAAAAATATGGAGTTAGACATTAGGGGGTGAAAGTTGAAATATCAGAGAAGCAGAGTGGCCAGCCACTAGTTTTTACCTCTACAAAAATCCTCAGAACCAAGGCTACAAGATCCTGTTTCTATGAATCCTCGCGCTGAATGCTCCGAGATCCTGCCTCTTCCCACCTTATATTCCTCTCTCCACCCAGCCATATCCCTTCCTATCTCCACCTCCCTAGTGCTGGGATTAAAACTATACAATTCCAAGACTGAGAACAAAGGTGTGAGCTCTCTTTCTCTTTTAGACTGATTCAATTTCACGTAGCCCAGGATGGCCTTGCACTCACAGAGATCTGTTTGCCTCTGTCTCCTGAGTGCTGGGATTAAAGGTGTGTGCCACTGCTGCCTGTTCTCTATCGCTAACTAGTGTGGCTAGCTCTGCACTCTGATCTTGAAGCAAGCTTTATTTGTTACAGCACAAATAAAATATCACCAAAAAGCATTTTTAAAATCTCTGGTAATATCTTTTGAGGTTGCAAGTATGCACAAAGAGGTTCCCAAGTTAAAAGAAAACTTAGGATATGAAAAGTCAAAAGTCAAAATCTTACATAGAGGTCAAGAGGTCACAGTAGCATCAAGACATTATAAGCTGGAGAAACTAGTTTTCTACTTCTCCCTGCTCCCTCCCCCCCCCCAATAAAACTGGATTCTCCTTGCTCTGGTCAGTGTTATTCATCTCCAGATTAACAGGCAGGGCCATCACTGAACAAAGCACAGTTAACCTTGAACTTACATAGACGTCTAAGAGGGGGAACTTTCAGGCAAATGGGGCTGGAGAGGTGGCTCAGTGGTCAAGAGCACTCACGCTCACCAGAGGACCTAGGTTCAGCTCTAGAGGATCTACCGCCCTCTTCTGGCCTCTATGGACACTTCACAATATAGTGCACATACATGCAGGCAAAACACCTATATGCCTGAAATTAAAAATAAATAAATCGGGTTTTTTTATTAAAAGAAAATTCTGATTCTATTTGCCTTTATTCCTTCCTAAGAAGAATAAAGGGTCACTTTCTAGTATCTTTTCCCTCTATTTGTCTCAGCTGATGTCACTTCTTCAAGGAAATCCTCCCAGATGCTCAAGAAAAGGTCAGAGGCCCCTTCTCATGCTCCTTATTCTATGGAGTCTGAGACTCCTAAGTTTTAAGATATACCAATACGATAGGTACCAATCGGGGAAAATATGACACTATTTGATAACACAAGGCTTTCATCCCTCTTAGGATTTTTGTTGTGTAGTTATTAAGAGAGTCCTTTTAAATATATTTCGACAGATTTGTATGATCTAGCACTCTCGTACAAAAGAAAATACACTCACAATTAACTGGTGGAGGTAATAATCCTTAACTTCCTTTGCACATGGACAGACTCCTCCTTGGAGGGCATGAGGGACGGAAGGGTAAATGATTGCCTAATGGGCGCAAAGTCACAGGCAGATAGGAGAAAAGCATCCTGGTGTTTTATTACACAGAAGGGTGACTGCCGTCAACAGTTTCATACTGTATAATTCAAAACAGCCAGCAGAAAAGACTTGGAATGCGCTCACCACAAAGCCATGATAAGCACGTGTGATGGTAGATAAGTGCATCCTGAATTGACCCTTCTACAAGGTATGAAGTTCCCAGCGCTGCTTCTTCATACCCCCACAAAGATGGGCAATTATCAACTGCCCATTAAAAGCACCAGTCCATCAATCTGCTCTTTAAAAATGTGAAGATTTGGAATAGATTTGTGACTCAGAGTCCCCAGGCCCATGTCTTTACAGCTAGGTTTTGTCTCCTCACTATGACCTGCCCCACCTTCTACCACCTGTCTCTTTCTCCATGGCAGCCCTCTGTCACTGTCACACACAAGGCATCTGTTCTGTTCCCTGGCAGAAGAGTTTTACAGGCTTGAACTCATGCCTAGTACCTCCTCGGCTGGGGACTACTGGAGTGATTTTGATCCCCAACTTGTCAAGGTAGATTTCAAGCTCCGTGCGGAGAAGTCTCTTGCTAGAGTTGATATGGCTGGCAAAGCAGCATGCAGAGCTGGTACAATGGCCCAGCTAGGCTGGTTCCCAGTAAAATGCTCCCTCTGTAGAGCGGACATTCGTTCATCTCTTGTGCAAATAAAAACCCATCCATGACTCAGAACAGGCTGGTTCTCACAGCACGCATTGGTCAGGGTGACAGGCCAAGGCAGGAAACACAGCTCTATCACTTCCAAGTCTTGGGAACTTGGGCTAGTGACTCTACCCACTCAGCTCTCAGCTTCCCCATCTGAGAAAGGGGGCTCTCAGTCTCCTCGTATTTTTATGGAAGCCCAGTAAGCTACTCCCAAGGATGAGGCAAACACAGCACATAGGGAACATGGGGAAACTATGGCCTATGGCTTCTATTATAAAACAGACAACACAAGCCAAAGCTCCCTGCAGCAGGGTATGCAGAATTGTCAAGCATCCCACCACAGGATCATCTACACGCTGAAGTGAGTAGAAGACAAAAGTATGCCTGATGGTTGCTACAGCAGAAGTGCCCAATGCTCATGGGAACCAGGCGGGGTCAGGTGGCTTTTAATGTAACTGAAGAGGTGTGTCATCTCAAGGACAGGGTACCATATTAAAAGGAGCAGAACAGTCAAAGGTGGAGTGGAATGCTGTGGGGGAGGAGCAAATCTGTCAGGGAGAGATGCTCTGGTCCTATAACGCATGTGCAGAGGCCTGTGAGTATAAGGGATTTTCGTACATCAGTGGCCTATTCATGTTGGCTAGAAAACTAAATAAACAAAAGAAAGGTTGTATCTGGTGGGAGAAGGAAAGTAAGAAAAGAGTCCCAGCAAGGAGTTGTCTTGTCAACAGTGCTGTTTCCAAGGATAACTTCTCGACAGCACATGGGGGCATGGTACACTGTGAAGGGACAATTAAGAGATCATTTCCATAGCCTTGGCAGGAAGTGTTGAGAGATAATCTAGGACTGGGCTCATGGACCAGTCACTGAGCCACACTGTACAAGGAGAACTGTGCTGAGTAAGAGTACATGGGGAGATGAAGAACAGGCCTCCAACAGTGTGGCTCCAGACACTTGAGAGAGAGCTGGGTTTGACAGTGGAGGACATGACCCAGAGAGAGGCATTCAGAAAAGATCGCTCAGGACAGGAGAAAAGAGAAAACTGTCTGTGCATGGCGCCATCAGTAATATCACCATCACATGAAGTCTCCATCTCTCCTGGGGACACAGCACAGTGAAGAGGAGTGTCCATTCTTTCAGTAATGTTCCCATGACCAACATCCCAGGAGAAATACAACTCTCTCCCATCATTGTCACATAAACTCTCTTCTCTAGCATGAAGGGAATTTGCTTAAATAAAACATGTGTCCTTTGCCCCACTCTATTTACACAGGGCCCTTGTTCATGTGTGGAAATCTGTAGACGACACATGGATACAAATACACACACACACACACAAGTAGCCTCTATTTTCAAAAAAAGTGTCAATTTAAGTGAGATCCTCTTAAAAATCTTAATTTGGAGCCATTCCAGGGCTACCTCATAACCAATGTAAGATTGTCTTTTGCTCTCTCTATATAAATATTTTAAAACTTTTGTCAAATGGAAACTGACATGGTTTGGGGGAGAGAATGAGTATTGGTTTGGCTTATTGGAAGCAGGCAAGTGAGAGCAACAGAAAGAAATGGGAAGGGAGATCCAGGCAAAGAGAGCAACCTGAGTAGAGGTCCAGAGAGCTAACATTGCTAGCACGCTGGAGTGCAAAGGAGCGATGAGGACTGTGTTCAACTCAAGGAGCAACAGCTTAAATAAACAGGGGTTGGTTTCATGGAGTCTCAGACAGAACACTTGCCAGGTGCTGTACTGAGTCAACCAATCAAAGACACTAGACGTGACAATTCTGACACCTCTGTAGCTTTTCTCTCATTTTGATTCCAAGAAGATTGCATAGCTCTGGCCATCACATTAGCATCTGCATTTAAGATGTAAGAGGGAAGATGAGTTATGTCAGCTACTAGAATTTGAGTCCCTCCAAAAGTAGAGCTCAAGCCAAGGACTTGGACACTGAGGGTTTAGTTGATAAATTTGGAAGTGTAAGAGAAAGTAAGAAACATGACAGAAGCCAGACATGGTGGCATGTGCCTTTAATTCCAGCTATACAGGTACCTGAAGCTGGAGGGTTTTGAATTCAAGGCTTACTAGGCTATAGAGTGAATTCAAAGACACCGTAGTGACTAATGAAGCCCTGTCTCAAGAGAGTAAGCAGAAAGCCGGAGCCCAGCAGAAGAACTTGCCTAGAGTTTGTAAGAGAGGTGGCAAAGAAGCAGGAGATGGCAGAGCTAGAAGAGGAGGCCATGTCAGAGGAAAATGAGCAGGTCTAAGAGGAAGAGATGATGAAGAGAAGGGAAAGATGAAAGGAGAAGAAGAGAAGGGAAATGCAGAGGAGGGAGTGGAGGCTAAAGAGGAAGAAGAAAGCAGATGGAAGGGGACATGGGAGGTGAAGGAACAGGAGAAGCTAGAGGTAGCGGAACAGTGGGGAAAGGCGGAGGAAGAGCTGGAAGAAGAGTATGGGTGGAGGGAGGAAGTTTGAGAGGAAAGAAATCACTATGATTGCATGATGAGGAGGTTTCTGCCTTGAGCAACAGGGGCTTTGTTACACATTGGCTTCCTGAGATGAATACACAATGCCTCTGAGACTTTCAATTCTGAAAAGCAGGTGGCGGGAACACCTGCCCCTTGTCCTACACTAGCTAAGGATTACGAGCAATACAGGCCTACTTTGGCTGTTGCTTGTGGGTTGGCCTGGTGGGCTCCTCCAGTGTTGCTGATGCCTGGGAGCAGATATAAGGGCAAGGCACAGCTTGCACTTGAGTCCAGACACTTTCAGGATGGAGGGCTTCTGAAGCACACCATTTGCCCATCATACCTGCTGCAGCACTTCAAAGTGGCTGTGTGTGAGGAACACAGGGCACTAAGGCCACCTGTTCCAGCTAGACTTTCCTGAGCCTCACCGGTCAGAGCTATCCAGATTGGTCACTGCCAGCTGTAAGAGAGACTAGGTGAGCTGAATCTATCCTTCCCCAGCCTCTGGAACAGAGGCAATGAAAGGAAAAGCAAACAAGGAATGCTCAGAGTGGGACGAAACCTTGTATGATTTCAGATTCCTGGAGAACATGGTGGATCAGGTCACCTGCTCTGCTCATGTCCTCACTTTACCAATGTGACGGGAAGTGAGTCCTGATCTCAGAGTGCTCAGCCAGGGCTGAAGTTGGGAGTAGAGCTGGGGATTGCAGCGGGCCTTTCGAATCGGCAGGCCCTTCCAATCTTGCCATAATAACCCTCTTGGGCTGTGGAAGAATGCCCTGGCTGGAACTCTGTTTTTACAAAATGAAAGGAAGGAAAGAAAGAAAGCTCCCACATTGCCAAGGTGAGCTCTGTTGTCATGAGACCTGGAACAATGAACCTGGGCATTTGGACTTGGCCTGAGGGGCCATGGGGAGCCATTGTAGATTCTTAAACAGGAGCATGACAATTTGGGCTGCTTGTGGGTAGATATTATATAAATAAAAGGGCTTATTTCTTTGTTGATTAGTGGTGCCAATTCAGCCAAGAGGAAATGGTGTTCTGGACAGGCCCACACCTCCAGTGGTGACTGCAGGTGCTGTTAAAGGGAGGTGCCGGCTGCTGGCTGACATTCTCAAAAGGGCCCTGCTCTCCCGAGACCAGCTTGATGCTTATTGCTAATAACAAGGCTGGCAGCCAGCTGAAGCTTTCACTCAAAAGTCTCCAGCTCTCAGTAATCAAAGCCAGGCCTGGGTTGCTCCTTGGCCCTAGACTGCAAAAGGAATTTCCTTAATTTTTTGAACATGGAGAGAATAAAAAGAAGTACATGTTGTTTTATAGGGCAAGTGGGGTGGCAATTTGAAGGAGGCATTTGGACATCTCTTTGGAATTAACATCGGGACTCATTTAAGGCTTGGAGTGTTAATAAGGATGAGATGTATTTATTTTTCCCTGGGTTCATTTTTAGGAATCCCTGGGCAGTGTTCTGGAGTTGATCTGTACTGGTTCAAATTTCACACGACTCCCCTTCCATTTTCCACATTTATTTCCTCATCCCCACTTTAGCCTGACTTGTACCTCATATTAACCTGGAGAGACACCCTAGTCGGGATTCAGAGCCAGGCACCATCAGTACCCACAAAGTACTGCTCATTGGACTGAAGCAGCTCAGCAAACAAAACAGCCTTCTTTTACCCAGAGAATCTGGTTTGAAAATTGGACATTAAGTTACACTTCTAATTGAAATGAATTTGATGGTTTCAGAACAGTCCCCAATGACCCCAGCCCACATCATAAAAACCACCATGGGCAAATTGGCACCATTCAACCTTGGCTCCGGCAGGCTAGGGAGCAAAAGAAGATGTCAACTGAATCTGTGGTTGTTTTTATCCTCAGATAGACAGGCTGGAGCAGCTTCCAGAGGGGAATTCGTGGGTCAGATTACATCATTTTCTTGGCAGCCTGGGAGGCAGTGTGGTATGGAAGTCTCCTCTTGTTTCTGACAGCAGTTGACATTTATGTCTTCGGTAACTCATTTTTGGATATTTTTTCATTGGCTCCTCCTCCTCTGTAAAGTAAATGAATCATGCACTGATAGTTCATTCAATTGCCTAAAACGTTTCTTAGAAACCAGGGATCCTGGTAGCTTGACTGGTGTCCATTCCAGCAGCTGGCCTCAAAAGGAAAAGATCACCTTTTCCTTTCATCCTCCCATGAAAAGTGATCGTGAGTGTAGATGAGCTCAAAGCAGAGCAAAATGATATGAACTGGAGAACACGTCCAGGTTTCCAGCCAGGGAATCCCCTTTAGTATTCATCCATGGGCTATGTTAAGGTGGTGACGTCTGGAGCACAGACAGAAGACAGCTCTGGACCTGGGCTAACATATCATGAGTGACTTGGGGCTGGGATTTGCTCCTAAGTGCATTGAGAAAATGATAGAGAGATCTGCAAAATTTACTCTATTTGATGCATGGGCTGGAGTACACTAGAATACTTTCAGTCACTGACAGGGAGGCAGGCCAAGGGAACTTGCATTAGGACAGCATCCATGGAAATAGAGAACAGTGGCCAGGCTCTACATGTCCTAGGTGTTTGTGGTGACACAGTTGGCAGAATTTAGTAACAGGTTTACTCTTGGTGGGAGGAGTGATAGATGGGGATGTATCGAGGCCAAGCTCTTGTGCAGAGGGATTTGCCACTTGCTGAGATGGTAAATATTGGTGGGAAAGTAAGCAAATTGAGAGTGGAAATTCAAAAGCCTATTGACCATTGTGTGCAGTTGGAGTGGTCCATGAGATAAACATTTTGAAGCCATCAGAATTCCAAAGGGGATGGGAAGCACTAGAAGCTGAGGGGAAAGCTTAAGTCATCTTCTCCTTCAAAGACTCTGGGCCATGTGCCACATCTTAGTCCTTTTCCACAAGCCTTCTAAAACCAACTATCTTCCTACTTCCCTCCCTCTCTCCCTCCTTCCCTCCTTTCTTTCCTTCATTCCAGGAAGTTGTGGGTAGAACAGAGACAGAGAGAATGCTCAAGCCATTCTCACCCCTGCTCTCAATATGTTCGGGACTTCAAAATCTTTCCACTCCCTCATCCCAGCCTTGGCTTTCTTCCTTGTGTTGGACAGAGTTCTGGCACAAATATCGGAGATAATCAGCTTATATTGGAGAAAGGCTTGGGCCGGGGTAAAGTGTCTGCTGTACACGCATGGTAACCTAAGTTCAGATCCCCAGAACCCATGTTTAAAACAAAACAAACAAAAACAAGCCAAGCAGGGTGGCACATACTTGTAACCCCAGTGTTTTGAATAAGAACAGAGATAGCCAGATTCCTGAGGCTCATTGGCCAGCCAGCCTGTCAAAATCAATAACTTTCAGGTTCATAAGAGATGCTCCCTAAAAAAAAAATGTAGAGAATCATTGAGGAAAGCCAGCCAGTGTCAACCTTTTGTTTCACATGCAAGTGCACACACATATGCATACACCCACACTAGCAAGTGCACACACATATGCATACACCCACACTAGCAAGTGCACACACATATGCATACACCCACACTAGCAAGTATGTTCAAAACACACACACATACCACAAAGCTATTTCTAGCCCCTATTTCATAGGTTTGAGCCCATGATCATTTGGCCCCATTTTGGCCTGTATTAAGGGTACACATCATGACAGAACCATGTGGTGAAGCAAGTGAATCGTGCCATGGCAGCCAGGAATGGAACAGAAAAGACAAGGCTCACGTGTCTCCGGTGGCCTAAAACCTTTCAGCAGGACTGCATCCAAAACATCCCACAACCTCCCAACAGTGTTGTAGGCTAGGAAGCAAACTTCACCACATAGGTCTTTAGCAGACATTCCAGATCCAGACTATAGTACCCTGCACCAGAGGCCCTTGTCCAAGGTGCTTTTCTAATAATGGCTGTCTTCTCCCACCCTTGCAGACAAGACTCTCTAGTCTGGAACAAACTGATTCTGAAGAGGCATTGGTGCCTAGCCAGGACACGTGGATGTGGGACTGGGTTCCTCTGCTCGCCTAGCTCCAGAGCAAAGCCTGCAGAACACTCTGGCCCTGACAGTTAGCCTGCACACCGTAGGCATGCAGCTCAAGTGAGATGAGGAGAAGAGGCGTTTCACCATGCGATTGCTCAGTCCGCACGTTGGTCACATAGCCCATTTCCTTGATTCCACCTTTCAACACAGATGAGAACAAGCTGGCTATTATTTTCCAGGCAAGCACACATCTGATGGGAGTTTCTCACATGGACATATCTCACTGCAGAGTGAGAGGCATGGAAGGAGAGCCCCGTCTTTAACTCTGTATAAAGCAAGACAACAATTCTGAGTTTTGTGTGACTTGCAACTAAGGTGCGCCGAGGAATACTGACCTAAAGAGAAGGTGGACTTAGACACCATTAACCCCCATCCCAACCCGAGTCTTCCTCATTGAGCGGGAAAATTATATTTCCCCTCATTTGGCCTTAGATATGACATTTTGGAACAGAAGGTCTAATGCTTGTAGACCTTAGGAACATGGGTTCAGGGACAATACATAGCAAACTGGTTGTCTGTCCAAAATTAGCCTTTTGTAACTCTTTGTCGTCTAGTAGCTCACCAGTTAATCAGTTATACTGACAGGGAATTCACTTGCTTACACGGGTTCTATGAATGGATGGTAGAAATGGCCATAGGACCCACCTAGAGCCCATGGAAACCAAAGAGTCTCCTCCATCACTATCATGATCCATTATAGGACCACCGTGCTATTCAGCACTCTGGAAGATTCTAGTGTGGAGTGATACAGGGCCAAAAACACACTTAGAAGGCATTCACTTGCCCAGAAATGCTGTACGTTTGTATACTGTCTATTGGCCAGTTAGTTCTTACCCAGAGCTATGGTCTTTCCATCATTCATTCAAGCTCTCAACAGTATTCAAGATCCCCTTTGGCTCAAGGTAACCAAGAGTCAGTATGGGTATTGAGGATGAGCTAGTACCCAACTTTCAAATCGGTTGCAAGTGTCTTTGAAAGGGGTACTAGCTCATACTCAATACCCATCCATCTCACCAAAGAGGAGGATTACTTAGCACCAGCCCTCTTTCTCCACCTATCACCAGGGTAGTCCACTGAGGATTTATCCCTGAGCCACTAATGAATTTTGCAACTGTCACAAAACAATGCAAATATGTAAGATCCACATCTGCTGAACACTGTCATGAGGTCAAACTGTGGGTAAATAAATGCTTGCTTCAAGGAGAGGGGAAATCTTAGGGTGAGGAGTGACAGGGCTTTGTTTGCATAAACCCAGCAAGGTATTATGGGTAGGATATTAATTAAATCATGCTCCTGGGCCTCACGAAGCCCCAGCTCAATGGCTTCAGCTTGTTGACAAACTGAGCGCAGGGCCCCCAGAGAAAGCACTAACATTTTGATGAGCAGGGTTTGTTGGGGATGATGTTTCCTAACTAGCAATTTAATATACCCCTTGACGTTTTATCTGAGCAACTTGAAAAAAAAAGTATGGATATAAAAAGAGGTGCAAACATCAAATATCCAAGAATGAAACTTTCCATCTAGTCTTAGGCCACTGGAATTGTTCCATGGGAAGAATTCTGTGCCTCCCAGCCTGCCTCTGGCCTTCCTTCTATGTCCCTCATCTTTCCTCTCCAGCACCCACAAGTCTGAATAATGTTGATGCTGCCTCAGGTGGAAATGAAGTTTTAATGAGTCTGAGAGTCGGCCCAGAACCCCTGAAATCTTTCCCTTTTGTTCTTCCTTCCTTTTTGAAGGCATTAACCTGATGGCAGGTGCGGTCTTCAGGGAAAGGGCTCTTAGGCAGGAGGAAATAAAAGACCCCATCACAGCTGGAGTGGAAGGCTGGTCATTAATAGGCCCTTGGTGGCCATCAGACATGCCCACTCTCTGAGAGACACTGACTGGGTAGATTCAAGCTCCTTGTAATTGACTAATGACCCTGTCCACCCAACACCACCATTCCCATCTTCATTTGCACTACATGGCCCCTTTCAGCTCAGAATTTCATGCATCACTAGAGGACTATAAAGCCTCTTTCATCTGAGAATATGCAGACAAATATGAAGTAATTAGTGCTTCCACTAGCCCCCTGGGAGTGTGCAATTGTCCTATGGCCCATGAGCTTCCCAGGCATTCCTTGATGTAGTGCTAGGGCCCAATGTCAGAAGTCTCCCTGCTTGGCTTCCTCCCTCTCCTTAGTGCTCCGAGCAACTCTCAGCCACATCTTCAAAATGCCTCTCAACTCCATCCACCTCATGCCATCTCTGCTCCTTCAAGCTGTCTGCTCACCTTGGCTGGGAAACCAGACTCTCACTTCAGCTCTTGCTCCCTCTAGTCTCTCACCCAGTTCTCCACCCAGCAGTCAGAGATGGATCTGGAGAAGCCATTTCTTCAGTAAAGCCCTGCTTGTAAGCCACTTACTGCAAGGCTCTCCCTGCCGCCCTCATCCTTCCTGACACTGGTTTACCTTTGGTTTGTCAAACATCAAGCGCTCTCCATACTCAGAACCTCTGTACATGTTATTTCCTCATTTAACACTTGGACCAGGAAGTACCAACTTGTGACTAATCCCTTCCACAAGTTGAAGTCAGAAGAACCATTCCAAGCCTCTGAGTTTTAGCGTGCTTTGTTACATAATGAAGTTTTCACAACAGCTGAGACAGCATCGATTTTTTTTTCCTCCTAACATAGATTTTTGTTCAGAGATTGCCTTTCTCCATTCTCCAGCATGGGATTCTAATGAAGAGCATCCCACTTCCAGCCCCAGACCTAGTCAATTAGAGCATCCCATGTATCCCTCTGACCAGAGGAGCTGGGTCATACTCAGTACATTATTCAAGCTACATCAGTAAAATGTATGAGCCAGGAAATGCCCAAACAAACAATGAAAAAGAAAAAGTCTCCCCAGTGATGCCTTCAAGCTCCTAGGAGATAAGATCATGGTTGCCATAGGGAAAAAGAGCCCAGTTAAAAGCTAATAAGAGTCAGGCTTGATAGCTCACACCTATAATCCCAACACCCAAGAGGCTGAGGAATGAGGCTAACCAGAAGTTTGAAGTTGTCTGGGCTACCTCATGAGTTCCTAGCATGCCTGTGCTACAAATTAAGACCCTGTCTCAATTTCTACTACTTAGAAAGGCGAAGGCAGGGTACAGAATTCATGATATCAACCAGGTACCTGATATGATATCAACTCCTGATTCTCTACTTTTGTGTATGCTACGTGTGTGTGTGTGTGTGTGTGTGTGTGTGTGTTTTGTAGATGCCAAAGAACAGACTCAAGTGTCTTTTCTCAGAAGCTATATACCTTGTGTTTTGAGACAGGGTCTCTCCCTAGCCCAGCACTCACAGATTTAATTAGGCTGTCTGGCCTCTGGTATCTGTCTGTCTTTACTCCCTCTTGCTTGAATTATAAATGTGCACAGCAATACCTGGCTTTTTTCACATGGGTCCTGGACATCAAATTCAGGTCCTCATGCTTTCAGGGCAAGCATGTTACTTACTCTGTCCTGTCCCAGGTTTTCTAATTTCTTAAGAAGTGGTCTCTATTTTCTCAAGGTATTTTAACTTGGATTTTAATCTACTGTGACCCCCAAACTCCTAGTTTCTGCCTGGGTGCAGCTCATCCCTGACTTCATCCTCCATCTTCAACCATGTCCACCCTGATCATCTCCTTGCCTTCATTCTCGCCTCATTGCTTTCACCCTTCTGAGTCTGTGGCCTTGTCTTTCAGGCCTCCTCTATCTTCCCCCTCTTTCTAAGAATTTAATAGGCAGCAAGTATGGAACCCCGAGGTTTTGATTTCTTTCGCATGCCTCCTAGGAGGAACACCAAGGTAAGGAAAAGATAGGGAGGACCAATGACACGATCTGAACCTGGCATTGAAATGAAGCCAGTGCTCTGTGATACGGCTTTGCAAATCAATGAGCTGTAAGATCTATCAAGGAACTCACACTCCAAGAAATGTCACCAGGCACACTGTTCACTGTATGTAACTATAGACTGTTTAACCTGTTTGTATCAAATATGGTTCTTTCAAAGTATACTGGGAGGAGTTTCTAACAACCACTATTTCCAATGTGTCCTAGAGTTCACAGTGTTGATCAAGCAATGGCAGCTTATTTTTCAACAAATAAAAGATGTGGCAAGAAAGTCACAAAGATCTGCCTGTCTCTACCTCCCAAGTACTGGGATTAAAGGCATGTATAACCACCATCTGGCGGAAGGCTCTTCCTTATACAGAGTACTAGCCAATAAGGAGAAGAAACAACAGGCTTAGACAATCATTGTTTTCTAGCCATCAGCCGTATTGATTCAGACAAGAATCCTGCGTAGATAACCAGAACAACCGGTTGAGTTAACTAGGGGCCCTGATACACATAGCCTCAGAGCAGCCCCTCACAATTATTAGTTATGGGAGTGAAAAAGACAGTGGCATTGCTGTGGCCAACGCTTCTTTAAAAAGCAATCAGGTGTGACACCAACACTGAGCAAACTGACCTCATGCACCCGGTGAAGGCTTTCACTGAGAAGCCTCTGTTAGATGGCCTCAGCCTGAACATGACTGTGAGGAAACTGTGGGCAGGCCAACCTTGAAGGACAGTCTACAAAACTGCAATCTAAGCTTCTTCAAAACTGTTGTGGAAGTTGAAGAAACGCCTGGCCTTGCCCTGGAACGAATAAAACTGAAGAGATGGATAACTCAATGCAGTGTTAGTTCCTGAATTGTATCTGGGTTCAGGAACAACCATAAAAATGGTTTTAAAGATGCAACATTGTACAGGGCATGGTGGCACATGCCTTTAATCCCAGCACTCAGGTGGCAGAGGTAGGCAGATCTCTGTGAGATCCAGGCCAGCCTAGTCTACAAGGGAGTACCAGGACAGCCAGGACTGTGACACAGAGAGACCCTGTTTCGTAAAACAAAAACAAAACAAAAAAATTAAACAACAAAAATAAAAAGCAAAAACAACAGCAACAAAAAATGGGACGTTGTGGGACAAAAGGCACATTTCACATATGGACTTCAACATAAGCAAAATTGAATGAAAGGTAGAGCCTCTGATTGTGGCCATGATCCTGGGGCTGTAGGAGGAGATCTGCTTGTTTGTAAGAAGAATTTAGGACAGAGCATACTGATATCTGCAGCTCACTCTTATCATGACCACTTCTGTGCTGGTCCATATGTGTACTTATGATGTGCATATGTATAACTATGCATGCTGTATGCATAGGATGATTAAGACAAAATATTGGTCATTGGTGTATTCAGGCAAATAATACATGGAATTTCATTCATTTTTTCATTCAAACAGTTTCCTTTTGTTTGGTTAGGTTTTTTTTCTAAAAACAAAGGCATTCACACATACACTCACATAAATACACACACACACACACACACACACACACACACACTTGAAAGCTTCTCATTAAGCAATGCAGGGTGTCACCCCTTGAAGGCAAGCAATGACCTGCTAACAACCTATATCTGCCCTGACCAATAAGCAAACCACATTTGTGATGAGATCTAAGCTGAAATGAATTAAAATTGCATGTGATTTAAAATTCACTTCCTTGAGGTCTCTGGCCACCCCCACAGAAAGATCTGTTGGCCAAAGCTGCCAGTAGAAGGAGCAGAATCTGCCTTTGCCATTTGGAGATGACCTTGAGCAGGCTGCTCTGTATCTCTTAGCTTCTTCTTCCATAGCTCTAGGATGAGGATAATCACAGCTGCCTCACAGTGATTCTGTGGGAGTGCGAGTTTAGAGAGAGCATGGGGGAGGGGAGGAGATGCTGAAGACATCTGTGCTCTACTTCTCATGTGAAGGCAGTGCCTGGCTCCTCTATGCTCATTGCAGAGATGGGATCCAGCCTGGCACTTGACATAACTACTGTCCTCTTAGTGGTAACTGTCTTCTTGTCCACCAGGTGACCCAGGTATGTATCTCCAACCCTCTAGAATAAACAAAGTTGTAAAACAGCGAGACAGGCATGTTGTGACAGCAATTGGTGCCCAGACTTTCTTCACTGATGTTATGCATTTCAATAATGTTTAGAAATGTAAGGTTTGACCTCCTCCTTTGCCCAGGTTAGCGTTCACAGCCCTTCACCCTCCTTCACAACACCAGGATCTGCCTGAGATATGCTTCTGTCTACACGCTCCCAGTAAAATGTACCCAATTCAGTCTTTATTCTGTCTGGCACATTCTTGGGTTTCATGGCACCTTCTGCCTTTGGTGGCCTGTTCTATATGGGGGCCAGGTTTTCTGGGATGCTAAAGAGCTCTTCCAATTTTCAAGGGAAGCAGGCTCCTTTCTCAATTTCTTGTATCTGCTGCAGCCATATTGTTCTTACAGACCTTGCTCAGGACAGAGTCCCCAACCCCATTTTGTCCGTTTTTGCCATCTGGTTTGTGGGTTCTGTAAGTAATATCCAGTCCCAGTCCTCAGCTTCTTGCTGTTACTGCATCCATCCAGCTCTTGCCTTCTCCATCTCAGCTCCTAGGTAACTCAGTTCCCCTTCACCCAAACCCATGAAGTTCCATTAGGGTCAAGGAAACTTAGGACAACTTAGCACACCAGAAAGGTCGGTATGTATCCCTACGGTAACTCAGTTCCTACCCCTCCTTTCTGCCCTGCCTACATATGGCACAGTGCATTGCTCAAAGAACCCTGCGCTACTCCATTCGCTTCTACTCAATTTTCTCTCTTGCAGGGGGAAGTTCACACTCGCTCCTCTAGAAATATGTGTACACCATCCCCTTGCTCTCAGCAGGTCGATGATCATGGTAGATGTGATGCTGCATGACTTCTGAGGTCATAAAACAAAAAGCAGGACAAGGTGACACTTGATCCTATGGGCTGTTCATGTTTGTAACCTAGCTGCCATGTCCTGAGGTAGCCCAGGCCACCTGGGAAAGTCACGTGTAGGAGTGATGGTTCCCACTGTGCCTCAGCCGACAACCACCATCAACTGGCAGGCATGTGATTAAACGAGACTTTGGATTATTTCAGTCCCAAGCCTTCAAGCTGCCCCAACTGATGCTTTGTAGAACAGAGAAAAGCTGTCCCCACTGAGCTCAACTCAGATGGCTGGATTGTGAGCAAAATGAATGCTGTCACGACTTTCCACCACTACAAACACTGCCTAACCAGACTGCACTGCCGTTTCCACTTCGCTGCTAGATACATGTCGGGATCACGACACTGCAGGGTGACCCTACCTGGCAGTCTCCACACTTTAGTATCCTGTAGGTCACAGGAGTCTCCCTTGTCGGGTATGGTCCCCTCAAACTTCGGGAATTCAGTTTGATGGCTGTAGCAAGACTCTGACTCTGCTTTGCCTATTGGGAAGGTGTTTCTCATCTTGTTGGGAAGGAATTTCCCCTATATGAACCCTATCCCTTCCCAAGAAGGTGCATGCCTTGCCCCTTCATCAGGGCCTCATTGTCATCTGAAATGCTGGGTGAGACACTAACATGCACATGATAAAGGTCCCAAAACATTTCACCTGACACATAGACCCTAACAAGATATTGACTTGATTATAGAATCCCATTGTAGAGGGCATCCTCAGAGAAGAATGACATGCCATGAGGGCAGAGAGAGATCACACCTGCATGCCTACGTGAGTAGGGGATTCTAGATGCTTTTCTTCTCAGTATTGTGGATGGAACCCAGGGTCACTCACATGCAAGATAGGCATTCTGCATTGAGTCACATCCCCAACCTTTTATAAATTCTTTATTCCTAAGTTCTTTATGTCACTAAGTTATCCAGGCCGGTATGGAACTCATCCAGTAACCCAGGCAGACCTTGAACTTGTGTTTCTCTTGTCTCAGTCTCCCAAGTAGTTGGGATTACAAACCTACATCACCATCCCTAGCTTCTAGATGTTTTAGAACACTATATGATAGACAAATGACAGGTGGAGAAGCCCAGCCTCATTTCCTGGCTAAAATCTATTTATAGATCTGAATGTTTTGATACAGACCTGTTCTTTCCACAGGTAGAAAGAATATTTTCCTCCCCTCTCCTTCTCTCTCCATGTTTTACTCACCTGCAAGAAACCCATATCTGTGAAGGCTCCTCCCCTAAAGGAAAGCTGTAGTAATTGTTTCATTTCTGGCAACAAGTCCATCCCCATAGTGATCTGGACTTATCCAAATCAGCTCCAGTGAAGTAGTCTCTTTTGTATTCTTCGTCATGGGGGTTGTTTGTGATGCTATGATTGACTTACAGTTGGCAGAAGGCTCTATCTCAAAAACAAGAACACACACATGCACACACATGCATACATACATACATACAGAACACATGAACAAAAATGAGTGGAGCCATCTATCAATTTGGTCAGTTGTTGAATTGCATTAATGATAGGGCTCAGCATGGGAAGCTCTAATATCCTGGTCATTTCCAGGGGCCACAATACGGCCCTCAGTGGCTATTCAACAAATTGGTACAAATTCTTCTCTCTCATGATGAAGAGAGATAGTAGATATGACCAGCAAGCCTATGGCTTGATAAATAGTCTGTCTGACTTAGTTCGTATTCTTCAAAAGCACGTCCTGAGACAGAGCTTTGAGGATAAGTGGTTTGTTTAAAAAATATCTATATGGAATGAGATGTTAGTTGGGATTCTCTAGAGACATAGAACCAAACAGATGTGTGTTGTTAACAGAGAAAGAATAGATGGAGGTGAAGATAGAGCTAGAGGTGAATATGTGGGTGGACATGGAAATGAAGATGGAAATAGAGACTGGAAATGGACAGAAAGCTAAGAATAGAGATTGAAGTGATGGTGGGGATAAAGATAAAGATGGAGATAATGTGTTATGAAGATAGAGATGTAGATGGAGGTAAAGATAAAGATGGAAGCCGGGCGGTGGTGACACATGCCTTTAATCCCAGCTCTTGGGAGACAAAAGCAACCAGAACTCTATGAGTTCAAGGCCAACCTAGTCTATACAGTGATTTCCTGGAATCCAGGACTATTTATTACACAGAAGAAGTCCTGTCTCAAAACAAAAAAAAAAATAGAAATGAAAAACAGATATGGAGCTGAAGGTAGATTTCCTTTTAATGAACTGGCTCATAACATTTATGTGTCATCTCAGACACAAACTATCCAGGACTACAGGAAGAGTTGACGTTACAGTCTCGAGTCTGAAGGCAGTCTACAGCTGTTCTTTCTTCCTCCTGGGACCTTAGTCTCTTTAGGGCCTTCAAAGGATTGGAGGACTCTCAGACCTAGTCCAGAGGACAGGATGCTTCCTCCACCCAATCTACCGATCGAAATTTTAATCTCGTCCAAAATTAGAAAAAAAAAACCTTCACAGAAACGTCTAGAATTGTGTTTGACCCAAACTGTACTAGCCAAACTGATGTGGAAAATTAACTGTCACCAGAAGGGAGAAAAGGGAGAGGGGCAGCCATGAATTGATTCCTTGTTAAGTGTGTTCTCTAAGACTCCGGATGGAATGTCACTAGGGAAATCTGGAGACAGCATGAACTGTGTCTTAGTCCTCTCTGCCTGAGAAGCAGGGGAGCAAGAGATAGTGTTCCCTTGTCTATTAAAAGGGATGCCACATCTACCCCATAGAGTTGTTGTAGAGGGGTAGAAGCAATGGATATAAGTTAGATGGCTCTCCCTAAAAAGAGAGAGAGCTTGGTTATAGACTATTTGCAGGGCCTGAGCACCAAGAACAGGAAGAGAGAACCAGGGCTGGAAGAGAAGTTGTGGACACCAGGACTCTCTGAGGTCTTTGATTTAGGCAATGTGAGCTTGATTCCTCCAGGACTCCTGGGCAACAAATGAATGTTTTCTAGCATAACAGAGTCTGTGGCTTTTAACTTCCATTTTTTGAGGTTAGAGTTCCCCAGGTATGGTCATGTCTATCACATTGCTAGACTTTGCTTCTGAGCCCTACTGATTCTTAGGCCATGACGAAGGCCATAAGGGAGAAATAGATGGAGGGATATATGTTGCAAGTTTGGTATAAAACAGTTTCTGTGTGACCCTGAATGTGCACGGTTCTGTTACTATTGGGGCACATACCAGTGGTACTCCTAGGCACCCCAAACATTCAATTCAGTGTGTAAGGTGCCTGACTCTGACACCCCCCAACAGGGACAGAATTATAGAGGGCAGCCACCCATGTTTTGATGAGGATGTGGAGAGAATGGAGTCCTTGTGCTCTGTGGGTGGGAGGTAAGCTGGCCCAACTTTTCAAGAAAGCAATCTGATTTGGCTCAGTGACATTTTGTGAGAACATGTTCTAGATTCTAGTGACCATCCTATCCTAGGTGCAGGAGTCAGAAAAAATATCTCACGCACAAGTCCGTGGAGGTATTTTTTAAAGTTTCTCACCACAGACCTATTGGTAGCAACAATCTGGAGGACAGCTAGCCTCAATTTGGGTTTCTATCCATAGGAAAGAGAATGGAAAAATATAGTGGGTATGTACATCTTCTAGCTTCATTTATATTGTAGTGGTAAAACAGCAGATAAAAACAACATAGTGGAGGAAAGGGTCTACATAGCTAACAATTCTTATATACTACATCACGTTGGAGAAGTCAAGACAGAAAGCTAAGCACCCAAACACATCATATCGATAGTCAAGAGCAGAGAGACACAAATGAACCCATGCTGTCTTCTAGTTTTCTGCACTCTTGTGTACTTCAGGACCCAGGCTAGAGAATGATGTCACCCAAGCTGGATGGGTCTTCTCGTATCCATCGTCAATCAAGACTATCTCCACAGATGTGCCCATAAACCAATCTGATCTAGAAAGTTCCCCAATTAAGACTCTATTCCCAGGCTATTCTGGGCTGGAGCAAGTTGCCATTTCAAAGTCACCATCAGAGTGCACTCGATGAACTCTCCAAGCATAGGAAGCTACACATAAGCACACCTGATGGCAGATGGCCCTTCTGCACGATGCTGTGACGAGCAGAAAAAGGTAGGAAAGTTAATGAGATATATAGCAAGATACTGGATATAAAAAATAAGAATTCCACCCACAACGTGTACATGTGTTAGGACACATGTTAGGATGACTGTGGGGAGGGACTGGGGATGATGAGGGCGGTGGCTCTATGAGAGGAAATAAAAGGCAAGCAAGCCTTTGCATGGAGCAAGTTTCGTTACGTGCTAACAGCTGGGGAGTATGATCACCCCACTACCTGCCTGTACCCAAAGGTCTATATAGATGGTTTTTGTTTGGTTTTCTTGAGATACGACCTTGCTACTTAGACAAGGCTAGCCTCAAACTCCTGACAATCTTCATGCCCTTTCCTCCCAAATGCCAAGATTACAGGTATGTACCAACATGCCAGGTGTAAATGGACGTTTTTGAAGTAAACGAAGTGCCTGGAATACAGCAGGTATTCGCAAACGGCTGTTAAGAATGTGACGGACTGGACAGTTGAGCTGTTCACAACCATGCCCAGCTAATCACACCCTCACCCTGAAAACAGGAGGCAGAGGAGCTATTTTCTCCACCCTGGTATCTAGAGAGATAGGTACTGGCAAGTGGACTCTACTCTTTTGAATAGGACAAATCCATAATTTATTTTTATTAACCTCTGCTTGCAACTGAGCACGTCCACAGTTGTTAGTGTATCTGGAAGTTTATCACCAAGAAAAAGTGTCGGTATTTCTGCAGCACTTTATAGTTGTTGTAGGTATCATGAAATATGCTTAGCAGCACTTGGAAATCATAATAGTTATTAGAGCTGCCACTGGATCGTATTTAAGGCATTAATAATTGTGCATTTATCACATTTCTGGGTTTTAATATTTTTATAAGCATATTTTAATATCTTCAGCTTCCTTTGTGACTGTATTTTTTGTATATGTTCAAACCGTTATTTTCTGAGGAAACATCCGTAAGCTTTCCCAGCTCCTGAAGGCAGCATAACACAGTAAAGGTGAAGATCTTCCCACCTCCAACAGGCTTTCTCACTTCTTCCTTGGGACAAGACTTGAAAAACACAAGCAGGCCTTCGATTTTGCCATCCTCAGTGACCAAGAATGAGCTCAAAGGTGACCCCAGCACTGGTGCTATCCAGGGGTGTCAGAGCCAGAGTGGCTGATGCCATTTCGCCCTCTGAAGTGACAAGAGGAAAGGAACAAAGAAAATGAGCGGAGAGGAAAGAGGAGAAGGGAGAAGAGAGAAATGGGAAGAACATCCGCCTGCTTTTTCACATCACCGAATTGAACTTTACTTTTAATAAAAGTATTATTAGTAGAAATGGCATGCTCATTATTTTGCATTTACAGGATACTCGGAGGCATGGTCCCAGTAATTATTTGAGATGAGCCAACACGGCATGTTCTCTACTACTGAATATGCTTGCAAAAGCATCCCCCATTTCCGAGGTTGCTTTTCCCCAGGCTATACAACCACACAGTCTCTGCTGTCTTCTTCCTCATGTCGCTTTGTAGCCAACCTCAGTGATAACAAGAGCTGCTGCACGGAGACATGGGTACCTGACTCTGGTGAGGAGAAAGATCTGACTCCTCTAAGTGCAAGGTCTGCACTAACCAACCATCCCACAGACAAGGCTTTTTCTCTTCACATCCAGTCTCCAGAGCTGTGCTTCTTTATGGCTCTCCCTGAGGCTGACTCTTGCCTACTGCAGGGCTTCACTATAGTACCTTTATCTGGAGAATGCAAGGAAGACCTTAAGAGCACAGTGGGACCCAGAAACAGGGAGAGGAGGGCAGCCCTGCTTGTATATTGAGAGTGAAGAGTCAAGGCTTCCAGCTCACACAGGCAAAATGAGTCTTCTGAGTTTTTAAAACACCCCCTGAGTATAGAGATGCAGACTCTCATTGCTGAGAAAGAGGGAAGAAGCCAACAGAATCCAGAAGGTAGGGAAGGGTTTGGGACCCTGCTGTACATCTAACACCAAGAAGCCATCTGCTATTGCTCCTCAACTCAATGATCTTATCTCTCTCCCCTTCGCTGGAAGTGGTTGGGGTTTTCCCAGGGTTGCAAAGCAAAGGTCCATGACCCAAATTCAGTTCTTGAGTATATTTTGTTTGGCTCAAATGTTGAGAGATACATGACTGTGGATGTTCCTGTGTGTGTGCATGCATGTGGAGGAGGGCAGAGGTCAAGGTTAGGTATCTTCCAAAACACCTTATTTTTCAACACGGGGTCTCTCACCGGCCCTGGAACTCACCAACTTGGCTACGCTAGCTAGAGAGTAGACTCTCGGGATCCACATCCCCAGACTGTGATTACAGGCATGAACCACCATGCCCACCTAGTTTGGGAGTGCTAGGACCTGAACTCAGGTCCTTGGGTTTCAGCCAGAGGAACTTCAACCACTAATCAATCTCCTCAGTATCCCCCAAATGGCTTGTAAAAGATTGTCTTGTGGAACCAATGTCTCCAAATCACATGGTTCCATGTGAAAATGTGCCATTTAAAATTTTTCCTTGGGGTTGGAGAGATGGTTCAGTAGTTAAGAGCACTGGCTTCTCTTCCAGAGGACTGGGGCTTACTGGCAGCTCACAGCTGTCTGCAATTCCAGTTTCTGAGGATCCATCACCCTCACACAGACATTTATGCAGGTCAACACCAATGTACATTAAAAAAATAGATCATTTTGAAAGGGGGACCCTTTCCAATTAAATTTTTTCTCTAGAAAGATATGTTTGGAAACACTTGGACCCCAAACAAGGCAATTCCTAATACCATATGGTTCTGGGAATCTAGAACTTTCCCCTTTTCTGCCAAAGTAAAATGGCCTAAGGAGGACACCATTTATAGCTCCTTGGCAGACTCTCTCCCTCTCCTATTTTTGAAAAGTTGGGGGGGGGGTTAAATGTTGCTCTGAGAAGGGGATATTCCATTTTGTTTGGTTTTATAGAGAACAGTACACTGGCCTGTCTCTTCCCATAGCTGGATAATAAGGGACCTAGGGAGTCTCTTACTGCCGTGCCAAGGTGACAGAGCCAGGATGTTTTCGCATCAGCTGGCAGGCCACCTGCTTACAAGGAAGACCTAGCCATCTGTTTCCTGGTGACAGCGAGGGAACATCTTTCTCCTGGCACGCCTACCCCCAGACTCAAGCCCAGAGACATTTTGTAACCTAAGAACAGCTCTTGCCTGTACCATACACAGAATTGCCAGATTCCTCCACTCCCTCCATCAACTCCTTGCTGATGGTGCCCCAGCATGAGATGAATTGGCTGGCTACCTCCAGCTTAAAGAATTGCTCAGGCTTCTAGGTTCCAGCCAACTCCCTGGAGGCCACTGACTGTGCCCATCAAGCAAAGTGGGACTTGAGAGCTCTCAGCCCATTGCGGAGCTGTCCTGGGAGCTGGCAGCTGATGACCCAGGCTGGGCCCTGATTGCCAATCTAGACTGCATGGCGAAATATCCTTTCCTCAGAGATCCCCTCAAACACAGCTGTGATTAGTCTAGTCGACCAGACCTTCCAGAAAAATCTCACTGATTTTGAATCGTAATGAGGAATCCAGCCTAATAGGGTGGAACATGAATCTAGGGTCTAAGTGAATTTTTTTTAACCAATGCATGAAATAAAGAGCAACGAGATAGACAAAAGTAACACTGACTTAATGAATGGGAAAGAGTATGGACAAGATACAGGATACTTTCCTCCTCCTCCTCCTCCTCCTCCTCCTCCTCCTCCTCCTCCTTCTTCTTCTTCTTCTTCTTCTTCTTCTTTAGAATAGAAGTGGGGACTCTTAAACTGATTCTTAACAACTTGAATTCTTAGCCGGGAGTGGCCTTACCCCACCCCCCAAAAATGAGGATGCTACTCTGATAATTAGCTTTCTGGGAACCTGAATCCAGGATCTCTCACTCACTAGCTGTGTGACTTTGGGCAGAGCTTGCCCTCTCTGTGTCTCGAAAGCATCACCTATAAAATAGAGAGAATACCAAAACTGCCCTCGCAGAATTGCTTTGAAGACTGAGTGAGATATGTATGTAAAGGACTCCAGACAGTACCACGCTGAGAGTTGGAACTCACTAAATATTACATATGATGGCAAGATTATTCTGTCTCTTTTGTTTTGCTTTGCTTTTCCTTTCAACGATTAGTGCCCGTGTTGACGTAGCTCTGGTTCTCTAAAACAAAAAATAAATCCCAATTTGTGAACACTGAACTCTGAATGAATGTGTTCTTACTAGCCAGCCTCTAGCCTTCTCCACAGCAGATCTGATAAGAAATTCTGGGGGTGTGCTCTCGCAGACGAAAGCACCCCCGCCCCGGAGCAACAAGCCCAAGGTAGAGAGCAGGGCAAGGAGCCCACATCAGGGGAGCCTAGCACAAGGACTTTGTGTATTTAGCTGGCCTGCTGGCATCTCCCTGCACCTTCATAGGTGAAGGTGAAACAGCAGAAGCCAATTTTTTGTCACCTTGTGAAATTATGAGACTCCATTCTGCTTGCATTTGTATCATCAGAGCACGCCGGACACGTGGGGTAATTGCTGTTGCTGGGTTACTCCTTGTAAGTTCAAACAACTTCACGTGCTGAATGCCAATGGGTTTGCCGTGATCTGAGTGAATTAAAGTAATGCTTCCTGCCTGGATAGGCTTCGCCGTGCTTCAGTCCGTCTGCTTCTGATGAAGGTAACACGGCAGGAATGGGGGAAAATGAAAACACCGTGCGGGTAGCCACACTGAAGTGGCTATCCTTCCTCTCCTCACTTCTCTGCTTCCTTTTTCTGCCTTCCTCCATCTCCCCTCCATCTCCCATTCCTCCTGTCCCTCCTTCTCTCCTGCCTTCCTTCCTCCTTGTTCTCACGCCACACTCCTCCCTGCCTTCCCCTCTTCTTTACATCCCTCTTTCCCTCCTCATCTCCTCTTTTCTCTCACTCAGGTTCTTTGTTCATTTCTTCTTTCCCTCCCATGGCTTCTTCCCTATTTCCTTTCCTTGCTCCTTCTCCCTTCTTTCCTTTCTTCTCTCCACCACTTCCTTCTCCTTCCTCTCTTCTCCTCCTTTTCTCCCTCCTCCTCTGTCTCCCTTCTTTTTCCCTCTCCAATTTTTTCTCTTCTCCCTTTCCTGTCATTTCCTGGCTCAGAGGAGAGGCATGGCTCAGGGCCTCTCCATGGTCCTGGATGCTCTTCCATATGTACACAAGTCCAAACACCAGGAAGCCAGGTGATTTGGGTTAGCTGAAAGAAGGGATTTCTCAAATCTGCCACAGGTCAAATCTCTAAGATGCAAAGGTAAAGTAAGCCTCTTTCCTTAAAGGTTAACTTGCCCATTTTAATTGCCTCTTATGGAAGATGCCTCCACATCTTTCCCAGCTCACTAATGCTCCATGTCTCCCACAGCCATTTTCTTCCTCTAGCCGCAGAAGCATGGGGTACTGAGACACCCAATGCTTACCCTCTGTACAAATATGAGTCCATAGTGACACAAGACCCAGGAAGAACTTGGAGCCCTTTATACAGGTACCAAGCATGCCAGGTGCTTGTGTTCAGGCACCACCACTGAGTAGCAAACTACGCTGACCCTGCAAACAAGTAAGTATTACCATGTCTTGGGGCTGAGAACTGAGAGGACTCAGCAATGCAGTTCTCACTTGGGATGAGTGGTGGCAGGGGTTGGGACCCACAAAAGGCTCAACTGGATGGGCTATCCAAGGTGGCTCCTACACAGTGATAGTCACCATTGCTCACTGATGGCTAGAAGGTTAGCAGAGACTCTCCCTGGAGCACCTTTACAGGGCCTCTGGTGTGCCTCAGGCTTCTCAGCACGGTGCCTGCGACAAACATGGAGAGCCTGGACTCCCCGAAGGACAGGTGCATGAAGAGAGTCCCAGGAGAAACAGACAGAAGCTGCCTGGCCTTTTAGGAGCCAGCTTAGACACCACGGTGTCATTTTCTCCATACACAGTTGGTCAAAACAGTAGCAAGCCTGGCACATTCCAGGGGAGAAGGCATAGATGCTACCCCTCAATGGAAGAGTGCCAAAGAATTTAAAAACTGCTACAGTGTTGTTTGAAAACAAGAAATTAATTTTATTTAACTTGAAAGTCCTGATTATGCCAAAACACCAGCCTGTCTGGTTAGCAGGAGAGAGGTGGAGAAGGGAGGGGAGAGTGGCAGAGAAGGGAGGGAAGAGAGGTGGAGAAGGGAGGGGAGAATGGAGGAAGTGAAGAGAGCAGCGAGTGAGTGCATTTCATACTTTTCAATTAGCCTTTTAAGGGTCAGGTAACAAATGATAAACACTCAACATAATTTAATTTTAAAAATGGAAAAAAAGCAAACTAATAAAAGTGCTTGTCGCAGAAATCTGACGATCTAAATTTGGTCCCCAGAACCCAAGATGGAAGGAAAGACATGACGCTCAAAAGTTGACCTCGACCTCCACACATGTGCTCGCACTCTCTTGTCCTCTTTATCACACAATAATAATAATAAATTAAAAAGTTTTTAAACTTATTTGGTATTTTTAAAGTTGGAGACATACCATAAAACTGAATTTTTATCATCTCTCACAAAGTCAAGTCTAGGAATACAGTTTCTCCATCCCCCAAAGGCAAGCACAGCCTGGTAGGGTTGTATCCTTTCAATAGGACTGCTGTACACCTACTCACTACCACCCCTCCCATCCCTATTGCCTCCTGTGCTGCTTTAAACGAAAATGGCCCCATAGGCTCATAGGGAATGAATGGCATTACTAGGCGGTATGGCCTTGTTAGAGTAGGAGTGGCCTTGTTGGAGAAAGTATATCATTGGAGGTGACTTTGAGTTCTCAGATGCTCAAGCCATGCTCATTGTCACCGACACTTCCTGCTGCCTTTGGATCCAGATGTAGAACTCACAGCTACCTCTCCAGCACCATGTCTACCTGCATGCTGTCATGTTTCCTGCCATGACAATAATGAGCTAACCCTCTGAACTATAAGCCAGCCCCAGTTAAATACTTTCCTTATGAGAGTTGCTGTGGTCACGGTGTCTCTTCACAGCGATAGAATCCATAACTATGACCCCTCCAGATCATGAGGGTATATATCAGTAGCCATATAGCTACATAGCTAGATAACTTACTAGGTTATTTTTCCCCACCCCTTGGATTTGACTTGGTTTCAGTCAGAACAAAATACTTTTCTTGGCAACATGTCTTTGTCAGAAGTGGGAGAGTACAACACTGAGCTACCTATCAACATGAATAGAAAAGGGCATTTTGAGGACGTAGAACCTTCCTGTGCTCTTCTGGATACACACTAAACAGGATCTGTGTTGACTATTCTTACACGCCTGCTTCTCATTCCTGCTTTCTCCTCTCCATTCTCTCCCTCCTACATTCCTTTTAGTTCCTCTCTGTTTTCTTCTTCCTTTCCACAGGAAGAAGAGCTGATGGGTCCTTGCCAGTTAGTGGTGGTAAGTCAGTGTTTTCCTCTCCTGACGTCTGTCTTTTTACACAACAGCAAACAAGATTAAGACTTTGGAGCACTAACTGTTGCATTTGGTCCATCAGATGTCTTGCAAGTCCTCTGGGACCGCTCTTCACTGCTTTCCCAAGTGTGCTAGTAGGTGGTCTCTCCAGAATGATCTCCTTTGCCAGACCAGTCCTGGGCCTCCACAACCCTGTTTATGTTACAGGCTATAAGAAGATCTCCCCCTTCAACTGGTTCATGAGGAACAAGGGGCCATCAACTTCTTCTCACTGGGAATTCTTCCATGTTCATTCTGTGGGATGTGTGTGTGGGGGACAGCAAACTGGCATTTGGCTACAGAGTCCAGTCTTGTTGCTGAAGAGAGGCCAGGCATATGTTTGTGACTGACTTTTTCTGTCCCACATGGCCAGCATGTCCAGTTCCTCTAATGGCCATGTGGCGTTGATTCACCTAGTATGGTGATCATGAAAAGTGCCCATGTCTGTCAGCACAAGGCACAGTTTTCTGCATGTGAAAGGAGTCTCGGCATGTGCCAGCCCTCAGCAACCCTGGGGAAAACAAGACCAGGATTCTGCCTCAGTGGCTCAAGCCTTTAGCAGTGAGACAGCCAGCTACACTGGCTCATGCTGGAGCCCATGAGAGGTCTCAGGTGAAAGGGCCCTGAGCTATGCCACACGTAGAAGAGCCAACATGGTGAGGAGTGAGTCTTGAGGAGGCTCCACCTGCTCCCATCAAGAAACCAGGTATTTTAACAGGAAATTTCCCTTCAAGAATGTTCTGGATGGACATGATGGCACATGACTGCACTCCCAGCACTCGAAAGACTAAGGTGGGAGAATAATGAGTTTGGGGCCAGCCTGAGCAATGTAGTGAGAGGTTCTCAAAACAAAACAAAAGGAAACTTCTGTGAGATCCTTCTTGTTTAGATTTGTTTACCTTTGTTTTATGGTTGTGTGTGTCTTGCCTAAGTGCATACACCTGTGCACCACCTGTCCAGTGCCCACAACAATGAGCATGGGCATCAAATCCCCAGAGACTGGACTTACAGATGGGTGTGAGCTGCCATGTGGGTGCTGGGATCAAAGCTAGATTTGATTCTGTGAGAGTAGTGTCTTAACACTGAGACACCTCCTCAGCCCCTGTAAGTTTTTGAAGGAGACATTTTCCTGACACAGTTCCTCAGGGAAATGGCTCATAGCTCTTAGGAAAAAGACACTTCATCTCTCTTGGTGCTGCTTTGACTCAGAGAGATGAGCCCATGAGCAACGAAACTGATGTTTAGTTTCCCATGAGAAGCAGTGTGTGTGTGTGTGTGTGTGCGTGTGCATGGATAAATGTACATGCATACATCAGGACATGTGGATCTGTATCTGCAAAGGGCACATACAAGAATTTCCTGTCTGCATGTGAATATGTATGTTCTTTCATATTTGTGCATGCATGTGTCTGAGTACTGGCATTGTTTTCATGCATCATAAGAAATCTAACAGGGAAGTAGGAAAGCCAAGGGATGTCATTAATTCAACATGGAGCCTTCCCTACTTAGGCCTCTCCACCATTAAATACCCACTGGTGTAGACCAACATGAAAAGCAAAGGGAAAGTCATGCAAGTGTCACGTGGTGTGACTTTTCCTAGAGAGAGAGAAACAAAAGTCTGTTCACCCTAGATAGGACACCAATGAAAGGTCTAAGAAACAATTCCATGGAGTCTAGCTTAGTGAGCCGGTGAGTCTACTGGGGTTAGAGGGGTATAAACTTAGGTGACGGAAAGACTGCTGCCTTACCAAAAAGCCCACCCCGGCATGGGCAATGAATGACTCATGAACGCTGCATCCCTGGGGGTTGCTGCGTAGCTCTCCAGGCATCTGGGCCAGCCAGAGCATCTCTTCCTCACAGCTTGGATAACCTTGGTAAGTGGCCTTGGGTATCTTCCAACTTTGAGGAACTTCCCTCATCCAACCCGTAACTTTGATGCACTTCCTGAGTTCTACAGCTCCCTTCCTCCCTCCAGGAATAAAGGTTTCCCTTCAGATGAAATGGCTCCACATGCCCATATGCCCATCATTGGATGAGGCTGTCATCAGGGCAGCAGCTGAGACTTAGAGCCCCCGGTCTTAGAGCCCTCTGCCACAAGGAAGTCCCCGTGGCCAGTTATGGTCTGTGGTACCCCACCCATCCCTGCTTAGATCACTCTAAGCCTTCATGCTGAGACCATAAGACTGGGCACTGTTGACTTTATAACATAAAGAACCCTTCAATTGTGAAATTAACCAAGAAGGAGATTGTTTGACTTAAAAAATCTGGGCCAAATAAATACTCTATATTCTCTGAGCTTCAGAGACCTCATTTAAGTGGAGGGCAATAATATCCCCTTCCTCAAAAAGACAGAAGGCCACATAGCTGGTGAACAGACACATGCAAAACCAGCCTATTATATGCACTGAAATGGACAGGGTAGTGAGAGGAGGCAGAGACTTTTCCAACAGCTGCCCTTATAGCTGTAGCACCCCCTGCCCCAGCTGCTGTACCTTCTAGAAGCCTTCACGGATTCAGTGGCCTGGTCTGATCCCAAGTATCTGGGCTACCCCAAGGGTAGAGGACCTGGAAACAGAGAAAATAATTTGCCCACTTACTGTTCAATGTGGCATTTCCATGTCCCTCTCCTCAGCAGTTTCTGGGTCTTTCTTCCTTGCTTACTTCTCTGACATCCTGGAGTGTGGGAGGAATAGAGTACAGGCCTACTCCACTTGGCCCCATGATGTCATCATTGGCTTGCTCAGGGAAGATGCTCTTTCATGGGGGCTATTTCTAGATGCTTTGGAGACTTTCCGTGCTGAACTGCTTCCCATAAAAGTACCCTGAGACATTTCCCCATTGGATTGCTTTGTGGGTTCACTTAGTTACTTTCAGACTGTATAACATCATGACAACCCTGAGCTCCTGGCCACTGTGTTCAGCCATAGCCTGCACTGCAGCTGCCAAGGCTCTCCTCATACTGGCTTTTAGTGCCCTAGGATGTGCAGCACTACAAGTCTGCAGCTCAGGCTCATGCCTCTCAAGGGCACTTCCAACATGCGCTCTGGAGGCTCTCAGGATGCAGAGGAAAGGGTTGCCCCTAGCCAACCCTGGCTTATTGGCAGCAGGTTTGTGATAGCAAATGGAGCCAGGGAAAGGCTCGAGAAATGGCTCCCTCGTATTTCCAGGCTGCTACTTCCATAAGGTAACAGGGGTTAGCAGGAGATGCTTATGTGGCAATTTCTCATTCACTACCCTGTCTAGAGAGCTAACGTGTCAAGAACAGATCTAAGGTTGAGAGTGCAGCCAGAGGACAGGGCATCCGTTTCAGTTCTGAACCCTGACACATCTCAGTTGTGTGTCTTTGGCAAAATTGCAATCTCTGTGTCTCCAGTTTCCACAGACTGAGATGTCCCATGGCCTTCCCTTCCAGACTGCAGTGGGCACTAAATGAGTTATTATAGCACTGGGGCATCATGGCAGCGGGCACACATTAGATTGCGATACAGTAAGTGTTTGGTAACCACTTACCTTTAGCCACAAGGAAGAGATCAGACATCAGGGACTTAAAGGTGGGGCTCTCGCAGCTCAGCTCCAGGTGGCATTTCAAACTCCCAGTCAAGAAGGTTCCTGATTTGCCACATCCTCTTTTTGTCTTTTCATCTTTCTGAGGCCTAATAGCAGGTACAGTCTATAAGGCATTTTGTTCTCTGAGTACATGATGACCACTGTCTGCGTAAAACAATACCAAATGTTTTGTGGGCACTCACAGTTTGTTGAATAAACGAATGTCTGGGAATGTGGCTTGCTGTTGGAACTCCTGTGTAACATGTACAGGGGCCTCGAGTTCAGTCCTCAGCACCACAAAAAAATAACAACAGAAAAAAATCTTGGGTTGGGAATGTAGTGCAATTCTTAAAGTGTTTGTCTAGCAAGTACCAAACCAGGGGTTACATCCCCTACACCAAATAAACTGATCATGGCAGTACATGCTTATCATTCCAGCATGCTTCAGAGGGAGGGAGAGGGGGACCAGGGATTCCAGGTTATCTTCAGGAACACAGTAAGTTTAAGTCCAGTTTGTGCTTCATGAGACATTGTCCCGAAGGAAGGAAGGAAGGACAGAAGGAAGGAAGAGAAAGAGAGAGAGAGAGAGAGAGAGAGAGAGAGAGAGAGAGAGAGAGAGAGAGAGAGAGAGAGAGACAAACAGAGAGAGAGAGAGAGAGAGAGAGAGAGAGAGAGAGAGAGAGAGAGAGAGAGAGAACAGGTAGGAAGCTAGGCACAGAACTGAAAATGTGGAGTTAAGGGAACATAAGCACTGGAGAGACTTCTCAGAATCAAGAAAGGAAAGCAAAGGAGGAAAGGGTTAAAGGGCAATTTCCACATTGTTCTTGGGTTTCCAAAGCCTGGGTTCTGTGGCCTGACCATAATTCTTGAGTTTCCTGAACCAAAACACATGCAACTCAGTCTTTTGAAAAATCCTTTTCTGGTTTTAATGAAAACCTATCTTTACGAATGAAAGATGCCGGGAAAATGGAATCTGCTTTAGGGCACGTTAGTTCCCAACCGTCCTGGACCACCTTTCTTAATCAAATATTGCATGGTTTCAGAAAACCAAAGCCTCCAGAGCTAGCAAAAGAAAAAGGGTATCAAGTCAGAAGCAGGGGGAGTTCGGAGACCCCAGGGTACACAAAGCACGAGCAGATCTCCAGAGAAACAGCAGCCAAAGTCTGCTAGGTTAAGAACTGCCACAAGGGCCTCCTAACCTACTTAGGCACACATTCTAGCCCATGCTTCTGCAAGGCGCACACTCCTAGTACAAAATTCTTTCTTTTCCTCACACCCAACAAACTGCATCGCCTCCCTGACACCCCAGTAACAAAATGTGGAGGACCCTGTTTTAGTCTACGGTCCATTCCTCTTGGCTCTTAGCTATGGCCAGAAGGTATGGTCACAGAACTCCTGGGAGAAGATGGGCAGGCTGATGTGCAAGGTGTCCACACCTATCATAGCCTTTTAGCCACGTAGTGACTGGCCAGTCAGACGTGGGGCTTGCTCCGCCCCTCAGCTGTTGTAAAAACTAAAAGGCCCAGCCCCCACAAGCTTATCTGCACTACGTGTTCCCCACATGTGAATATAGCAAGTGGGAGCTGAGCATTTCTTTCCTTTCAGAGCCTGCACGAGCCCATCACTGCCCTCCTCCACCCCTCTAGGTACTTTAAGGCAGGCCTCAGCAGCACTTTCTGCCTTGTATTTAGCAACACCAAGAGCTCTTTTGAAAAAAGACACGACATTTAACATTTTAAGGCAAAATCTTCTTTAATTCCCTAATAATAACAAAAATCATCTAAAGCCACTTTACTACAGGAAAATAAATAACTACACACACACTTAGATCATTTAAGCCAAATGCCTTTTTAACAACATTTCTCAATTAAATGTTCAGCGGAGATAATATTAACTCTGAAGCATTTCATCCAGTTTTGTTTTTGGAAAAAAAAAAGCAGTGGAATATCAGAAATTAGACTGAAAGTTACCATTGCATCAGACGCTTGCCCGAAAGGGCAGACTATGGGTCAAAGCCACATCTCTCTGGATTTGCTGGCATTTAACTAGATGCAAAATGTCAGCATGGAAAATGGCCTGTTCAACGCAAATATGAACAAGAGAAGACAATGTCGGTATGCAACTGGAGTTTCTGCCAGAGAAGGCCTTTCTGGCTGTAGACAGGGAACTTGTCTTCTTGTTCATGCGAACCCTGTTCACTGGGGATGAGCACAGAGAGCTCATTCTTAATGGAAGAGAAAGCTGACCTGGGGGCCAGAAAGCAAGGTTGCACTGTCCTAAGGCATGAGCTCAGCCTATTCTGGTCCAGGCTATATTTGCTCTACTCTTTGGAAGTCTAAGGAGTCTTCCATATACGATCAGAGACACTGGCATGTAGCAATATTACTTTTGTTAGAGCAGAAAAATAAGCTAATATTTTTATCTTTATTTTCCCCCTCCCTTCTTTCATGTTAACTAGCTGTTTGTGGTAACTTAAATCCTCACGTTTACTGTCCTTGTTCTTACTCTTCTTGGACAGTGTCTATTCAGATAGATTTTCCTGCTGGTCTCTTCCCTGGCTTTTCCACAGTCCCTGATATCTTGCCCTGGTATCAGAAGCTCACCCACGAGTGACTTTGTCAAGGTGACAGGTGTATGCCAGTGATGCTGTCTTTGATTCTCATAGCCTTGACTCCTGGGGCCCCAGAAGGGTGATATCTGTGGAAGTCCTGGTGGTTCCACAATCCCAAACATGTGCCCCTGTCCTCCAAGGTGGCACTATGGTGAATCCACAGCAGCAGCAGTGTCTCAGTCCGGTGGCTTCAGAAACCTGATGTTCTGGGGACCCCGAGAAAGGACTGACTGACTCAGCTAGTTTAATAGGACATCCCTCCACCAGCCTGGATGACAGAACCTTTGAAGCTTGCATTCTCTGCCAATGAAACATTCCCTGCTGGGGCTCGAGTTTTAGAATAAAGTCTTTCTTCCCTCAAGGAATCCTTGGAGTGATTGTTGGTGACTCATCAAGTTGCAGTCCGAATGCTAATCTATGGAAAGCCTGTAGGATCCAAGGGCAGCTGGAAAGCTGACCCCACCAGTGAGAGCATTGGCTAGTACTGTCGACTTCCATATTTAAACAGAGACATTAACAAGGCTAACAAAGGTACTTAACAAGGTTAATTCTGTCAAGACCAGGAAGAAGATAGGAAAAGGAAATCTTTTCAATAAGACAGACCCTTGGTTCTCTTGTTTACTGGTATCATGGCAAACTGGATGTTCCCATCATTACGGCTGCCTCCAAAGAGAACTTTTTGTTTCTTTAACTATGGTTAAATCTATGACAATAGCTGTCTGAGCCTAAGTCACACACATATAGTCTGACCACTAACTAGGCCATGGACATGTTTGGATTCCTGGTGGGGAGTGGGCGAGCCTGAGACACAGATTTAAGTGCAATTAATTTATACAGGAAGTGATTTCAGAAGATGTCAGTAGGGTTCTTGTTCAGTTAAGACATCCACAGCTGGGGCGTTGGTGGGAATTGTCTCTTCCTCTGTGAACATGGTGCGGACCAAAGCAAACTACGTCCCGGGAGCCTACAGAAAAGTGGTGGCTTCTCGAGCCCCCAGGAAGGTGCTTGGCTCCTCCACCTTTGTCACCAATTCTTCATCGTGTTCATCGAGAAAAGCTGAAAATAAGTATGCAGGAGGGAATCCAGTTTGTGTGCGCCCAACTCCAAAGTGGCAAAAAGGCATTGGAGAATTCTTCAGGCTGTCTCCTAAAGATCCTGAAAAAGAGAAGCAGGTTCCTGAGGAAGCAGGATGCAGTGGCTTGGGAACATCGAAGAGAACCAGGTTCCTGAGGAAGCAGGATGCAGTGGCTTGGGAACATCGAAGAGAAAAGCATGTCCTTTGCAACCTGATCACCCAGATGACGAAAATGAATAGAACTTGCTCATCTGAATAATGTCTTCAGTTTACTTAGGTATTCTGGGGTGTAAATTTGGGTAGATGTGTTTGTTTATTTGACTTGTTGACTAATCATTCATGTAGCCATTCAAAACAACTGGCTGAAAAAAGGAGGATTTTTTATAATTTGTAAATTATAATTGCATACTTGAATTTATAATGTAAGAAGATGCTTCTTTTACCTGTTATGTTTCTTGCTAAAATCCACATAGCATGATATTCTAATCACTGATCTACCATCTTTGCAATTTGCTTAGATCTTTGTACTAATACCATATTATGGGCACTTCTTTATTGAAATAGTGCCACATTGTTATGGCTTGTTTGCTTTAAAAACTCAACTTAGTCTTTTTTACATTAAAAAAAGAGTATTAACTGAAAAAAAAAAAGATGTCAGTAGAAAGTGAGGGCATCAAACCAGGAAAGGGGCATGCAAATAAAAGAGGCCACAGAGTTGTGAACATGTCATAATTGTGGATATATGTCTACATCCCAGCTGTCCCACCTTCATTATCCAGAGGCTGTACATACACATGCACATTGACATGTTCAGGGTGGTGAATGCCAGGCATTTACAGGTTGGGCATAACAGCATGCTACCATAAATGTTTGGCATTTTCACCTACTCAAAGTGGCAAGTAATGAGTAGCTCATACTTGATTTATAGTACAGTGCTCAGATACTGGTGAAACCAAGAATATGACAAATGGATGCTGGTGCCGGAAGTTACAAAATAATCCCATACTTGTTCAGAATTATGTATAATAAAGGGTTATTTATTTATTTAGGGGAGACTTACAGATTACTGTCCTAGATCACAGTCCTCTGCACGAACAGGGAACAGGAACAAAGTCTAGCAGCCAGAAGCAAGAACTGGAAGCAAGAGGGGACCTGGTGCCCACATGGATAACTGCATGAGAGAACTTGGGAAGTAATTCTAGACAGAAAAGAATAGATTTAAGCATGGCTTCTTGATAGCAGCACTTTCTCAGGTGGGCTGTCTTTGCTAGATACAAGTGCATCTCATTTAAGAGAGGTTTCTTGACTCAGCTTTAGCTGCAAAAACCTTGCAGCTCTTTTAAGAGGCCCCACCACCAAACACTTAAATGATGTTTATGAGTAGCCTATAGTATGCTTCTGGGTGGTGGCAGGGACCTTGAAACTCCATAGAGTTGTTGCAATAAACATGGCTCCAGCCAGTACCTCAGCCATGAAGCTAGCCTCTCAGAAAGCTAACGAATGCGTTGGATCTAGCCATCAAAGCCATGGCTTTAGTCCTAGCCATATTATTTAGTAAATTAAAGACTCATATGGTCAGAAAAACAGATCTATACAGCAAAGATAGAATCAGACAAAAGAAACCTCTAAATGGTTTACAATGTGTATAAAAATACATGTAGACTTGAAAGAGAAAAGAAAAAGGATAAAGTCCTTAAAATAAAAAAGAAAGAGAGCAGTTGGGTGTGGTGGCACACACCTTTGATCCCAACACTTGGGAAGCAGAGGCAGGCAGATCTCTGTGAGTTCAAGGACAGCCTGGTCTACAGAGTGAGTTCAAGGACAGTCAAAGATATACAGAGAAATCCTGTCTCAAAAAGCCAAAAATATAAAAAAAAGATGAAAAATATACAGAAGACTCTGGACACTGTATGATATTGTGTTGTCTTTAAATTGTCTGATGGCTGAGGAAGGAGCTAAAGCTGCTAAAGATATTTGATTATAAATACTGCTGGATTAATCCAACATATACATTTTGAAAATGCCTTGACTTCAAAATTTAAGTCAAAGGTATGTTACTTTGGAGAAGAGGTTTTGTTTTTGTTTCCACAGGAAATGAAGGGCTGGAAATTCATTCTGGGTGAAGAAAAATAAGGTTTGATCAAGGAAGACCCCCAAAAAATCTCCAATAGGAGCAGATGGCCCAGATGATCCAACATTTCAGAGGACCTCTGTTGGAGTGTCCTGAGTTCTACATCCAGAACAGTTTCAAGACTGCTGGCTGAGATGATCAAGCCTCACAGAATATTCCAGTCAGGACTTGACCATAATCTTAAATTTTC
>JAQHUG010000171.1:3371442-3388292 GCA_028555095.1 Dicrostonyx torquatus | reverse complement strand
CTCAGCCTACAGTCATCACCCAGACACAGAGGAAGCAAGATGTGACTGACTCGCTGAAAAAGGTACCAAGCCACATGGCTAGCACAGACAGAATTATGGGCTAATATAAGTTATAAGAGATAAGAAGAAGCCTAAGCTAATAGGCCAACCAGTTTATGATTAATGTAAACCTCTGTGTATTTCTTTGGGACTGAGAAAGACTATGGGACCTGGTGGGACAGAAACCTTGATCAACAGGATGCCTTTTTCATTATCTGCCAAACCCTTCTGTTTCTTCCTCTGCAATCTCCCCAGGGAGACATCCTCACTCTTTTTTTTTTTTTTTGGTTTTTTGAGACAGGGTTTCTCTGTGGCTTTGGAGCCTGTCCTGGAACTCACTCTTGTAGACAAGGCTGGTCTCGAACTCACAGAGATCTACCTGCCTCTCTGCCTCTGCCTCCCGAGTGCTGGGATTAAAGGCGTACGCCACCACCACCAGGCGACATCTTCACTCTTTACCTTTGTGAATTGGCTCTTACTAATTGACCCAGGATGACACCTGACCCACACTGGGCCTATCCAAACTCTCTCTCCAGAGTACCTGAAAGCTAGAAATGAACTGATTTTTCTCAAGTGACCTAGAATTTAAGATGTAAGGTTGGGGAGCTCTAGATGGCTAATCCCTGTAGCCTGATTAATAGAAACCCAGAGACAGATATTAGGGTTCAACCTGAAGGTCAGAAAAGCAAAACAGCCAGTCACTGGCTCTTCAGTCTGAAATGGTGATCTTACCTTTAGGAATCTCAGAATGAGACTGGGATTAAAGGTGTGTGTCACCACTGCCTGGTCTATAAGGTTGACTAGTAGGGCTGTTATACTCTCTGATCTTCAGGCAAGCTTTATTTATTTAAACAGAAATGAAATGCCACTACAAATCCCACCACATGGGAGGATGCCTGAGTAAAAGACAGGAAAATGAGAGAAGCCCAGTAATCTCTCTGATCATCCCACTACCCTTCTTTCCGAGGATCCTGCCATCTTATTCTTATTCTTACCAAAGTTTACAACCCAGAGGATCTTGATTAATATAGTAAGTGGGAGAGGGAGGGGGATGATTAGCTCAGCATGAGTCCTTCAGCAACAGGATCCCTACCCCCAAGATGAGTTGACAGGTGACATACAGGAAGCCTGCAGAGGAAGTCTGTCAAGGAGCAAGGGGAGCAGATATGGATAGAGGAGTAATTCTGGCCATGCCTCCCTTCTGAGATGAGATAGTCCTTTTGAGTTCCCCAAGTTGAAGCAAAAGGCAAGGCCTTTGTGTCCATAGCTGTCCAGTCTTTGGATTCAGGCTGACCCAGGAAGACAGCAGATTTCCACGAGGCAGCTGTTCTCAGTGGAAGCACTGAATGGTTATTCAGGGACATGCAGCAGCTGTGGCCTTTCTGCAGGTACCCTCTCAGTAGCCGAGAATACCAGTCCTCTGGTGTTGCAAGGAAACCTTGCACATCACAGCAGCAGCCACGCTGCCCTTAAGGATTCTCTCATGGATATGCCACTTCACCTTGCTAATAGCAGCCTTTGACTTAGCCAGGAATGGAGACAGATGTCTGTAATCTCGGCACTTAGGAGGCTGAGACGGAGGACCAGTAGTTTTAGGACAGCCTAGGCTACACCATCAGACCTTGTTTCAAAATAATAGTAGCTATCAAGACAACAGTGACAGGAGGGTCAGTGATTTGTGTTCCATTTGTATTATCTTCATTCCTCCTTGAGACTAAAATTGCATCTCATTTCACAGACAGGAGATGGAGTTTAGCAATTTAAGGAATGAGCTCAAAATTACCAAGCTAGTTAAGTGGGCAGAGTCAAGATGCAAAAGCTTAACTTCTAAGCACAGGGCCAGTGGCTAGAGCCTCTGCTAGAATTGGACCTGGTGAAGCCATGAGCCACCCAGGGAGAAAGATTTAGGGTAGCCTAACATTTAACACTTAAGAGCCTACCTCTGAATGTTCCAGGCCTGATATGAGTGCATCCTTAACATTGTGTGTCCTGGGTACCTGCTCGCCTGACCAAAGTCCCACAGCCATGCTCTGCTATGGAGCCAATGGCATTGGTAAGCTCAAGGATCCTTACCTGAGGAGCACTGTCGTGGAGAGCTGTTCCATAAGCCTCACCAGGTTCTGCCCCTAAGTCTCATTTCTAGATATTTCCATGGCTAACTAGCCTCTTTCATTTTACTGTCTATTATGGTTTGTATCTGAAATGTCCCCTAAAGGTTCATGTGTTGAACACACTTGATCCCCATCTGGTGGCAATATTTTGGAAGGTACTAGAAAGTTTTATGAGGTGGATTTGAGCTGGAGGAAGAGAGTCACTGGGGATGTGACCTTGGAAGTTATCTCTGGCCACCAGGTTCATTTCTCTCATATCTCTTTCTTTTCTTCCCCATCTCTTCTCCCATCCTATCCCATCTCCACCTTTTCTTTCCTTATTCCTTCCTTCCCTCTTCCTCTACCCTGTTATCGTCCTCTTCCTCTCTCTCTCTTCTGTCTACCATGAAGTAAAGATACCATTCCCTCATGCCCTCCTCTGACCAAATGTTCAGGACCAAGCAAGCATGCACTGAGTCTGTTGAAATTATGTGGCACGAGAAGTTTTTCCCCTTTTAAGTTCTTCCCTGCAGTATTTTGGTCACAGCTAAGCAAAAGTAACTAGTACAAATACAGCATGAAACAAAAGATTTGATTTGTTAATTAAGCATTTCTTAACTTTCAATCATGTTCCTGGCCTGAATTCCAGGACACACAGCCATTCAGCTTAGAGTTGCATTTTGGAGCTCCTTCATTCGTGGATTGACCAACCTCATCACTGGGTGGAATACTGCCCTGGATATAACCAATCAAGTCCACTGTGTTTCTACTGTGCCCGGTCGACTGTGAGGGAAGTCCTTAGTCACTGTTTGCTGGGGCAGGGAGCTATACAATTGCTTCTTGTTATGGTATGGTTCTTTCCTCTGGGCTTAATATGACCACCTCAAAGCCATTTTGGAGTAGAGCTGTTTTGGACTAGTAACCATGACAACTAATTGAACAAAAACAACACAGAAGTAGCTAGGTCTGTGGCACAGGTAATGAAGCTATTGGTATTCCAGCCATTGCTCTCTCCTGTTTCCCCCAACTGCAAGCAAGATACTAGAATATATAGGAAGTGCAAGGTTAAGTGGGAGGGAGACTCCACGATGCAGCTTCGATGAGGTTGTCATCTGTGAAGGGGTGGGGCTTGGCAGTGATGTTGCTGTCTTGGGTCACCCACGCTTCTGTAAGTAACCCCTTGCCCATATTCTGCAAATAAGTGCAATAAACTCATTGACTGAATAAGTTGGGCTTTGGTGTGGTGGTTATTTTGCTGTTCTTTGTGCCCTATCTGTGGTGAAAAGACACATTTGTACACAGCTCCTCAGAAAAACAACACAAAGACCTCTACAGATGGACAGCTCTGACAGGTCCTTCACAGCCTGAGAAGAACCGTTAGACTTCTCCAGCTCTCCTGACATACATAGCCCACTGAGTCCTCCCTTGCAGGCCTGTCTGCTGAGGTGTGACCTGCTCCAGACATAACATGGTGTCCTACTCCAGCCTTTCAGTGGCTTAGGGCACTCAAGACTCATTTCTTAAATGAAGATTAACCTGCTGTCTCTGAAGTTCAGCTCAGGTGAATCCACAGTTCCAGTTGGGGTGAACACCCTGCCAGCTTTCCATCCATTTTCAAAAGATGGAAGGGCATGCCTACTCTTTGGGGAGAAACTGCAAGGATTTAATGAAATGTTGCTGTAGTTGTAGGATGTACAATGTCTTTCTGTATCATCAATTCTGTACGTTGTACCAACTCAGCAAACTGGCATGAATTTAGGCTACTGACATGGACCCTGGAAAAAGAAAGGAATGTCAAGCAGTCCCAGCAGAGTCATAACCTTGACATCAGTACCTCCATGGACGTGGCTGGGATGAAGGACAGCTAAGGTATATGTTTCTCGCCTCCAATGTCCATGTCACAGGGTTGAATGGCAACCTGGAGATACCCAATGCTCTCCTGTGCCATCCTTGTGTTTCTCCTTGCCATAAGACACCCCTCAAAGCACAGTTGGAGCAGAGAGAACAAAAGGATTCAGAATTGGAAAATGTGAGCATGAATCCAGCTTGACTATTTTTGACAATGACTCATTGTTTCTCATAGAACTTTCCATCGAGTTCTATGATTTCATGACATTGAAAGGAGGGTTGATAAGATGGCTCGGTGTGTAAAAGCACCTACTCCATAGCCTTGATGGCTTGAGTTTGGACCTCAGAGCCCACATAAAACAGCCAAATGTGCTAGTGTGTATCTTTAATATGACGACTAGAGACAGAATTGTCTGCAGGCTTGAAGGTCAGCTAGTCTGAAGAAGGCAGCATGTTAGAAACAAAATATCCTGCCTTAGAAGATGGAAAGGGAGAAACAACTTCTGAACTTGACCTCTGATCTTCACATGCTGTGGCATGTGCATGCAAACACACACACACACCCCATAATAAATAAAACTAAAGAAGAATAGTGACAGTTAATTATTACCACTAATAATTATGCTGTGCAACAAACAAACCCAAAACTCAGTAGCATGCAATGATTAGCATTTCTTCACTCATGCATCTGCAAATTGAATAGGCTGGTTCTGTGCTCTGTGTCTTATTCTAGGGCCTAACACAGAGACAAAGCAGCCCCTGATGTATGTTCTTCTTGTTGAGAATGGCAAAGCACAAAAGAGCAAATGATATTACGTAGTGTCTGGTTGGTCTAGATTTGAAACTGACACACTGTTATCTCCGCACAGTTTATCAGTGGAAACACGTCCCGTGGTCAATGGAACAAAGAAGTTTCCCCTTCCCATGGAGGTTTAGAATGGGGAAGCAGATTAGTGTTGTGTGATAATTTAATCTGTTGCATGGGAAAGCTGTTCTAGAATTAGAATAGTTGAGGAAATGCTACATGAAGAGAAAGTAAAGAGCAGGGGTATCTCAGTGGTAGAGCACTTGCTTAGCATGTCTGAGCTCTAGGTTCCACCCCTAACATGAAAAAAGAAATTAAAAATTTAAAACATCAAAAAAGGTTGAGGTACTCGAGATTGGAAACAGCTGCCAATTTAATGACTGAACCAGGACTCGAAGGTTTTTGCTCACATGCCCATTCTGAATCTCACGTTGAGTTTTAGCATGTGAAGTGTGCTGGCATTCTTTCTACTTTGCCAGTAGTGTTCTATAGAACCCCCTTCACGATCATTTGCTGTAGATCATAAGCAAGTGTCCTAACCTCTCTGAGCTCCGGGGGTCTGGATCATGTGAACAGAAACAATGATAATCTCAAAGGGTTGTTTGTCACAGAAGTAGGGTACACACAGTGGGTAGGTCAATAGAGACACCCAGTCATCTCAACTAGTCAAAAAGATAGCTCCCTCAGCGGGAAGCAAGCCGGACCAAGGCTACTAGGGAACCACACTATGAACCAGGCAATGAAATAGGTATAAGAAAGAGAAAGCTCCCTTCACTCAGAGTATTGCCACAAAGTGGAGATCTCAGACAGTAGGAAATCTCAATGGATTGCAATGCTAGGGTGCATTTCTTGGCTAGAACACGTTGGCACTCAAGCATGAATTGGAATGGCTGGAGATTGGCAGTGGCATTTTGAAGAAAGCTCCTGCAGGACGGCTGTCTGGACTGGCCCCTGACACTGAACAATTGCTTGGCTTTTAGGAAAGAGAGTCGTGGCTCTTAACAATCCCAGAGCAGAAGGCTTTGGGGGCAGGAAGTCATGAATTCTTTAGAGCCAGGAACCTGGAGAAGCTGTCTGTTTGCCGCTCAGATCCTTGCCTTTCGCTGGCACTTTCCAACAGTTAGTGTCTATTTGTTTCTGTCGTGCCCTATCCAAACCAATGGGAGGCCTGGTCCTCTTTGCCTTTGTCTTGCCAGAAAACAGGACCATTCCCTCCCTGGGCCTCTACAATGAAACACCACACCAGTCATTAGCATAAGGACATAGAGGCCAGAGCAAAGTTCAGGGAGATCTTGATTCTTCTCAGGTGTGTGTTAGGAGGCCATATTCCCTGGAGCCATCTGCTTCCTCTTAGTCACACACGTGGTTTTTATTTCTGAGGAAAAAAGGAGTCCAGGTGCTGTCCTCAGAATTTCACTCCACTCTGCCTGGGCAGGCTCCTAATTATCTAGGTCTGTAGGCGTGCCAGGGAAGGGACAACAACGTCCAGCATCCTCTGCAGCCATAGCAACAAATACAAAGGGCTTGGTATTACACAGTGGTTCCTCTTCTGTCTAAAACACGGCAACTTTTGTCCTCTGTGCTCCTCCAGCTTGTGTCTCCTTTCTTTTTCTACACTGGGTGCATCTCCAAGTTGATTATTTTCAAAACACCCCCACTCCTATACCTTGGGATAGAAGGAACCTATGTTAGTTACTTTTTCCTGTTGCTGAGACAAAATGCCTACCATAAGTGACTTAAAGAAGGGTTTGCTGGGCCTCACAGTTTGAGGGTACAGTCCATGGTGGGGAAGGCATGGTGGCAGGAGCATGAGGCAGCTACTCACAGCGCATCCACAGTCAGGAAGCAGAGACGAACACTGGGGCTCAGCTTGCTTTCTCCTTCTTACCCTGTCTTGGCCCCCAGCCCACAAAATTGTGACAACTGTACTTGGAGTTAGTCAGTCCACATCAATCAGTCAAATCTAGAAAGTTCCTCATACAGAGGCCTGCTTCCTAGAGGAGTCTAGATCCTGTTGAGTTGACATCCAGTATTAATTGCCAAGTATCCTCACCCTGAATCCTCAAGAACTTATCTCCGACATTTAAAATAGTGTGCTCTAGGAACAGAGGTTTCTAGGCAACACAGACAGCCCAAAATATTGTCCTTGGGTTTTGTTTTGAGACATTTTAGGACTTGTAGACAAATTTTCCTTTGGGGCAAATTTTGGGAGGGAGTTAAATGCTGAGAATGTATGAGTATATCCCCCAAATGAAAGGATCTCATTATGAAAAAAATGTTACAATAATGTATTTATCTACTGGAAGGAAATATTGAGTGAAAGGTAACTTATTCAAGCTCTTTTGGTTCTTCAGTGATGGTAAAGCAGTAGTCTGTTCTTCTATATTCTAGCAAAGTCACTATGACCACAGCCTCAGCAAAGACATTTAGGACTTAAGGTCCCAGCTCTGCTGCTTTTTGCCCAGTAACCTTGAGCAAGCTATTTAATCCCTTATCCCTCAATTTCCTCCTGCATCCTGTGTTAAAACCCAATAGGCTCATGTGTGATAGTCAGCTCTCCATTGCATGACAAAATACCTGAAGTAATGAATTTAAAAATTAGAAAGGCTTGTTTTATAGGTCTCTATCTTTGGTCTGGTGTGGGAGGTTCTTCTGTCTATGTGTTGCTTTTATTGGTTAATGAGTAAAGAAACTGACTTGGCCTACAGCAAGGTAGAATTTAGTTAGGCAGGGAAAACTAATCTGAATGCTGGGAGGAAGAAGGCAGAGTCAGAGAGAAGCCATTGAGCCACCACTGGAGACAGACACACTGAAACTTTGCTGATAGGACACGACCTCATGGTGATGCACAGATTAATGGAGATGGGTTAAACTAAGATGTAAGAGTTAGCCGATAAGAACTAGAGTTAATGGGCCAAGCAGTGATTTAAATAATATAGTTTCTGTGTGGTTATTTCAGGGCTGAGCAGTCAGGAACAATTGGCTCCCCTTAGAACAGTGGTCACTTGCCCCTGTTGCCATGGAGTCTACCTTGAGGCAGCATCATGGCGGTAGCATGTAGCAGAGGAAGTTCATTTAGGTCTTTATCATTCGGGAAGTGAAAAAACAAAAGGAAGAGGCCAGGGTCCATATCTCCTTTGAGTACACTTTCCAAATGACTCAAATACCTTCTACAAGGTCCTACCCTTCAGAGGTTCCATCACTATCCAGTAGCTACTTCTTCGAACTGGGGACTGAGCCTTTGACACACAGGCCTTTGGGGGACCGTTAGGGTAGAAACTATAGCACTACTTTGTGCTGTGGTTGTGACACTTGAATGAGACAGGATTTGAACAGCTCTTGCAAAGTGCCTCCTGGTACAGGTAAGCACCAAGCATTTGTGAAATTAAGCTTTCAAGAGAAAAGCTACCAGGGTTATGGAGATGGCTCAATCAGAAAAGTGCCTGCTGCTTCATAAACATAATGACCTAAGTTTGCATCTCCAGCATCCATATAAAAAGCTGGGGATGGTGGCATATAGCTAATTGAGTGCTGATGAGGTGAAAACAATATGATTCCTGGAGCTTCTTGGCCAGCCAGCCTGGATAAATTAGTGCACTTCAGGTTCAGGGAGAGACCCTGTCTTGAAAAATAATGTGAAGAATGACCAAGGAAGACACCCAGCCTTAACTGATAGCCCCTGTACACATGTGCACACATGTGCATGCATACCACACACACATATGCACATGAACACACACACACACATACACACACAAATGGGTATCCTGAGAAAATGTGTCTGCACTCAGGGAGGCATAGGAAGCACTCACCTGCCTTGGTATTGTTTGGTGTTCGTGGACCCCCGCCCCGTTCTCCACGTGTTTACTGCCATGAAAATGCCCTTTCATGGGGACCTTTATATATTCCACTTCCTTCTTCTAAAAGGTAAAAGGGAAACAAAACAAAACACACAGTTCCACGAAAGACAGCAGGAGCTTTGTCTAACAACAGAGAAAATGTAATGCCCAAAGACTGAATCTCTAAGTGCAGAATTTGTTGCTTCTAGTGAGAGGACTGCTTGGTGGGACAGAGTTGACAGGACTGGTCAAGAGAGAAGAGGACAGAGGACCAATCTAAAATCCCTCCACAAAGTACCTGCCTACTGGACCTACCTGAAATGCCTACCCCACAGAACACAAGAAAGTATGCTTTTCCAGAGCAAATGCACTCTGAATGGAAACCCACGCATGCCCTAGACTGATTCTTCCAATTACGGAAAAGGCCCCCAAACCTCCTCTGATTGGCACACCACAAAAGCCGCATCCCCGCAATAATGATGATGATAATAGCATCAGTAATGGCCGCGATGCAGCTGTTACTCAGCCTCCTGCATCCTCAGAGCCTCCCGGGGATTGGTGGTGTGCTAAGAATAGTCCTAGCACCAGAGTGAACTGCACAAGGTGGGACCCTGCCTGCCAAGCAGACTGCTAAGGGTAGGGGGTGAGAGGAAAGAGGCACAAAGCCAGGCCTTTGGGGGTTGGAGTGTCTGAGAATCCTGGTGTTTGGGCTGACAAGCCCTGGAATATGGACCAGGCAGAAACTGTGGTCCTCTGGCCAAGACTATTATCCAAGCTTGCCTGGGTCTTGACTCCTCATGACCATTACCGCTCAGATCTGAGAGAGAAATCAGCCACATAGCAGGGAAAGTGTTAACACTGTCAAAGTGGGATTAGCAGAGAACGATGGAAAATATCACAGAAGCCTGGTTGAAGATGATCTCAGATAGATAGATAGATAGATAGACAGACAGACAGACAGACTAGAGGTTGATGATGGCTCAGGGCTGAAGGATGGGAGCTTTACAGAATCAACAGGCATCATGGCTTTGACCACTGATCATTGACATCACTACTGGGTGACTTGCAAAGGGCAGTGTTTTAACAAAGGGTATGCACCAAAATCTAAGACATTTCCATTACCTCAAAAAATGTCCTTGAGCTCCTTTCCAGGTGACCACCCCTGAAAGGCAGTCAAGATTCTGCCTGCTGTCAGCTCACAGTGGTGTGGTTTGGCCCACTTTCAAACGACACGCAAATGACCTTTCACCAAGCATAAGCCCCCAGGGAGCCAGGACTGTGATTTGTACCAGTTTGCTTTACCACTACTGTGCAGCATTGTGCTCTGTGAATACAGTACAGGTCGCTTATTCACCAAATGTGGTAGCCAGCTTCCTGTCACTGTGGCACAACACCGAAGACAACTTGATGACTGAAAGGCTACTTTGGCTCCCCATCTCAGAGGGTTCAGCTCCACTGCTTTTAGGTTCTGGTGAGGCAGTCTGTCATGACAGAAGAGCATGGTGAGCTTACTTCATCACAGAAAGAAGGAGGGAGAGAGAGCGGGAGAGAGAAAGAATACACCCTCTGAAGGCACACTCCTGGTAACACACTTACTTCCACTATGTCCAGCTTCCAAGTTTTTTCCACCTCACACACCTTCCAGTAGTGCTATCAGCTAGAGAACATTCCAGATCCAAAGTATACCACCTGTTGATGGGCAGTCACTTAGGTGGTTGGCAATTTGGAGCCATGATGAAAAAGGCTGTTAGGAACACTGGATGAGTCCGGTTTTTCCTTTCTCTTGAGTAACTCCTTTGGCATGGGAGTGCTGAGTGCAATCTAGTTGTGTGCTTAATTTCCAAAGTACTTCTACAATTTCAGCCTCTTTTCCGTCTGGCTCATCTGACATGTTGTAAACATGAATTCTACCTCATGGTTTTCTGAAGCTGCTGGACCTCCAGCCATCACACCCACATTCTAATACTCGGTCAGGAGAATGGAGGAAATGGTGTACTTCTTTCCCTTTGCTAACAGCTTTTAGAAGCTTCTAGACAATACTCCTTCTAATACACCATTAGCAAGAAGTTGTGTCATAGTAACACACCTAGCAGCAAGGGATAACCAACCAGCTTGATTTTGGAGATGCATGTACCTAAGTGAAATTGGAGATGGCCTACTGAGGACAGTGGAGGCTGACAGCAGGTGGCCAGAGCTGTGGCAGAGAGCATATCTGCTCTGCTCATAGAACTCTCTCTAGAGCATCTCTTGGGCCTGAGCTCGGTGTATGCTTAATAAATATTAAATCTTACAGGATGTAGAGGGGGGAGCAAAGCATGAGAAACCGCCGATTCTCACTTCAGAAAGTCTTCTGGGGTAATTAGGGTTCACTGACAGAGGTGTCGCTCAAGCAACTATCACCAATCCCTGTCTTCTTACATTGTTTCAAAACATGTCTCAGATGCAATTAAATGTGGTTTTCTGAATGGCTGAGGGAGTTCAGTGGTGCCATGGGGGAGAGCTTCTGGCTTTCTTCTATGATAGTGAGGATCTGGGAATTTGGGTGTTGGTTGGAGAAGAGGATGTGTGTGGGCACACAGGAAGTAGTCAGAGACCCCTTTCCTGTTAAAAAAAAATGTGCAATTAGTGTAGTGAGAAACATCATGTCATCAAAGGCTTGTCCCCTAGACCCAGGTACTTGAGGGGAGAGGAAAGGCAGGAGCGACCAGAATGTGCTGACTGGGAACTTTGGCGCCAGGCCTGGCTCTTTGCAGCCAGTCACCCCTTCAGCAAATGAGGGCTCATCCGGCTATGTTATTTTATAGCACAAAAGCAGATACGGTCCGCTGCCTCGGCGCTGCCCTGATAATTTTGTTTTCGTGGTGAGTTTGCCATCAGGCTATGACATGCCATTAGGTTTTTATCTATTCTGCCAAGGAGGGGCAGGCAGGCCTGGCGAGCGAGGATCTGCTTTTCATTAGCCTGTGGCCTGTGTGTGCTGGAAGCTGAGCCAGCCAGTCAGGGAGCCGACACTCCTTTGAACCTGGCTAGCACAGTTCACATCCAGGTTAGCGGAGGTGGGAAGACCCCAGTCAGCATCTCCTTCAACCTCCTTCCCTTCCTGTGAAGAATCCTCAGTGACAGCCAATAGCAGCTTGAGATTTTGCCCTCACTTGCCAACCACCAGGGAATAGAACAACCAAGAAATGCATTTCAGGGATGGAGATGTGCCTCCGCTGATAGAATGCTTACCTAGTACACAAGAAGCCTGGTGTTCATCCTCCCTAGCAAGACATAGAGCAGGTGTGGAAGTCTGGAACCCTAGCACCTGGGAAGCAAGAGGATTAGAAGATCAGCGTCATCCTTGGCTCTATAGTAAGCCAAGGATGCTTACTGTACTAACTATACTATACTTGAAGCCAGTCTGGGTTACATGAGACCCCATCTTAATGAAGAGAGGAAGGGAGAGAAGGAGGGACAGAAGGAGGGAAAGGGAGGGATGGAGAAAGGAAAGGGACGGATGGAGGAAGGAAGGCAGGCCTACCTGCCAGCTTCCAAGAACTTGAGGCAGATTTCTGTCCTCAGTGGAAGGAGTGGGGAGCTTGGAGTGGGTAGCAAGGGGTTCTGAGGAAAGAACTGTTGTCTGGGGGGGGGGGAATCAGCCCGGAACCCCTGGTACATTCTAAATCATTCTGCAAATTTTTTCATAAACCAGAAAAAAAATCAAGCAAGCATGCAAGTAGCAAGCCCTAGGGAGTATGTGTTCTGCAGCAGGGTCCACCCCACCCCACCCCCACTTTTAACAATGCAGTAGCTAACTGTTAGTGTCAGGAAGAGCCCCAGCTGTTTGTGGTTCTGGCCTAGGCCTCTCTGTCAAGGATTATCTCAGCCAACTCAAGCAGTCCTGGCCAGATTTCCATGTTGCCTCTAACAGACACAGGTCCTTTACTCAGCGTGGCTTGCTGGCCTGAGGGAAAGGCTGGGATGGAGAGTCTGGGGACAGGAACAGAGCTTCTCTGCCTGCCCTCCAGCCTCCCTCACCCCCTCCATGCTCAAGATCCAGCCATCACTGGGTACGATTTATAAGCACGGAAATCCCCTTAATCCCTGAGATATGTGGTGTATTTCACCCATGAATTCTGAGAGCCGCGTCCTCCCTCTCCACACCAACTGAATCCTAACACGAGCATAGAATATTGATTCCAGGCCTGGGGAATTTGAAACCCCACATTCCTGTGAAATACTTCCAACCATGGTGAATCGGCACACCACCTTAGCATGTCTCAACAGCTAGGATACGTGAGCCCCTCCAACCACCTCAGGAGACCGCTAAACATTCAGGTCTCCCTCACGTGACTTTCCATCCCCCTCAAGAGCTGAGTGCCCTTCTGTCTTGTATTGCGTTGGATCCCGGTGTCTGCCTGACTTTTTAAAATCTCTCTGCTGCTGGCAAAACCACAGCTAGGCAGCCGCCTTCAGAATACCAGCAGCCATTAGCTGAGAGCAGGGTGAATTACGCTTGCCATTAGCACCAGGTGCATGGAGTGCAGAGACTTGCAGAAGCAGGTTGCCTCATATTGGGGGAGTTGTGATTCCAAACTCTGCCCAGGGTCGTCTCAGGACCACCAGCCTCAGCCTCAAGGGATGCTGTGACAGCCCTGTACCCAACATCACAGCCACAGTAACTGCCACATTTCCTCAGTAGAGACGGGAGCGGGAGCGAAGCCCAGAGCTATTGGGTATATTATATAAGATCACACAGCTTTTGAGTTACGGTAGCATACTTGTGCTCAGGCTTTGTCTGCTTTTTATTACATCACATTGGAAAAGTTGCAGTCTGGTGCCTGCATAGTCTGAATTGCATGGCTCAATAGTCTCACCAGGTGCAGACACTCAAATTTTAACCATGATACAACTGTTGCTTAGCTATGTCAAATCACCTGGACAAAGAGACACATAGCCACACATTAGGAGACTGGACTCTGAACTCTGAACTCTGAACTCCAGAGTGCTGTGGCATTTAATGAGCCCTCATAACCCGCCATGTTTATGCTAAGCTTTGAGGACACCCAGTTGACTAAGATGCAGTTACTACCATCAAAAAGACCTGGCTGTCATATGGGACAGATCGCAGGACATGTGACTATGTATAATCCAGAGTATATGATACAAACTTACTTGTGTGGCAGGTGTTGTGGGAGAGCAGAAATGAAGTGAGTCACTCCTGGAGGAAGTGACATTTAGATTGCCATTAGTCACTTGTGTGTTACTGTAATAACACCTGACACAGGCTTCTAATAAAATGAATGAAGGTTGATTTGGGCTCACAGTTCAAGAGATTCAAGTTCACTGGGTTTGAGCATCTGACAAGGGTGGCACATCATGCCAGGAATTGGAGGGAATGTGCACAACATCATCCAGAAAGCAAGGAGCAAGGAAGAGGCTAGGGTCTATCCAGGCCTTTGAGTGCACACTCCACTGACCTTAGGACCTCCCAACAGGCTCCACCTCATTAAAAAGTCCACAGTGGCTCCCAATACCACAGCCCTGGGGACACAGCTCTTACACCTGGAAAACACTACCCATGTTTGAGCCATAGCAAAGCTGGTCCACGGTGACGAGGAGAAAGGGAGAGGCTGGCATCAAGCAGAATTCCCGGGGAATCCCTGCCCCAGGCTACGTGCTTCATAGCTGGGGCACTCTACTAAAGTCCCACCAACTTTAGCTGTGCTACTTTGCAACCCGTCTTCAATCGCAGTCCTTTCTCATGGGCCTGGGATTTGCATCTGTAGGAGGAGTGCACGTGTATATGCAAATGCCTGTATACACATGCACATGCAGATGTGGAGGTCAAAGGTCAACTTTGGGTGCACCACTCCTCAGGTACTAACACCTTGTTTTGAGACATGGTCTCTCAATAGAACTTGGAGCTCACCAAGTAGGTAACACTGGTTGACCAGCTAGTTCCAGAAATTCTTCTATCTCCAACACTCTAGTCCTTGGATTAGAAGCCTGCACCAGCACATCTGGCTTTATATGTGGGTACATGCTTGTATAGCAAGAACTTTGCTGACTGATTTATTTCCACAGGCCATGTTCTACAGAACATTCTTTAACCATGAAAATGCCCCAGAGCTACCCATCCAGTAGAGTGGCTGCAGGTGCCTGGCCTTGCTGAGCATTTGGAATGTGACCCATGAGATTTGAGGAGTTTGTCATTCAAATAATTCTTAATTTGTGTTTCCATTTACAAATGGGCTTCCATATAGGCTAAGAAAGGACTATACCATTACCCTAGCCAAGGATTGGCAGAGCAGCAATGGAATGGGCTGTGCCAGAATGGTCTCCAGCATCAATAAGCAAAGGACTGGAAGCACCGACACAATCTTCCAAGGGTACCCTCATATTCATTCTGCTAGCTCAAAAATGGTTTTGCAGCTTCCAGCTTCATGGGAACCCACAGGACCAGGCCCTAATTGCTTCTCCATCACCCCCTAGCCCTATGGTCTCTTTTTAAGAGGCCTAGAGATAGATTTTAAGAGATACCTAATCCCCATTGCCCACTCTTTTCAAAGGTGTCTCTCTCCTGCAAGCTTGTCACCATGGAAATGAGTTTGTGCCACTGAAGATGAGCAGGAGTCCACTTTCAGTATGAGCATTTCTCTCAGCTCTGGAGTGGGGAGATGGGGTGCACAGCTGCTTCAAGTATCCCAGGATGAGGATTCTGGGACAGCATTGTCTCTGTGGATTTCTTCTTTTTTTTTTTAACTTTACCAGCATATATTAATCACGCATAATAATGGGTTTCATGATGGCATTTTATACACGTACATAATGGATTTTGAACCTGTGTTCTCTTTCTTGTTCCCATCCCTCCCTGTCGATCTCCTGCCTTTTCCTAACTGTGCCCCTTTCTACTTTCATGTATTTCTGACCCAATTAATTTGATTAATGCTGTTTACAAGAACATGGGTGAGGAGCTATTTTCTGAAGGCATGGACATATTACCAATGGTTAACCCACTGGAGAAAATTTCTCCCCTCCGCCAGCATTCATTACTTGTCTATAGATACTTAGGGAGGAGTAGTTGAGAGTTCTGCCCCCTTAGCCACTGGTAACTGTTCATACATCTATAGGGAAAGCTGGAGAATTGTGATTCCCTCCTATCCCCCCCGCCCCAATGGACTATTGATGGGAATGTGTAATGCTTTGAATAAGAATGGCCTTCATAGGCTGATGTGTTTGAATATTCGGTCCTCTGTTGGTGGGACTGTTTGGGAAGGATTAGGAGGTGTGGCTTTGTTGGAGAAGGTATGTCATTGGTGAGAACATTGAGGTTTCAAAAGACACACCATTCTCAATTTCTCTCTACCTTACGGTTGTGTTTGAAGATGTAAGCTCTCAGCTACTGCTCCAGCACCATGCCTCCCGACCTGCTACCATGCTTCCCCACCATGGTGCTCATGTACTTTAACTCTCTGAGACTATGCCCCAAATAAACTTTCCTCTGTAAAGTTCTGTGATCATGGTGTCATAGCACAGCAATAGAAAAATCCCTCCCAACTCCATGATGGACTGTTGATAGGCTGTTAAGATTTAATCCCCATATTGACCACAGTAGGGGGACTTAGAACAACCAGTTCCAACAGCTGTGACTTTTCTTTATCCCTACGTGTTTACAGGGGGAGCCAGAGAACAAGAAGAAGTATGAAGGAAGGGAGAGGTACAGAACCACTGCCACCCTGGTCAAACTACCAGGTGTCCTCTTGAGTCTCTCTGTCCGGTCACTGCCTATTGGACATCCATTCACATTTTAATGAACATGAACAATGATTGCCTGCATTACGATATCTTTACTTGTATGTATCATGTATTTGCTCATATTTACCCTGTTATTCTTCCCCACTGCCACCCTTTTATTCATTAGTTTCTCCCATTACTGTAAAAGTCGCTGACCAACTTTCATGTCGCATGGATTTTAAAGTCTAAATTCATTACAGAAGGTAAAACATGGCATTTGTATTTCATTGACATCATCACTGAGATATAATAGGTGACATTAAAAATATTCTAAAGGCCAGGTGAAGTGACACGTGCTTTAAATGCAAGAACTCAGGAGGAAGAGGCAAGTAGATCTCTGTGAGTTCAAAGCCAGGCTGATCTACATAATAAGTTCCAGGCCAGCCTGGGATACATCCTTTTTTTTTTTTTAATGGTTAAAAGAAAAATTTACATTCACTCCCCTTGTTC
>JAQHUG010000171.1:3298298-3367742 GCA_028555095.1 Dicrostonyx torquatus | reverse complement strand
GAGAGACTTACATAGATCTAATCTACATGGGAAAGTATAAAAAGACAAGATCTCCTGAGTAAACTGGGAGCATAGGGACATTGGGGGAGGGTTGAAGGGGAGGGGAGAAGCAGGGAGGGGAGCAGAGAAAAATCTAGAGCTCAAAAAATATCAATAAAGAAAAAAGTTTTAAAATTTTTCATTAAAAATAATTTTAAAAAAGCATTCTAAGAATGATTCTGCATAACTCAATATGAAAATGCCTAAGATCTAGTGCTGAGATGAGTTTAGCTATCACTAGGGGGACCTGGAGCAAGTGGGAGCAGTAAGCCATACATACTACCATGAAAAGAACCCAAGTCTCTGGTAGCATTGATTGGACCACTGGATCAGCTTTTGCCTGCAGCCCAAATTTCTACTCAATTTTTTTCAGTTGTGTGAATCACAAAATCTATAATAGTTTAAGTTCGTTTTCTGTCATTTAGCATCAGAAACCTTCCCAACAAATGTATCTTGCAAACATGAATCATAGCGCAGAGAACTGAATGGATTTTAGTACCTTCTTAGATATATTAAAACTGACATATTCTAACAATCTTTTCTTTTGGACTCTACAAAGACTGTCTCCTTTGTATTGAGAGTCATATCTTGGTTGTTTCATAATTCAGTGGATTCATTTATAACCTCCACGGCTGCAAATTTGGTCTGTTTTGCTCATTTTGGCTTCCCTTGGCATTTAAAACAGTACCTAACCCTTCAGTAGTCTATAAATATTTAGTGGCTACCTGCTCGCGTATTACATAAATGAATAAATGAATGAACAAAAAAACAAATGAATGAATGAATCTGAACACAGGTACAGTGACCTTCCCCAAAGGGGAAGAAAAATGGATGGATGGATGGATGGATGGATGGATGGATGGATGGATGGATGGATGGATGGATAGATGGATGGATGGATGAACACATGAGTGGACAAATGATAGATAGATAGATAGATAGATAGATAGATAGATAGATAGATAGATAGATAGGAGAAAACACCATCCCTAGGAAAATGCCTGTAAATATTCTTAACTTATGAGGAAGTGGGGACGAGCCAGCGTTCCATATGACCTTTGTCTGAACTGGACACAGCTTACATTATTTATTGCAATCCTACCTTGTTACACATGAATACCTTACAACCCCTACGCCACACACAGAATGCCTAGAAGTGGGAATAGTTGCTGTCTGTTTCCAGATGAGAAAACTGAAGTACAGAGATGTAAACAACTTCTTGAAGGTGACAATACTCTCTTGCTCACTTGCCAGTGTTGAGAGCAATAATCTAAGAGGTTAAGAGAGCATGGCTCTGGATATATCCATGAAGATTTTTCCAGACCGGATTGACTTGGGGAGAAGGGCCCTCCTGAGTGGAGGTGGCAACATCAGTGACATGGGGTCCCTGGGTGGAATAAAAGGATGAGAAGGAAAAAAGAAGCAGCAGAGTGTCATTTGCTCTCTGCTTTTTGTCTGCCATGATCTGAACTACTCCCTGCCCTCCTCACACAATAGCCTGAACCCTCTGGAACCATAAGTCAAATAAATCCCTCCTTAAGTTGTTCCTGTCCAGTATTTTTGTCACATCCAAGCAATGGGTAACTAGTATAAACGCTGACAAGGAAACCACCTCCAGGGGGTCTTAGAGCGGTCAGTCTCTGAAAATTCTAGAGGCAGCTAAAGCTGTGCATAGTATATGTTTTTATTCGACTCCACTTTAAACACTGACATTCTGTGACCTTGCCCCGCAAAACTAGAGGAAAACATCTTTCCTCATACAAATCAGACTTTGTATGGCTTGTTGGGAAGCGAGTGAGCCACAGTAGCTGTAGCTGTGGTGTCACGGTCCTTGGAAACTCTGTGTTGGCATCGTGTACTCGAAGGGGTATTATGCACATCTGTGTCATCCACATAGATGGCCTCAGAAGTTCAAGATTATTGCTAGGGGCCCCGGTCCTGATGCAATGTAGGCATAAGAGTAAAGCAAATGAGAGGACTTTATGGTCATAGTCATACCCCAATTTCCAGCTGTGCCCTGAGGATGGTCATGATTTCAGCAGAGTCTATGGTGTTCTTCCTGTTAAAGGCGACTGCAGGACCCTGGGTATGGGTGCCTGTGGAAGCTGACCACACATAGCATGCATCGGCCTACACTCTAGAAAAAACTCACATTCTGGGGGGGGGGCAATCTTTCTGTACACTGTGAATATGTATCACTCGTATTGGCTAATAAAAAAATCTGTTTGGCCTATAGCAAGGCAAGATAAACTTAGGCAGGAAAGCCAAAAGGAGGACTTGGATGAAGAAGGGTGGAATTGGAAGAGATGCAAGTCAGTTGCTAGGGAAGCAAGATGCTAGAGGAGAGGTAAAGCAATGAGTCAAATGGCAATACATAAATTAATAGAAATGGGTTAATTTAATTGAAAAGATCTGGTTAGTAATAAGCCTGAGCACTTATATTCATGTGTGTGTGTGTGTGTGTGTGTGTGTGTGTGTGTGTGTGTGTGTGTGTGTTTGCATGTTTATTTGGGACAGGGCAGTCAGAAGAGGGTAATGTCCATTGATATTCATGTGAACTTCCTGACCAGCCAAGTTTCCTCCCATTGCTCCCTGTCTACCTAAAATGTCTTTCTATAGCAAAACTCGTGTGCTAGTCAGCTTTGTGGTACTGAAATAAAGTTCTGAGATAGTCAAAGGGAAAGAAGGTTTCTTTTAGCTCATGGCTTCAGAGGCTTTAGTACAAGATGTTTCTTTGCCTGTGAAAACGTGTCAGGAGTATATGACAGAGAAAGCTTTTTCATTTCATAACTAGCAAGAAATAAAGAGAAAGAGGAAGAGGGATAAGATTCCCAGTATTCCCTTCAAGGGCATTAGCCTCAGTGACCAAACTTTCTTCTGCCAGGCCCTACCTCCTAAAAGTTCTCCTGCCTCCCAGTAGTACCAGGACTGGCTGGTACTACTTTCAACACATGCACATTTGGACTTTTAAGATTCAAAAATAGCTGGGTAGTAGTGCCGTATGCCTTTAATCCCAGTGCTCGGGAGGCAGAGGCAGGCAGATCTCTGTGAGTTTGAGGCCAGCCTGGTCTACAGAGCGAGTTCTAGTTCAGGCCCAAAGCTACAGAAAAACCCTGCCTGAAAAAAACCAAAGAAAAAAAAAGATCCAAAAATATAGCAACTTGGAAGAGTCTTGAAAATGACATGAAGACTTGCGGGGGTCAAAATGACACACTGTGACATGGTCATGCTTGGTGACTTCACAAAAGTGTTTCAACTTTCCGGGTCTTAGCACCCACTCTGCAGTGTTGTGAGGTACTGATCTCAGATAGCCTAGACTTCCTCATTCTCTGACTCTAAAGCAGACTCTCCTAGACACAGAAAGGAGGAAGTGTTGTGACTGCTGGTCCTCAAACCCAAGGGCCTGAGATCTGACTGGAATGATCTGGTGAAGGGCACCCACAGTTTGTGTGAGTCTTTCCAGGCCTCACTGCAGCCTGGTGTTCCTGCTGCTGATTGAGTGTGCTGGATAGAATTTGGAAAGATGGTAGACAGTGGGAGGGTGACTAGAGTAGGCTGGACGGGTTTCCCAGACAGACTCCTATAGTCAGAGATGGCGGCTGGATCCTCTCCACTTTGCAGGGAAAACGAGGTGTGGGGGGGGGGAGTTTTAACTTGCCATGGGGACGATGTGGGGAGGGAGAAAGTAAGCATCTGAAAGAAAGTAAAGATTTCTAGTCTTTGTGTTTTCCGTTCTGCTGAGCCCAGTGCCCCAGAATGTCTTGCAAAGGGCGGAACCAGGGTTGTCTTTGAAGTTGGCATCTGGGCTCTCTGAACAGGGATGACTTCTGATTCCTCATGGCCTCTAAAAATAATCTCAGTGTAGGTTCTCTAAATCCAGAACAAAAAAGACACGAAGGGTTAATGGGAGGAAACCTTTTGATGTCACTGTGCCTGAGCACAGAGCATGACAGAATAAAGTCACCAGAGGCTGGCAATCCCCCACATTCACAGAGGATACCTCAGCCCTTGCTGGGGTGGGAGCTGAGTTCTCAGGATATGTGGCTCAGCGTGAAGACTGGTATGGCAGTGAGCAGACCTCTCTTCAAGTTCATTAACTTCAGACCACAATAGCCATCTCCTTTGGAGATGTGGCTCCTTTGAGAGTCACGGGGACCAAGAGCTGGACTGGGTCAGCTCTACATCTATACTTCGGCTAGTAGGTTCTAAAACATGCCTTACTTCTTACATCTTCTGTCTGGAAATACGAGGAGTAGAGAGTTAAGTATTTGGGTCCTGAGGTCTGAATTTGCTGGGGATTTGAACCTCTGGTTTACTGGGTCATGGGTATATGGGTAAATTAAGATAATATTTGGTCCTCATATCTGTCATGTGAGTGTGTTCATAGGCTTTAATGTCATAAAACAATAGCAAAAATTATAAACAGAGCATAGAGCAAGAGATCCATTGTACTTCAAGGCCACAAAAGAAGAATCTTAAAAAGCATTGTTTAGTTTGCTTTCTAAATCTGTGCTAAACACCATGAGCAACATGTTGGAGGAGACTTATTTCAGCTTACAGCTTCTGTAGGGCATAAAGGGAAGTTAAGGCAGGAGCTCAAGGCAACTAAAACAGAGACCAGGAAGGAGTAATGCTTACCAGCTTGCTCCTCCTGGCTTTCCCAGTAGACTTTCTAATACCACCCAGGGCCACCTGCCCAGGGGTGGCAACACTCACAGTGAACTGGATCCTCTCACATCAATCATCCATCGAGAAAAATATCCCCACAGACTTGCCCACAAGCCAATCTGATGGACACATTTTTCTCAATTGAACTTTCTCTCCCTAGATAATTCTAGCTTGTGTCAGGTTGACATAAAAAAAAGAAAAAAAGACAATTGCCTTAAGACATCATTAGTTTCTGAACCAGCCTTTTCTTTTCCCAGATGTGCAAATTGGAGACTGCTCAAATCAAACCATTTGGCCAAGTTTCCCCCAGATGCTTCCTGAACTCCCAGGTCTCTCATCTTCTAGCTTCTACCAGGTTTCCTCTCCCTCAGCTCGACTCTGTCATTCTAGACAGGCACGGAGACTTGGAGGCGAGGCCACAGTCCACTGTAGAATTCCTGGGTTTTACTTGCTGGAGGAAAAATCTATATTGGTGCCATCTACTATGTATTCTGAGTTACACAATAAGTTTGTCTTGAGACATATTTATGCCCAAGAATATTATGTATTCTCTTTAGATACCACGCAAGGTTAAATTTTTTTGAAAATTTATATTTGCTTTTTATCACCCAGACATGTAAGTGATTTATAACCAGACCTGATGGACTGGAATCAGATGGCAAACCCCAGATTAACCCCATATAGTCTGCGGCCATTGGTCAGTTCTTGCTAGCAATGATATTTTCACCTGAACGAATACAGTCAAGACTTTCCTCTTCAGATAAATGTGCAGGTAGGGATCGTTTTTGCAATGCAGGGACTTCCTCTTTCTGCTTTAAGTTCATCCAGCATTTTTTTTAAAAAGACAGACATATTGAAACAGTCATACACTGAATAATTCATGTAGAAAAACTGGGGGGGGACTAAATAGAGGTGACTTGAGGTATATTCATACTCACTGGTGTTACAAGATGGAGACATTCTGTATTACATAATTGTTATTCACCAGAAATGTCCCCTTTATGAGACCCTTGTGCCTCATCTCTTCAATCACCCAGTCAGCCAGTCATGGGTCCTCTTTCCGAAGGACAAGCGCTCAGGAACTTGGTGCCATGGCATATATTTGTAATCCCAGGACTTTGGAGACTGAGGCAGTAGGATAGCAGGGGAATGGCAAGAGGCCAACCTGGGCTATACAAAGACAGTATCTTTAAAGACAGTATCTTTAAAGTAAATAGACAAATAGCTAGCTCAGGGCTGGCAAGGTGGCTTTGCAGTTAAAGGCACTCGTGACGCAAGCCTAAGGATTTGAGTGTGATTCCTAGAACTCATGTTAAGGGGGATACACACAACTGACTCCACAATGTTGTCCTCTGATTTCCACACATGTGCCGTCACATGGTCTGTCTGTCTGTCTGTCTGTCTCTCTCTCTCTCTCTCTGTCTCTCTCTCCGTGTGTGTGTCATACACACAATAATAATAATATAAAAATTCTTTGAAAAATATCTTAACGTTGACAGGTGCGTTTTCAGGTTGTCATGTGAACAGAGCTGGCCCAGGAGGTAGTAGCACACCTCACACACATCCACGGGCTTGGTGTGATCTGTCACCCTCGATTGTCTGCTAGACCCAAAGAGGGTCTTTATGTGCAAATCCCTGGCCAAGGGTGGTCCTGCGCACAGCTCAGCATTCACCCAGGTGCAAAAGCCAGCCAGAGGATGAATCATTATTATTTTTTTAATCAAGTAACAGGCCCAGGTGTAGCAGCAGCCCAGCTTTCTAATATCACTGTGGCTTTGATAAATATGTCCCACTCCTTGATAACTTTTCCAAATCCTTTAATATCCTGCAGCTCAGTCCCTGATGTCTGGCTGTCGCAAAAATGTGTGAAGGGAGACCAAATGTCAATAAAATCTCCCCGCCTGCCTCAACCCGGTACATAATCAGCTCCAAGGTAAATAAATGGTAAGTTAGTTATCTGCAGCAGGGAGGAAGGTAGGCGGGCAGACAGGAAGGGAGGGAGGGAGGCTCTTCTGCTTATCAGGCTCTCCTTTTGGCCTTCCTACCCTGCTGACCAAACCATCTTCCTGCTTCAGGCTCCTCTGAGGGAGGCGCCAGCCTCTCCCCTCCACCACCATGTTTCTTTTCTTCCTTGGTCCTTGCCCTCAGAGGGACAGCCAGCTCGGCTTTTCTGAAATGGTATCCGCTTTCTGCTCTGTTCTCCTCAACTCCATTAAATCACCTTTCATCACATTAAATACAGGTCTTCAGGGTGGTCAGAGAGCTGCGCTCTGAGGGATGATGTTATAATGAGGGCGACGGGTATGAAAAATCACTTTTCAGCTCAATCCCAGGCAGGCCAGGAGGAGGGGGAGGTGCTGAGTAGGTCTTGCTACAGACAGGAGTCAGGATCTCGAGGAGGGAATTCATTCATTCATTCAGCAGATGCCTATGTGTGGCCTACTTCTTGTCAGCCTCTGAGAATACACCCACAAACAAAACCCTCTATTGCCTCACGAAGCTTCCACAAATAGAAACGCATGGATGTCTGGATGGAGAATAGGGTGAAGAGATCAGTGTCCTGAAGAGTCCGGGAGCATCTTTGTCTGTGAACGGCTCCTGCTCTGGGGCCAAAGCAAAGCCTTCTTCCAAGAGAGAGTCTTTGGAGTGAAATCGTAAAGGACCCTCCTCTCTCCATTCCACCAGGGCAACTGCCCTTGCAAGAGATTGTTATCCCTTCCTCAACACCTGAGTGTGAACTTGTTTCTATTGGGTCCACCTGCATAGCTAGGAGAACATGGGGGAGGAGCAACTCACAAAGGTCAGGAAAGTCCTGGGAAAGTTAGCAATAAGGAAGACAGAACAATTTGGGACCAACAGAGTGCCCATATTGTCCCCAACAAGTCTCTGACCTGGCCCTCTGAACCAGGATTCTATTCCAAAACCAGAAAGCCCCTGACAGGCAGCTTCCCACTAAACAGCCCAGATATATCAAAGGAAGGGTTTAGGGAAGAAGCCAAAGGCAGTTGAGTTTCTCCAAGCTCGGAGGGGGGGGGGGGAAGCAGCCTCTTTCTTCCATTACTTAACCTTAGCTGTCGTTGGTTGGGACCTGTAAGCAGTCTCATTTTTAATGACCCTCTTAGACTGGGCCATCCATTTATGGCAGGACTGATTCAAACTGGGAAAAACGAAGCAGGGAGATCAGTTTTAGGACTAGAATATGGGGCCAAGTGGAAAGAGAGGATGCTTCCAGAGCTGGTTGTAAGTTGGCATTCTCACATTGAGGGCATGGTATTCCCACATTGAGGGCACACTGAAATCTGTAAGATGCAGGATCCTCTAAATCACCCTGAGGACTTGATCAGTCTTATCTGCCTCCTCTGGATGTGTATTTTTAAGAAGTACCAAAAAATGGTGCTGAAATAGTCAGGCTGTGGTATTAGTTCAGTTTGTGTCATTATGATAAAAGACCCAAGAGCGGGAAAAGCATGAGCTTCACAAAGCTCTACAAGGTTGGATTCCACCTCCAGAACACATGCAAACGAACAAGCAGATAGGATGACATGCATCTATAAACCAAGCACTCCTGTAGGGATGCAGAAAGCAGTGACAAGGTGCATTCCCTAGAAGCTGGAGGGTCAGGTAGCCTAGAGTACACAGCATGGCAGAAATAACCACAGACCCTAACTCAACAAAGTGAAAGGAGCAAACTAAGTCTGGAAAGTTGTCCTCTGACCTCCCAACATATTCCACAGCATGAATGTACACACACACACACACACACACATACACTAAACAAACAACAACAACAAAAAACCTGAACAACTGTGGCTGGGTGCCTCATAAATAGATTGATTGAGTTCACAGATTCGGAGGTTAAATGCCCACTATTGTCAGTCCCTTCTACTTCTTCCTGTGAGGGTTTCCTGGTGGATGCTATCAACATGGCAGGAGCACATGCAGAAGAGATTATGCAGTGACACAGGGAGGCAGAGGAACTGAGGAATGTGCTAGCTACTTTTCTCATTGTTCCAACAAAATACCTGAGAAGTGCAACTTAAAGAAGGGGGTTCTCAGACCCAGAAAGACAAATATCATATGTATTCACTCATAAGTGGCTTTTAAACATAAAGTAACGAAAACCAGCCTACAATTCACAATCCCAGAGAACCTAGACAACAAAAAGGACCCTAAGAGAGACATACATAGATCTAGTCTATGGTGGTTTGGTGGAGAGTAGCTCCCATAGGCTCATATTTTTTAATGCTTGGTTCCTAGCTGGTGGAACTATCTGGAAAGGATTAGGAGGTGTGGCCTTGTTCAAGGAGGTGTGTCACTGGGGGGTGCATTTTGAGGTTTCAAAAGTCCAGGCCATTCCTGTTCTCTTTATCTTTCTCTGCTTCATGTTTGTAGATCAGGATGGAAGTGCTCAGTTGCTGTTCTGTGCCATGCCTGTCTGCTTGCTGCCATAGTACCTGTTATGGTGGATTGTGGGTTCTAAGCTTCTGAAAGCCCCAATAATTCTTTATATATTGACTTGGTCATGGTAAGTCTTCACAGCAATAGAAAAGTAACTGAGACACAGTCCATCATGGAAAGTAAGGTATGACAGCAAGAGCTTCCCTAGTCATGGCAACAGCAGCAAAAGGCAGTTAGGCACACTGCATCCACAGTCAGGAAGCAGAGGAGAGGCAAATGCTGGAGCTCAGCTCACTTTCTCCTTTGTATTCAGTGTGGAACCCCAACCCACAGAGTGGTGCCATTCATAGTCGTACCTCAGCTACTCCTCTCTGAAAACACCGTCATGCACATGTCTAGAGGTGCGTCTCCTAGGTGTTTCTCAACCCAGTCATGTTAACAATCAAGATTAACCATCACAAGTGGCTAGGTTTTCTTCATGACAACCCCATTCTCATAAAAAACTAACCTTGTATCCTGAAAGAATTGTATCAATCCATCCGGGGAGGGGGGCATCTCCAACCACCTTATTTCCCACTGGGTCCCACATCTTAAATGTTATATGGCTTCTTATCACCATCATCCTTGGGAACAACACCCTTCAACACATGAACCTTTAGAGAACATGGTTGAACCAAGTCCAAATATTGCCATTTAATACATACTGTATATTGTCATTTGATATACACTAATCTGATAGGAGCAAATTGAGCACGTTGTTCCATTTTTGCTTTATCATAAATCTCTACCATCACAGCCACCAACAATTTAAACAACAGACAAATATCAACAAAGTAAGTATGGAAGAACCAAGAAGAGCTAAAGCACTGCTTCATTTTCAAGAAGAATTTAGACAAATTGTAAAGGAGCCAGGACTCATTGCGATCACATATAAAGTATTTTCCATCTGTGTTCTTTCTAAATAAGATTCTCAAATTAATAAATGGCCTCTAAGCTTCCAGTAAAGCATGGTCTCAGAATAGGTACAGCCTTAAGAGCCTTTGACTTCAGGGCCTGGTAGACCACTGGATATGCATATTTTCAATGGATCTAAAAGGTTCTATCTCATGTCCCAGACCTACAGCCTGTATTTCCAGCATCCGTACCCAGTCCTGAAATACAGCATGATCAAAAGTGGTGATAGTGGGTAAGTAATGTGCCTGTGGTCAAATAGCTATTTCTAGGATGCTGTTGACTAGGGGTGAAAAAGAGTAAGACACACATCTCAGTGTCTCCTTCACACCTCATGCATCCCTGCCACTGGAGTCCGTAACAGGCAATATTCCTGCATAACCAGTTATCCCCAATATTTAGGAGCTTAAAGCAATCATAGTTTTCTTCTGCTTTAAGACAGTGTGATTCAGGAATTCAGACAGAACACAGCAAGGGAGGGTAGTCAGTCTCTGGTTCAGAAGGTTCAGTTTCTCATCTGTACACTCAAAGTCTCAGGATGCTTACAACTGAGGATTGGTTGGTGGACTCGTCAATCACGTGTCTCACTTCTGGCTCAGGTAGACTCCAGGACTGCCAGATAGACACCTCTACAGGAGAAAGACCAAGCAGCCTGAGTGTACTCTCCACATGGTGGCCTCAGAAGAGGTAGGCTATGGCATGCTTCAAATATAAGGTGCCTTCCCCAAAGGTCCATGTATTGAAGATTTGGTTACCACAGATGATAGTGTTTTGTGAGATGCTAAAAACTTTAGGTGACATGGCTTAGCTTCAGAAAGTAGGTCACTTGAGACATGCCCGAAAGGATATCCTTGTTTATTTGTTTGTTTTGTTTAAGGCAGGTTCTTACTATGCAGCCCTGGCTGGCCTGGAACTTGCTGTGTAGACCAGGCTGGCCTCTAACTCAGAGATCTTCCCTGCCTGCTTCCCGAGTGCTGAGATTAAAGGCATCTGCTACCATACCTGACTCCTTGAAGGCTATCTTACCCCTGTTTTCATACTCCCTTCCTCTCCTTCATCCCCACACCATCATCTCACTGTCTTTCCTGGACATCATGAAGTAAACAGTCTCTATTGTGTGTTCCAATCCCCATGATGTTCTTCTCCCTCAGCTCAGGCCCAAGGCAATGGATACAGCCAACCTTGGACTGAAATCTCTTAAACCCTGAGCCCAAATAACCCTTTCTCTTCATATAAATTGTTTCTCTCACACATTTGTCAGAGTAGCAAAGATCTTACTAATGCAAGTGATTTGTATAGTGACTCCAGGCTTTCACAGGCCTCTAGTTACACGGGTCTGCAACTGACATACTGAGGTCAGCCTGGGCCCAAACAACAGCCTAGTATTTACAAAATGGGAGAGGGGGATTTAAAGAACCCTTCTTTCCCCCACAAGAGCCCTCTTGAGTAGGGCAGGCACCAGATTCAGAGACCTGGCCACCAACTGGTATGTCTAAATGTGTCACAATATGGGGAAGGAAATATTGGATTTCAAGATGGACTGACTTAGATAAGAGAAGGTGAGAAGGTAAGTGGGTGAGAGATAGGGAGGAGAGAGAAAGAAATGATGACCCAGAGGTGGTGGGGCCTGCTTCAGGCTGAGCAGGCAATAGTAAACTACAGAAAATAAAGAGGATGGTTCTGGAAATAACAAGCAAGCAAGTGGTGTGCAGAGCAAGGCCTACCACTGGAGTCAGTGGGTCCAGGAGCCACATGGAAATGATTCCCGGCAGAACGTAGCACACTCATGGGCTTGAGATCTGAACAAGAGCATTCCGTGTGCACGGAAAAGTGGTGTTCAAAAATGCAGGTTTGTCTGGTTTCCTTCATTGGCCTGTAAATGAAGGCTTTGAACCATTACCTTGGAGCTTCAATATCCCTGTTAGAGACCTTCTTGGAGGCAGTATAGGGGCTGCTCAATATTAGCCAGAATACTGGCAAGTCTTAGCTTCCTGCTGCCTAAAAGTGAGTCCATCATCAGCTCTGGCCAGTCTGTATGACTCTAATGAAGCAAAGGGCGTGGAAGGCAGTGACTTCCTGACCTTAAACCATGGGAACAACAAGAAAATCATGCAGAGGGGGCAGATGACTCTATCATCTTTAATGGGCTACTTAATTCCTGGTGGCAAAATCGAAGAGCTCCCAGTGACGTGCCCCAGGCAGCAGATGGCATCATGGACAGCTTTATGCAGGGGAAAGAGTCTGAATCTGAACAGCCCTGACGGCCAACCAGAAACAAAGAAATGAATGCATTCATGCTTCTTTTGGACATGCAAAAATAAAAATAAAAATCAGTAGTGGAGTGGGGAAATGAGACCAGGACAGGAAGACAGCCAATACAGGGCATGCCATCAAGCCAGCTGTCACTGTAGGCAACAAGAACATATTCCCAGCAAGAACAGTGCTCCGCCATGCATCAGGGTAAAGGACCCAGTTGGCTGGTGACATCATCAATCCACCACAAATGGGCCCTTTCACACAAATAAAGCTAAGGTGTCACTGTGATGTAAAATTGCTAGAAAAGTTCTTACATGCTAACTTTCGCCTGTGTACTAATCTTGAGATGTCCAAGTAATCGATATGCCATAGCACGTGGCAGGTCGGAGGACCTTGCTTTGAGTAGCACTGGCAGAGTACACATTCCAAGTTATCACTCGGACAGAACCAGGTCTTCCATACACTAGCTTGTACAGGGTATTGATTGAGCGTATGATCCTCTCGTCTACATGGACAGGGTTTCTAGAAAATCACCAAATAAATGCACGCACTGGCAGTTTGGAGTGGGCCTGAATGTGCCAAGGGGAAAAGGCGCAATTCCAACAGCATTAGCTGCCGAGGGACCGACCTGTTCTTTTCCTTATGCCTCCCCCCAATTAGCAATGTTCAAGGGCTTGAAGGAGGAACAAGTGGAGAGCAGATGCAAGTATCTGGAAGTGGAGGCGCTCAGACAGTCAGAACTTCACTCTGGATACTTCTAGCAGGAAGCCATATTGAGTAGTGGTACTTTCTCTGCCTTTCCTGACACTCCAAGTCTACTCTCATCCAAAAGCACCCAGGCATTGTTTAAAGAAATGCACAACCACCTCAGCGCCACTGTTAGCTCTGATAAGACACTGACTGGCTTACTGACCATGGTTCTCATAGTACTGTTAGGTTCGCTCCCACCTGTAGCTTCCAGGGTTTGCAGCTGCCTTCTTGCCTCTTCCACAGGCTTGTTTGGTACAGGTGCCAAGCAGCGCTTCCAGGCTGTGTGATAAACTCTGGGTCTACTAACTAGAGGCGGTCCTGAGTAGAGTCACGTGAAGAGAGGGGATGATTAAAGAGTCTGAGGGACAACTGGGAGGAGCGTGTCCCCGGGAGAAGCAAGACCCACCTGGCCGCTCCACCACCTTCCCTCCAGGCTGGCTTCTTTTAGTGCATAGGGAAAGAGGAGGGCCCGAGTGTCCAAATTACAACAGCAAGAGTGAATTACCTGCAGGCTCTAGCTGCACAGTAACCTTGTGCTGTGTCCTTTCAAATCAATATTTCATGGCTCGAGAATTGTTTCATTTCCTGTACTTAGAAGCAGTGTTGCAGTCCCAGAGAACAGTCCCAAGGACTATGTTACAGGAACTATGATCAGCCACTATCACACTGCCTGGCTCTTGATGCCAGACTTTCCACGTCTGGGGCAAGTAGCAGTGTGTCTCAATTTCCTAATCTGGAAAATGGGGTTCTAATTACCTGATGGAGAGCTTTGTGTATTCAGTGTGTGACTATGATGTTCTCAGAGGAAGGGGAGGCACAGAAGCAGCACCCAGCACTCAAACAGTCCTGGATCTGCCTCAGCCACCAAAGCCCCTTGGACCTCTGGGGAAGTGACCAGAATGAAGTTCGCTGGGCTGCCCCGAAAGCCCAATTTCACCCTTGTCATCCAGATGGCAGCTGAAGAAAGCAGTGTGACTAAACTTTTCCATTTTCAGCTAGTGACTCTGTGATGACATGCAGTTCCCAAGGCAAGGGCTTTTTCATCAGCCATGCCATTGCTGTCACCAATACTGCTGCTGCTCCTTCTGTGGCCAGTAGGGTTTCCACCTCGGGGGACAGACCCTTAAATCATTCCCATCCCCTTAGACCCCTCAGGTCATATTTCTCTCCCATCACCTAGAACACACTCAGGCTGTATAGCATGCTCAAAAGGATGGAGATGGGGATGAGGAGTCAAGAGGCAAACCAGTCCCAGATTAGGAATGTTAAAGGTTAAAGGGTCACAGATCTGCCTTATCCTACCCAAAGTCACACAGAATCCAGGCCTCTATAATCATTTCCAGTTCCCTAATAATTAGTGCACCCTTGTTTAAAGCCTTGGTTTAGGTTGGCAGAAAAATGTGAACTGCAGGTAAACAATGAATCCCTTTAGTATAAGTATACTCTAAATATTGCATAGAATATACACCAAAACATGTCTTTATCTAAGATTGGAATGTCAACGGGCATCTTGTATGTATGTATAAAATTTGGAAACCTTTTTCAGGGTCACAGAGGGGTCTCTAGAACCTGGAGCTCTGCTTTTCCAATTTAGGGACTCTGGGAAGACAATTTGAGAAAAGATTTTGCCCAGTGGTTTGATTGTGAGGTGTCCGCAGAGGCACAGCCACAAGTTGGGGAAGGAAGGTGGAGAAAGTATAAAAGCCAGCTACAGGCACAGGACCAAGGGGACTGCACCTGTGGGCAACTGGGCCTTGATCCCTGCAGGGAGCTGCCCAGAGATCACGTGGAACATACCTTAGAATTGAGCTCCGCCTCTTTTTCTGGCAGTAATTCCTTTGTACAACGTCATCTGCTCGCCATCAAAAGGCTCAGTCTCCAAAACCTATCACATTAGGAGCGAGAGCCTCAAAGAGATGAAATCAGGTGGAGGCTGACAGCTGACTCATCAAGTGTGAGTCAGATCTCCAGAACCCACATGAGAGGAGGGCAGATTGATTCCTCCAACTCGTTTTCTGTTCTCCATCCACATGCTAGAGTGAATACACACACACACACACACCCATGCACGCACACACGAGACAGTAAATAAATGTAAAAAAGAGAAACAAATTTCAGAGGGACATAGACAATGCATCTATGATTTGCCCATTTTATATAATTCAAGGTTGTCCCAAGGTCATGAACTCTCCTATACTTCCCCTAGCACTTCACTGAGCATGCCCAGGCAGTACTGGGAGTAAAGCGCTAGCAGCAGTTGGGCTGGAAAGCATGGATCACAGCTGCAGGTAAGCAGTTGAGCATCTGAGCCCAAAGAGTCCACTGTGGCTCATCCAGAACACCTGCTTCATTTTCTTTTACCTCGGACTGACCCCTGAATTATAAGAGGATGGAAAAGACTTGCTCACTGGGCATCAGAGGGCTGCTGCCAAATCAGATGAGACCGTGTGTGGGAAATGATATTTAAACCTACGAGACACTACAGAAATTGAAGGCACAATCAACATTATTTAATTAAGAAACAAAGGAAAGAGGAGGGAAAAGGAATATGTAAAAGAGAAGGAAGAAAAAAAGAGGAGAGAGAAAAAAAACTACTGGTACTAAGGGCATAGAACAGTAGCTAAGGGCAAAAATGAATTAGCTGTATTCACATTGTTACAAGGCATCTCACTTTGATCCAAGCACTCTTCTAGGTATGAAGATTCGGTATTGGATCAAATATGCCAATTTCTTGCTTTCATGGAACTTACATTTTAGTAGGGAAGAAAACACACAACTTTGCAAAATGCTAAAGACAACAATAACCCAAAAAAGTGGGCCAGGGCAGTTTGGGGAGTGTGACAGAGGACACAGATTTTATGGGTCAGAGAAGATGTCACACAAAGGTGACTTTTGGAGTCAAGCTCAAAAGAAGGGGAGAATGGAAAGAGCCTGGGCAAAGGGCTCCTAGGTGAGCCCCTCTTCTAGGGCCAAAGGCTCGACATATTGTGAAAAGAACAGGGGAGCTGTAGTGACTGGTACCCAAGAAGTTAATAGACAAGACTGGTGCATGGGGCAGTGTGGGTGTGGATGTGTGGATCACCGTGATGGCTTTAGCTGTCTTTGGTATAAGTTGGAGCCACTGAATTGCAGCAAAGAGTGCGATGGTATTGTGTAAGTCATGGTCTAAAGGAGCCTTTTAGTTGCCTGCTAAGACCAAGCTCCCTGGGTCTGGCAAGCAGGTCTGTCATAACATCTACTTCGCAGGCTAAGGCTGGAAGACTGCAAATTCAAAGGCTGCCTAGGATACAGAGTAGGTTCAATGCCAGCCTGGGCAATTTAATGAGTCCCTGTCTCAAATGAATTTAAGAGGGGGAGAAAGAACAAATGAAAGGAAGGAAGGAAGGAAGGAAGGAAGGAAGGAAGGAGAGAGAGAAGACGAAGGGGAGGGAAGGAGGGAGGGAAGGAGGGAGGGAAGGAGGGAGGGAAGGAGAAAGGGAGGAAAAGAGGGAGGGAGAGAGGGAGGAAGGAAGGGAGGGAGGAAGGGAGGAAGGGAGGAAGGGAGGATGGTCTAATGCCCGGTGCATGATTGTGTACATAGGCAATCCCAGCACTCTAGAAGCTAAAGCAGGATTGTGGGTCCTGGGTCAGGCTGAGCTTCAGAGTGAAATCCTATCTCCAAACAGTAAACAATTTTCTTTTAAAAAATAATATATTATTGAGCAGTCACCTGGGACACTTGGACACAGAGCTAGAGCCACAATGTGATGGGTGGAAAGTGACCAGACCCTGAATGTGTGTTTTTAAGTGCTGCCAGCAGGCTTTGCCGCCAGGATAGATGAGAGAGAAAAAAGTGGAGGAGGATGAATTTTGGGTTTTGGACCTGAGCAACGGAAGAATGGAGCTGCCAAAAGCGAGATTCAGAAGGCTGTGGGTAGAACAAGCTGGACTAAGAAGAGGCTGGAAGTGGGAGACTGTGCATATCTAAGTAGAGAGGTCAACTAGCCCTCGGATATTGCAGTCTAGGGTTCAGAAATGGTATTCAATACCACGACAGCGAGTGAGGCCACCTAGAGGTAAGGCAAACAGAAAAGATGGAGCCAGAATGCACCACACAGAGACAATGATACAGGAGGCTAAGCCCTGGGAGCCATTGTAGCAGGGTGAATTACGCCATCACCGAAATCCCCCTTATGGTAACAGCAAAAAATAGTCTCAGGAATGCAAACTCCTCTGGGTCTTTTTGCCTGCCTTAGGCCATCCCCTGCTCCTACTACAGAGAAAACTAAACGGGGGCTTCCAAATGCCTACTTCTTGTCAATTTCAACACACTGTTTCTTAAGCTTCAGGCCGGGTTTCTTCCCTCCTCTCTTATACCCTGTCTTTAAGTCTTCCTCCAAGAACCTCAAAACCACAGATTGTATGTGTCCATCCCAGATGCCCTCTGATTCCCACCCAGTGCTCAATCTATGATCCTCAATCCGGCATCCTCATCCAATCACCCATCACAGCTTCCATAGTGCCCTCTCCTCGACCTATGCTTATTTGTGATTGGCACGTTCTGCTGGTCAGCAGGCTCCATCCATCTAAGGCAAGTCCTGCAAGTTTTCTATAAAGCTCACGTTCTTTCCTCCCACTTGACTAGCCCCAAAGTAGCCCAGCATTTAAAAAAAGACCTGGTGTGTAGAGCCCACTTGACTATGAAGAAGTCCAGATACCACACACACACACACACACACACACACACACACACACACACACACACACACACTTTGGCCACCACCATCATCCTTTGCAGCCAAACCCATTGCTGAGCCACTCAGCTGTCAACAGCTATTGGGAATAGTGACTGAAGAGGCAAAAATACATTTGCACATGCCTTCTCTTCTTACTACTCCGAGGCAGCAAGGGCCCTTAACAACCCATTAGAACTCCCCCCTTCCTAGAGAGTAAATAAAAGCTCATCTGGAGGGGGTGGTACAGGGAGTTGGGAAGTGCTGGAAGCTTCTCTTACCCCAGCATCCTCTTCCCTCATTGGAGGTGGCCTCAGAGGTTTTAGAGGGAGGCAATGCCGTAACTCATGAGATTAAAACATGCCCGCTTCTCCTCAGACATGTATTCTATATGAAAATGTGGTTTATGGGCATCAGGTCCACAAATCTAAAGCCCAAGCAATTCTACCTGTGACCATCAGTCATGGAAGTACACTCCCGGAGAATGAGAATTTACACGACCACTGTTAGCCCATAACCAGCGCCAGAGCATCCTCCCCCAGGAGCCAGGTCTCCCTGACAACAACTATCCGCCCCATTTTTACTGGCTGGTACCCAGGCTGGTGGCAATGACTCTCAAATGTGAGTATTTATCATGAGACACTTTCAAGGCTCATCTCTTCTGGTTTGGGGAGAGGGTACTGGATGAGGAGGAATAAGGCCAAAAAAAAAAAAAGATTTCTGTTTTTACCTCTCACCAGTCATGCAGCTCAACAACTTTGCTCTCTCTATGTCCGTTGCTGTCTATGGCTGCCAGTCCCGAGGACCTGAATTTAATTCAGCACAATGTAGTGATGAGACTCTTAAGCTCCAAACAAGTTACTCAACCTCTCTGTGTCTCAGTTTCCTCTGTGAAACGAAGTAACCATGGTACAGCTTCATTGTGATGCTATGAGATTTAAAGAGGGTAATATTCATATGAGCCCAGAGCAGGGCCTTCTATATAAGTATACAATAAGACCTCTGGAGGAGGCCACTTGTTTGTTTTTTGGTCACCCAGACTTCTGAAATAACCACACAGAAACTGTATTAATTAAATCACTGCTTGGCCAACCACTTAAGTGTATTGCTAGCTAGCTCTTACATCTAGTATTAACCCATTTCCAATATTTTATATTTTACCAAGCATCACACACTTTGTGGCTCCCAACAGCAACATGAAGTGTTACAGCTCTGGAGACTAGGAATCTGACATCAAGGGGTCCACAGGCTTGGTCCTTTGGGAACATGGCATCACTGCCTCTTTCCTAACCTGTGGCAGTTTCCAGGCCATTCCTGCTGTTCTTTAACTCAAAGAAACACCATTCCTACCTCTGCCTTCATATTCACTTGTGAATACTATGGTCCTTGGAGGTTGAAATTTTCCATTTTTATAAGGGCACCAGGCATATTGTATTAGGGACCACACTAATGCCCTCTTCTTCATGTGATTTGCATTGATGTTTATATCTAAGTGAAGTCGCACTCTGCGGCACTTCGAGTCAAAATTTCAGCCCGTTTTTTTCTGAGGTAACACAGTTCCTCCCATGACAAGCACCTTCTAATAACTTCTGCATGGGTCTAAGAACACAGACATTAAGGAGACACAGTCATGTTTGCAGGAGTTCTTGCTGAAATGTGGGGAACAGACATGTATGCATGAATCGGGACATAGTAACCAGAGAAAAGCAAAAAATGTAAAGACAAAAGGCACAAGGATGGCCACACCAGAAGGGGGACTTCCCAAGGTTTCACGTGTTTGCTCAACTTTGAAGGATAGGTTGGATTGACATTCCCCAAATGAGTAACATCCCCTTTGACCTACAAGAGGCTGGGAGTGTGTGGCATTTTCCTGAAGCTCAAGTCCTTGATATGGCTGTAGTGTCAGGTAAGACTCAGCAAAGAGACATCCACAAACATCGCTCCAACCAATTTCAAATGGCCTTGGCTTCCAAGTTAAGGATTTCTCTTGTCGTTCTATAAGTACTTTTTTTAGGTCAAGGTCCACAAAGGCAAACAAGGATTCTTGGGGCAAAATTTTTATTTAGGAGGGATCACTAGGAAAAGCCAGCAAAGATGTGAAGGGAAAGGGTAAAAGTCAAACCAAGAGACAGTTCTGAACCACAACTCTCAAAGGTATTTTGCCTAATCCTTCAGGGAAAGCCTCTATAAGTCTCACCTCAGAGATGTCCAAATTGGAACAAGGGAGCTAGAGAGCCTGCAGCATACCCATGTGTCAGCCCCTGGATCAGAGCTACCTCAGGCACTTAAGAATGTTCCCATTTTGTGGTTCGGGTGAAATGGATCTGGTACCAAGAAACCAGCCACCAAAAAGTACAGACATGGCTGGAGTCAATGTCCACCCAAAAGGCAAATAAGTCATCTGGTAGGGCACCCCTAATATCCTCTCTAATGAAGGTAAGACATTAAAATGTTTCTTGGTGTGTGGGGGGGGGGGAGGGCGGGGGGAGAATTTAGAGATCTGCCTTCCAAGTCAAAAATCTGATAACTGTTTAAATGAAGGAGACAGTGGGAAAGCAAGCTAGTAGTAAGGCTATGGCAATGGTCCCAGGCAAAGCTACTGGAAACCCAGGCTAGGATGGGAGGAGCTGCTGAAAAGGAGGGGAATTGTTTATAAACATGCATGACTGCGCTGTAGGTTAGGTCTTTGTGTGTGTGTGTGTGTGTGTGTGTGTGTGTGTGTGTGTGTGTGTGTGTGGTGTTAGGATAGAATCTAGGGCCTCGTTTATACCAGGCAAGCACTCTATCATCCACCCCAGCCCTCTTGTACTCATTTTCTTTTGTTTTTTGTATTAACATGTATTACATAATGGGCTTCATTATGATGTTTTTAATAGATGCATATAATGTATTCTGATCACGTTAGCCCATTGCCTTCTCCTGGTTAACTCCCACTTCTGCTGATCCCCTCATCTTCCCAGCTACTCCTCCTTCTGCTTCTGTGCCTTGCTTGTCTGTGAACCGATGGTTTAATTAGCATTGCTGGCAGAAACCCAGGTGAGGGGCTGGTGTTTAAAAGGGCATGGGCACCTTAGCAGTGGCTGCACTACTGAAGAAAATCCATCTCCCTCACCCAGCAGACATTAACAAGTCCTCTGGGAGGGGCAGAGCCATGTGAACCTCTCCCTAACTCACATTGAACTGACAATGGGTCTGATATTATGCCGGATCTTCGAGGCTAACCACAGCAGCCAAGAGTCCATGAAGGCAACAGCCACTTCACGCATGGAAGAAAATATTAAGACAGTGTCCTCATGGAACCCGCCACACACGCGCGCACACACACACACACACACACACACACACACACACACACACACACACACACTTTCCTCCAGCGTTTACATTCTTTTTGATTAGTGTTCCCTGGGCCTTGGAGGAGGTAATCTAGATGTCCCATTTATGGCTGATCATGTGACAGTCACTTATCCCCAGCACATGATCAGCTCTGAGTCTGCAGTAACTGGCACACTTGCAGCAACCAACTATTCAGACAAAGACCAAGAGTAGCTCCAATCTCAGCTAAGTTTGGTGCAGACTGGCTTTGAACTAGGTCTGAACCTCAAGTAGGCCTTGAATTTACAATCCTGCCCCAGCATCCTGAGGTATATGCTGTCATAGTATGAGTCTTAAATTTGCCATAGAGGCTCATTTGTTAGAGGCTGAGTCTCCAAGGAGACACTATTGAAAGGTGGTAGAATTGTAACGTTAAGGCCTAGGCAAAAGAGTTTAGGCCATCATAAATATGCTCTTAAGCGGTAGTAGCACCCCAATGCCCCCCTCTTCCTTTTTGCATCTTGGCCACAAGCTTTGTTCCATTGTGTGGTCCAGCCTTGATATGGCACCTTACCACAGGCCCAAAGGAAGGGACACCATTCATTCACGAAGTGAAACCTCCTTTGCCATGTGCCCAAAAACATCCTTTCTTGCTGCAAGTTGTCTCTGTTTTCAGTATTTGTTCTACTACGGGCCAGGAGCCAACCTCTTGGCTTCTATGCGCACATGTGGACATACATGTACATGCAAACACATACACGCATATACATATACAACACACACACACTGAGAGAGAGAGAGAGAGAGAGAGAGAGAGAGAAGGAGGAAGGGAGGGAGAAATGGAGGGAGGGAAGGAGATGGGAAGGAAATTCATCTCTGAGGCTGAAGTTCAGGAATTGGTTTTAACTGATCTTCTAGGTGATTCTGATGCACTTGAGTTTGAGAACCATGGACACATACAACTTGAAAGAAATTAGTGAACAAAAAGTAAAGTGACAGCTTCCTACAAAGGAGTCACACTGGGTAGTGTGTCACAAATGGGAAGAGGTATTAGGAGAACAGTCAGGTAGCCATGGAAAAGAATAGAGATCTAAGGCGGTCGACTGTCCTGGTTATGACTGACATCCACAAGCCCACTGTTCAGGTAAGTTCCCAGTGTCAATTACACATAGGTTTCTTTTGGAAACATAAAATCGTCACCTGAATCATAATTTTCACCTAGGTCTCTCACAGCATTTGACAGAGCAGTGATTGATTATGGCTATGGGAATCAGTGTGAAAACAGCCATCAAATAGGTCATGAGAAACGTATGGTCTCCTACCCCTGTGATTTTAGAGGCTGGCAAGCTGAGGGGCAAACCAAGCTTGATATACAAATCTGGCCATAGAACAGCACTATCTAATTTCTCATGTCCAGGAATGGGGCTCCAGCTTGGTAATAGAGAGAGAGAGATGTCCTAATTCCTATGTAAAGTTCTGAACTTAAGCATAATAAAATGCAAAGAAATTAAACAACATAAATAAAATAGTAATTCCTAATGCCCAACCTCATTCTGATTTTCTTTTGTTCTCTGTTTTCTTACCTGTTTTATTTTGTGCTGCTGTTCTTTGGGGTTTGTGTTGTTCTGTTTGATATGGGGGTCTCTTTTAGCCCAGACTGGCCTTGAACGTAAGCGTCAAGGATGACCCTGAACTCCTAATCCTCCCACCTCCACCTCTTAAGTGCTAAAATCACAGGGGTGGGACACCACACCAGATCTTATGCAGTGTTGGAGATGAGACCCAGAGAAACTCATGTACGAGAAGCAAACCCCCTATCAGCTGAGCTACATTGCCAGCCCAGGCTTTACCCCAGAGGGTCTAACCATCAGTTCGCATTAATATTGCCCATGGTTCTGGGATCTGCTCTTCGCGAGTAGGGGATGCTCCTGTGGTCTCATTCAGAAGCCACAGGCCTCACAACAGTCCGATCATCTGCTTGTCATGTTGTTGTTGCTGGCTGTTGGCCAAACTTCAGTCGGGGCTTCTGTCAGGAAACATGCGTCAGAACCAGAATGGTTCTCTATGTGGTCTGGGCTTTTCATAGCGTGGCAACTGGAGTTCAGGGAGTAGGCCTTCTGTGTGAGCTGGGTGGAAGTTGTATTGGCCCTCTGTATCTAGCTCAGACGTTCCGTAGCACCATCTCCACCCGTGTTCTAATGCTGTATTCTAGCACAGTGCCACCAGGAATAAAATCTGGAATGAAGGACTGGGGATGAAGCTCATTTAGTAGTGTTTGTCTCCCATACAAGAATGAGATACAGCCTGAAGTTCCACTTATATTAAAAGGGAGGGAACACAGGCTCCATCTTCGCATGGGGTAAAAACAAGTTACCAGAAGAGCATGTAAGGCAAAAAACTATTGTTTTGGTCATTTGTGAAACATGCAATCTGCCATAGCAAATAAATCCTCAGTGCTCAACCCAGCTATGACCTTGCTTAGTCTGGCTTGTAAGTTTCAGCCCATCTCAAATTAGCCAAAACTAGGCTGATCTATTATTCCTGTGACCTTCCCTCTGAGGTTGGGGCTTGGATAGTAAAAGTTCTCACTTCTTTCTATCTTGCAACGCCTCTATGGCTAGAAAAACTACCCCAGATCCATCCAGAAGCCCTGGAAATCCCGCGAGAAGAACTGCTTCTGCCTCTAGGAGTTAAGCACGGGAAGGGTATGGTCACCAGAGGGACAAAGGGAATTGATCAACGGCCGGAATTACATCACCCCCTCTCTTTGTTCATTTTTCATTGCTGTTGTTCTTTTTCCTGTGTTTAATTTCTCGCCTTCCTTACCCTCCCCTAGGACCTCCCCCTTGGAGATGGGGTTGGGGGGTTTGATTGATTGGTGCTGAAAGCAGGGAGGTTGCAAGTAGAGAGAGATCACCTTACCCTGGAGATAGTTTCCATGGCAACAGGGACAGGTTGGTGGGAGGGGCAGGCAGATAAGGGCCCCACTTTGGGCTTCAGTGCACAATGGAGGTGAAGGCTCTAGTGTTTGTGTGGAAACAGGCAGAATATTCCTGTGCAGCTGGCTTAGAAGTGGGAACGGGAGCGGAGAGCACTTTGAAGCAGGCTTTCTGCCCTCTGCCCTCTGCACTCCTAGCTCACCAAGCAGCCACCTAGGCTGCAGTGTCTGCCTGTTCACCTGGCCCGCTGCCCTTCGTCCCATTTGCCACACTGCCCCACCCCCACACCTCCTCCTCTCTCTTCACACTTCTTTAGCTCCTGCCAAGCTTCTAACCTGAGAAAACCATGTGTGCATGTATGTGTGGGAGGGGTGAGGGATCACTGATCTCTACTGTAGCCTGGGGCAGGGTCTCCGGTCCACCTTCCTGCTTGCATACTGGCCTCCCTCTAGAGCTATTCCTTGGTGGGGGGCATAGATAGTAAGAGGAGGGTGAAATGGGCTATTAATTAGCCCCTGATGGAGACACAGCCTCTAGTGTCCAGCACCTAGCAGCTATAAAGCCCATGCTAGATTTCAGCATCACCCCTCTGGCACTTGCCCTACCAAGGGGTGCCCTCTCCCCTTAAAAGCAGACAGACTCTCACCCCTTGCCTGTGACCTTATTCCTCTTTCACAAAGGCTGGATCTGGGAAGGGGCTCTCTCTAACTTTTAACACACCTAGACAGACCACATTCAGGGACCTCAACACACTTGCAGGCTCCCTGTTGGGCTTCTTTGTCCACTTTGATTTTTATCCCTGCAACTGAATGACAGACTAGAGCTGCCTCACCCTAACACATTTCTGCAGGGAAGTATAGAGAGGCTAAAACAGAGGCTCATCAACCCAGACAAAGCCTCTGTGGGCATGCGCACCAACTCAACCCAGGAGCCAGGGGCAAGATTTTGAGTTGTTCCTTTCAGGACCTTAAGGGCCTTTTCAGAGCTGATAAGGAGTAGAACTGAAAATCTCATTTGTTGTTAAAGGTTGAATTACTACAGAATCCAGCAATGGCCCCTTCCCAAAAGCAGGGACTTCCAATAGTGTTGTTCATAGCAGCCTAAATCCTAGCAGCAAATAAATGGATGAGCAAAGCTGGTCTGTATATGCAATGGGATATCAGTCAGCTATGAAAAGGAATAGGATTCTCATCCATGCTACTGCTCAGATGACCTTTCAAAATGAGAGGCTAAGGTCCAGCCGATGGCTCAGCCAGTAAAGGTGTTTGCCATGCAAGCCTGATAGACTGTGTTCCAACTGCAAACCCATGTCAAAGTGGAGGGAAAGAATGCACTCTACAGAACTGTCCGCAGACTTCTGCATACGCATTCCGTCACATGCACTCTGCTCCCCAAGGACACAGCAAAGATAAATAAATAAATAAATAAATAAAACAAAATGTGATGCTGGGGAAAGGCATTAATGATTCCATTTATATAAAATGTCCAGCATAGGCAATTCTATAAAACGTTGATTCGTGGTTGCAAAGAATGGGTGGGTGGTAGGGAGCGAATGACTGCTCATTATTTTGGAGTTTCCCTTAAGGGTGATTATTTAAAACATCAGGAATACATAGTGGCGTCCATTGCAGTGCCTTTGAGATGCACTTAAGGCCACCAAATCGTACTTTGTAATGGTCAATTTTATGTGCAACCTAACCACAGTTGTTTTGGTTGGTTTGGTTTTGAGATAGTCTTATGTCTGCTAGGCTGGTCACTCCCTGTGTAGTAGAAGATGACTTTGACCTTCTTATTCTCCTGTCTTCACCGAGGATTGCAGCCATGGTGCATGCTCACGAGTTTACACCTTTCTGGGGATGGAATGTAGGGATTTGTGTATGCTAGGTAAGAGCTCTACCAACTGAGCCACATCCCCAGCCCCTTAACCAGCTATGCGATGCAAGCGGTAACAGAGGTGCAGCACTTAGTAGCAAGAGCACCAGAGCCAAGAAGTGGCCACCACTGGGGCGATTAACCAGCCCAGGTTTTCTAGGGCTGTGGACTTCAGTTCTGATGCTAGCCACCACAAACAGACCTCAAGATAATTCCCCGCCCACAAACCCTACATCTCCCTGGCTGGGGGAACCAAGGCAGGCTTCTGACTGTTTCTGAACCACTGCCCGATGAGCATGCCACAGGATCACCTGGAATAAGAAATAATCACACGAATGGCAGCCAAAGAGCAGAGAGCACGTCCCATAGTTCTGGCACTCTTACTGTCCAGGACTTCCAACATGCACTTGAGCCCCTGGGGGTCTATTAATATACAGGATGTGAGAGAGGGGCTGAGATGACATTTCTAATGACCCCTGGGACTGATGATGGCATTGGTCACTAGCCACACTTTGAAAGCTACCAGCTTTTCATGCCCTTCACAAGTGCTAATCCTCCTCACCTCCTACAACCATTTATATCTCCATTCTCCAGACCAATCAGGAGACAGGAAGTGGTCCTGTGACTGGCCCAAGGACTTCTGGGTTAGAACCTGAGGCAGTCTAGCCACATAGGTTGTACCCTTTCTGCTGCGGAGAGGATGTAAATTAAGCTGTTGGTGCCGAGCCTGCCACTGAGTGACTTCCCCAAATAGTAACCCTTCTTGTCATGCCTTCCATTAGAAAGAAGGTCTTGAGTCTTGAGAAAATGGTTTATTTCCGAATCCTTCCCAGATCAGTGACCTTTAATGTCCTTCCACCTGACCTAATCTACAGGCAAGAAACATCATTTCTGGTGAACTTATAGCCAGAGCTTTTCTTCTCTAGTATCCCCTTTGTGGGACCCTAGTTGGAATTCCCCAGAAGTCCCTCCCCACTCTGCTTTCCCAGGATCTGCTCTCTGAAACTCTGATTCCTTTAGACCCACAAAGCAAGAGCAACATCTGCCTCCTCCTATCCTTCCATGCCCTTGGTACTTGCTTCCATGAACAGGTCTGGGAAGAACAACCTACTCCAGTTTATACCACCAGTAGAGAACCCAGAGCCTGGCATAAGTACCCAAAAAACACCTACTGAGGACCTGTGTGCCTCTCAAGCCTCAGTTTCCCACTCTGTATAATGGGCATGCCAGGATCTACCTTGATTCCTTGCCTTTGTAATCAGACAGCTGAACAATCTGTCCCCACTCCCTGCTATGATTAGAAGCCGACTGTAGGCCTGTGGCACAGCCAGGATGGACAATCTGCAACATCCTGTCCCCATCCAGCAGATCTGGAGTTTCTCACAGTAGGCAGCTCCAGGAGAGTAGGAATCCTGTTAATAGTGACCGTGCCCAGGGCATAGGGGGACAGACAGCTTCCTGAGAAAGGAAGAAAGGCAGAAAAATGGGCTCGATCCCAGGCTTGATCTCAGTCCAAGAAAATATTTGGATTTCCAGAAAGGAGGAGGTTTCCCAGGCCAGGACAATAACAGCCCACAGCTGTCACCCTTGCCCGCGAGCCCCTGTTCAGTGTCTCTGGGACTGGGAGTGGCTGCGAGAGAGAGGGAAGGAGGGGGCTAGGAAGAAAAATGACAGACAGATGGAAGAACTTCCATAGGAAGTGACTGGTCTGAATAGGACAGAATTGGAGAGGGCTTTGGGGGAGGACCCCCCTCCTTCCCAGCAGAAGCAGAGCCCCTAGAGTCTTTTGGCTCTCCCTCCCCCACTCTGCAGCCCTCTGCAGGTCTCCTTGAATCCATGTGTGGGTTTTGGCTCTGCTTGCAGGCAGGGGATTTGAGGAGCGGTTGTGTGATTTGTACAGCTGTCATTAGGGTAATTGCACGATATTTTCCCAAATTTCTCCTGCAGCTTCAGGCTTGCTTTCCAAACTTCCTGCCTGCCCGTTAACATGGGCTCTGGCGAGAGAAGCTGGCTCAGAGCCTTGCCAGCAGCTGCTAACAGCACCCAAGGGCAGTCTCCTCCAGTATTGCCATGGGACCAGGCACCAGGATTGGAGAAGAGGGGCCCAATGAAGCTCTGGATTGAAGGTTAGCAGCTTCATAAAAGTCACATTGGTGGTCACTGCTGATTGTCCTTCCTCTCTAAGAATGGAAATAGACACAAATTAGCCCATGCCTCTGAAAAGGCAATGGCATCTCCCCAGGACACCAGAGTTTGGAGAGTCCCTTCACTGTACTTCAAGAGGGATGATGGACTCAAAGTAGGCATCCTGTCTTGTTTCTCGGCCCTTCCCAAAGCAGCACTGCTCATTCTCAGCATGACTCTCCAGCTGGCTAGGGGCCATGCCCAGAGAGCTGATGTGGAAATCAGGGGGTTATGTGGGTCTGCTGAGAGGGTTCAGGGGTCCAAGGGGGATTGGCAGTATTTTCTAAAGATATAAAGAATGACAACCAGGGAGTCCTTTAGATCCAATGGTGGAACCTTACTTCCATGAATTCTCAGGTGGATCTGCCCATCTTCTTTCTACTGCTCTGACAAGTATTTATTCCTCTGGACTGACTCCCCCAACCTGTTAAAATGTACATCCATGAGCAGCAGAGATGGCTAGTAGGTAAAGAGCATGTCCTGCAAGCTGACGACCTGAGTTCCAGCTCAAGGACTGCTATTAAGATGGGAGAAGAGAACGGACTTTGCAAAGTTATCCTCTCAACTCCACACTCACGTTGGGGCACATACATGCCCACACTCATACATCGTGTACACACAATAATAAGAAACCATTTTAAAATTAATAAACATAAGCGGTACCGATGCAGACATGCACATGAGGATACATGGAAGCATGCATACACATGCACACACCAGCAAGCGAGAAAATCCCTTCTGTTTTCTGCTTGGGTGTGGGAACCGGGAAGAGAAAAAGAAAGTCTGAAATTACAAGTCAGTGAATGAGTGAGAAAAATGCTGGGATGCCCAAGAGGGCCCAGGAATGATTCTCCATAGTGGGTTCTCTAGGCTGGAACAGCCAAGGAGATGACAGGCTGATGGGCTGGCACTCAGCCTCGGGGTCCATGTTTCTTCTGACCTGCTGGCTGGGGAGTGGGATGCACCCTGGAGAGCCTCGTCACTTAGCATCGCGTCTGCTCCGACATGATGCCTCCGAGTAATGTAATTTATATTTCATGCACAATTGAAGCAGCTAATGGTGTAATTCTCCAAGGGGGAAACAAGTTGTTATAGTGTTAATTACATTGCAGGCGTGTTGCCTCTCCCTTGCCCCCCAAGTGTTCCAAGGGAAGTTACCAGGTAGCATCTGAGTGGGTGTCCAAGAAGGTGGCTTTGTCAGGCTCCATAGATGTCAGGACTGAGTAGAGGCAAGAAAGTTAGGACATCTTCCCACCTCATTCATCCCTCTAGGTGTGGTGTACTTGGCTTAAACTGCCCAGTGGCTTGGACTTCCTAGCCCCTGAGTAGTCAGGGAATCTTGCTGGCTTGCAGAACCTTGTCTGCATTCACCTGGATGCTGCTGGAGAGGGCGTAGTACAGATGATTGTGTGAGAAAGGAGGCAGAGCAGAGACAGAACCAAGCAGATACAGACTAGATGGCGGCAGCAGCTGACACCGCCATAGGTGGCCTCCAATGGCCGAGAGCTGGCTTAGAACCCTAGCTGTGCTTCCCATAGTCTGAGACACCCTTGATGGAATGCCTCCTTGTGCGTCACTTTTCCCGCTCCAGAATAAGTAGAATATTTTAATTTTCTATGTGCACATGTGTATGTGGCAGGGGCGAGCAGAGGACAACCTCGGGTGTCATTCCCTAGAACACTATCTACCTCCTTTGAAACAGGATTTCTTACAGGATCTGGAGTTCACCATGTTGAGCCTCAGGGTGTTGGCTGTCTCCACCTCCCTATGGCTGGGAATACAAAGGCAGGCAACCACAACTGACAGTTTTCCATGGGTTTGGGGGATGGAATTCAGGTTGTCATGCTTTCAAGGCAAACACTGTACTAGCTGAGACACCCTCCAGTCCCAGGATTAGACCGGTAAATTAGCAGACTAGGGTGAGCAGTCATTGTACTAGTAAGTACAGTGTTGAGAACACTGGCACACACGTAGCTGGGTGAGTGGAAGATATTGTAGTAGGAGGGAGTGAATGGAGTTAAATTGTCATAAAGTTCTGGCATTTTCTGTGAAGTGGTAGAGAAGTACATATTATTCTACATTTGTGGAAGCCAAATTTACTAAAAGAGAATAAATGTCTTGTTTTCTGAAAAGAAAAAAAAACAGGAGAAAAGCAGAGTTCTTTTTTAAAAGAATTATAGAACCATAAAGTTGAGGATGTTTTCTACAAAGAAATTTAAATTGACTATTAGAGAGGCACGCCAAACTCCTGGGGGAGGGAGAAAAAGAGTGGAGAGGGAAAAGAAAGGAAGAAAGGAAGGAAGGAGGGAGGGAGGGACGGGAGGGAATAAATGAACAAAGGGATAGAAGGAAAGGAATGAGGAAGGATCAGTGAAGATAATTATGGATTCACTGTATACAAACCAGGGCAACCAAATTTTATATCTTTTTAGTTGATAAATCAGAGTGAGCTTCCTGGTGAAAATGAGAGAATATATGTATTCATATATGTATTCTTGATCTAAGCAAGCCTTTTTCAAAAGCTCACAGCTTACCTTTAAAGAAAATACCAAAATGGGCTAGCTAGTACTATAATATGATGAGTCGTAGCTGGTTGACTAACTGTATGCTTATGTGGGTTTGATCCCTACTTTCAGTACCACTTATATTATTCAGGGTATACTAACTATTCTAACCCCAACATCTAGTGTCCTAAACACTGAAGCTTCTTCCTTACATCCTCATGAAATGCTAACAGCAACAGTGGCATGGTTTTTCATATGGTCGTCTCAACACAAGGGTCTTTTCATCTTACGATGTTGCCATCTTCAACTTACGCCCACCAAGGTTTCTAGAAGCTGCATGCTGGTATTATCTCCCCCAGCATTCCACACTGGCTCGAATTCAGTAAAGTGCAAGCGAGGGAAGGCTGGCAGATGAGATCCAGCCAGGTAGTTATCAGTGAGCATTAGCAGTGGTTTCTCCAAGTATCCATCTCCACTGCCGCAGGTCTTCAGGGAACTCTGTAGTGACAAGCTAGTCTCCACCTCTCAGCCTATGCTAAGCAGCATTTTTCTTTTGCAGTGACCCAGATGCAGACACACAATGGGCCAGGTTATAACTGTGACTCCTCTGTCTTCCTGTACTCACTCCACTCCCCCTCTTGCCTACAGGTGAATGCTTCTCTTAGCTTGCCTTCCCCCAATAATTCCTGAGTGGAGAAGGCAGACATCAGACTCCTTCAGGCAATGTAATCCCAGCTTAGAGTGTGGGCTTTTCAAACCCCTCCCCTGGTGAGCAGCAGGGTGCAGTGTGTACTTGGCTGGCTTTTAGGCACTAAGAAAAGTTTGTTCAGCAAGTTTCCAGGTAAGACAAAGCCGGAAAGAAAAGCTATTAAGATGGATGAAAAATTAAGCCTCAAAAATCTTTTGCCGAACTTGCATGATGAGCTAAGTCAAGAAAATTAAATTGCACATGTCTGGGACCCAGCAGGGGCCATTCACATCCTCTGAAAATTTAACTGAAGTGGCTCTAAGGACAGGCTGTTTACGAAGGTGGGGGCGGCGTGGAGGAAAGCCGGAGAGCAGTGAAGCATCCAGAGGCTTTTAACAAGCTCCGCCCTGAACCAGAGCTGGGAGCAAACGGCTTTGCCACCATTCAGCAAGGCAATTATGAGAAAGCGGCTACCAGACAGGAGCTGCGGCCCTACATACAGAAATGCTACCACTGTTATGGAACTTTGGGGGTCACAGCCTGTGCCCAAAATCAGATCTGGCCACCTGTCTTCACTAAGCTGATTAAAGGAACCAAATTAAAAGTGGAAAGCAATAAAAGATTTATTCAGTGTGGTCATATTCAGAAGAGGGACAAAGAAATCCAGCAGGAAAACCCCCCAAGTCAGTCTTTGGGGTTCTTAAGTGAGATCAAAGTTTAAATAGGGGGCCAAGGATTTGCACATCTAAGCAGTCCCGGCCAAGGTGCAGCCCCACCCACCACTGACCCATCATTCATTGTCTGGGCTTCAGCTTCTCCCTGTAAGAAGGTCTGACAAGCTGTTAGACCTGTGTGAAATCTCTTTCTGGGAGACAAGTTCCTCCTCCGTGTGGCGCCTTTTCCTTCTCCCAGCATGAGGTTCCCAGGGAAATTCCCATTTCTTCGGGGTCCACTGTTTCAATAGTCTGATCATCAGACTCTTTAGAATATCCCCTTTTCTGCCAGGTCTGTTATGCAACCGCTGCCAATGTTCACGTTAGAAAGATTTGAGATGGGTCAGATACCCAATCTCATCCGCCTCCCTCCCTCTGAACTCCTGTTGGTGCTTCTCTTTGGGCTCACCCAAATGAGAACCAGAGGACCTGGGGGGCTACGGGGTAATATGATCCTCACAAGGCAGCTAGAACACAGCCCTGAGCCAAAGGTGAGTAGGGAGGGGTACTGATAATAACTAGAAGACTGGGAGAAAGCCAGCCCTGGCTGGAGAGACCAAACAGATAAAGGCTCAAGTCATACAAGCCTGACACCAGAGTTCAATCCCTGGGACCCGCATAAAGAACGAGGTGTCTTCACCACCTCTCCCTCCATCCCCCACCCCCACACTTAGATTTTCAACAAAAAATTAAAAGCAAGTCAGTAAGACAGTTGCGTAAAAATGAACTGGATATGTTTTGAAAAGTTGCAGAAGGGGTCTAAGGATATGGCTCAGTGAGTCATGTGCAAGAATCACGACCTGAGTTCAAATTCACAACACCCATGTAAAAAGCCAGCAGTGGTAGTACACTGACAGGCAGTGACAGCTAGAGCTTGATAGCCTGCCAGTTTAGCCCGGTCAGTGAGCTCCAGACGCAGTGAGGGGCTCTATCTCAATAAGTAAGTGGGAGAACAATCGAGGGAAACAAAGGACAGAGGCTTCTGGCCTTCACAGGAAAGGCAGGGCATACACATCTCCACACATATATACACCACACACACCACACACCACATACACGTCACACATACACACTAGCACACATACCACATACACATCACACATACACACTCACACACACACACCATACATACATCACACACACACCACACCACACATACACACTCACACACACACACTACACACACACCACACCACACCACATACACCACATACACCACACACACACACACAACACACAACACATACACACACAAAAGCTACAGAAATATGAGCTAGCTCTAGACACCAACTGGGCACAAACAATTCCTTCATGGAGGGATATGTTAGATGGTTGGTGTACTGCTTGTTTTCTGTCAACTTGACACAATCTAGAGTCCCTGGAGAGGAGGGAGCCTCACTTCAGAAAATGTCTCCATAATACTGGACTGTACCAAAATTGTAGGGAATTTTCTTTTCTTTGTTTTGTCTCTTGTTTATTGGTGTGTGTGTGTGTGTGTGTGTGTGTTTCCTGAGACAGGGTTTCTCTTTGTAACAGCTCTGGCTGTCCTTGAACTTGCTCTGTAGTCCAGGCTGGCCTCAAACTCAGAGATCCGCCTGCGGCCTGCATCTGCCTCCTGAGTGCTGGGATTAAAGGTGTGCACCACCACCTGGCTTCATTTTTTAAAATTAATGATTAATGTGGGAGGGCCTGGCTGATTGTAGGAGGTTCCACCCCTAAACTGGTGGTTCTAGATTCTACAAGAAAGCAGGCTGAGCAAGTTATGAGGAGCAAGCCAGTAAGCAGCACCCCTCCATGGCTTCTGTCAGCTCCTGCCTCCAGGTTCCTGCCCTGTTTGAGCTCCTGTCCTGACCTCCTTCAGTAATGAACAGCTATATGGAAGTATAAACCAAACAAATCATTTCCTCCAAAAGTTGCTTGGGTCATGGTGTGTCATCACCTTAACTGGGACAGTTGGTGTGCCCACAGCATTCTGTCCTTATCAGAACACAAACACCGCTTCAGTTCTGAGCTAGGCTGACCCCCCCACTTTACAACCATTTGTTTCAAGAGGCAAACAGTAGGCATAAGAGTCTGAGAAGCAAACCCAATGATGACAGGCTGTGGAAGACTGGAACCAACAGGTGAGCAGAAGAGAAGCTGCCTCCAGGAGAGACTATACCGTCTCCAAATGTTCCAATGCACACAAGAGGATTCCCATTTTTAACATCTCTCCATCCCCAAGATCATCCACTCATCCCAGTCATCAGTTCCTGTGGCACACTGTGAGTCATCACAGCCTGTGCCTCCCATTACAACTGTCCACTGGCTTGACCATCTTTCCCTCAAGCCAATGGAAAATACGCTACTGGAATTTCGAGATGAAAGCAAGGGGTCCCGCAGCCCCATCAAGCTAGACTCAACTATCCATCTCAACATACCAATCAGGAAGATGAGACCAATGGTGGCCATTAGAGTAAGGAGACGAGAGAGTACATAGATAGAAAACTAGAGATGGAGAATACTGAGGTAGAAAGGTTTAAGAATGGAGGAAGTGGACAGGCTGGAAAAAGGGGGAAGAAGAGGTAACCAAAACTAAGGATATGTGAAAAAGTCATAAGGAAGCTTACTGTTTCATAAGCTTATTTAAAAATATAACTTAAATAAAAATGAATTTCAGGAGGCAGAGGCAGGTGGATCTCTGAGTTTGAGGCCAGCCTGGTCTACAGAGCAACTTTAAGGATAGTGGGGCTACACAGAAAAACTCTGTCTTGAAAATAATTTGATTTTAAACAGAGGTAGCCTACCTATATAGATGGATAATGGTTCTTGCAGAAACCCTGGGTTATTAAATGTCTGGAGATATGTCTCTAAGCATTCCTGGCTAGGTGTAGGATATTCCTCTAAGAGCTATTCGCCAGAGAGTCCCTGGAGCCCCCCACCCCCGCCACACCAGGCAATATAGTCCGTTGCAATTGCTCTCGCTTGTCCACAAGTACTTGATGAGAAAACCCTATTGCTGAAGGTACCACAAAGTTTGACCCCGGAGCATAGAGTCATCAAATTGGAGCTGAACTAGAAGCATTATCCCTACACCTAACCTTCATAGTGCCGGGAGGTGTTATTCAGGCTGCTAAATCAACAGTTTTATCCAATTGTGTATGAATCCTGTGAGCTACAATAAAATATCCCTGCTACTGCAACAGTGGCATGGCCATTATAGAGATAACTGATCAATTTGGGGTTGGATTTGAGGCCGGGCTCCATGGGAGGGAACTCACATTAGTTCTAGAAACCTGTCAAGAGCCAATGGCTGGGGAAGTTCTAAGACCTTTAGTGAGGAAACCTCCTACTGTTGTTTGCCAAATGGTCATGTTGTGAAGCCGCCTTCTAGATACTCAGGTTTGTATCCCAAGACAACCTCTATGGTCGGCCTTCAGCAGAGATGCTGCTTGCTGCCGCAGGTGGCGATAACGCAGACACCTATAACTAGCAGAAGTGCCGAGAATAAGTGATGGTGGAGTGCTTGAACTTCAATGGGACAACAGAATCACCCCATCCAAGCAAGCAAGGCTCAGAGAGCAAAGAGCCAGATGATGGGAAGAGGCACAGCACAAAAGCTATTTCGTGCACAAAGCTGTTATACTAAGGAAGTCACTGGAGCTGTGGCTACCTGCATAGGACATGCTCAAGATTGGGCCCATCAACATTTCATCCTGGATGAGAGGGTGACCCGTGAGGTGAAGCCTCATAGCTCCCTGAGGGACCATTGGCAGCTAACAGTTGCTAGGGGAGGCAGTGTGGTTTCCTTCAGTGGAATAGCCACTAAGAAGTTTCCCTTGCTGCTGTAAATAACCTCCCATCCATGATTGGCAAGGAATTGTAATTCAAGTCAATGGGCCACACACAAAAACAATACATGAGAGTAGGAGGGGACTGGTTAAAATGAAGTTTCCCAGTGGGAGGGGGTGAGAATAGATGGAAGGGGAAAATGACTAAAATTCATTATATGAATGTATGAAACTGCCAAGAGAGCATTTAAAATGGTAAGTAATAATAATAAATTAATGAAAATAATTTTTAGTGAGTGTGGTGGAAAGTTTTATGTCAACTTGACACAAGCTAGAGTCATCTGAAAGGAGGGAACCTCAATTGGGGAAATGCTTCCATAAGATGCAGCTGTAGGGTATTTTCTTAGTGATTGATGGGGGAGGACCCAGCCCAGTGTGGATGTTGCCATCCCTGGATGAGGGGTCCTGGGTTCTCTATGAAAGCAGGCTGAGCAAGTCATGAGGAACAAGCCAGTGAGCAGCACCCTCCAAGGATTCTGCATCAGCTCCTGCCTCCACATCTCTGCCCTGATTGAGTTTCATCCTGACTTCCTTCCAAGACAAGGAGTATGATATGGAAGTGAGTATAAGCTAAACAAATCCTGTCCTCCCAAAGCTGCTTTTGGTCATGGTTCATCATAGCAACAGAACCCTAACTAAGAACCCCAGGTAAGGGCTGGGGATGTAGCTCTCTGGGCATAGTGCTTGCCAGATAAACGCAGCCCTAGGTTCAATTTCCAGCATGACATACATCAGGCATGGTGGTGTGTGCCTGTAATCCTAGCACTTGGGAGATAGAGGCAGAAGAATCAGAAGTTTAAGGTCACCCTTGGCTTCAGAGCAAGTTTGGTGCCAGCTTGGGTTGCATAGGACCCTGTCACAATAAGAAAGAGATCAAGCAGAGTTTAGAGGAGCATACTTTTAATCTCAGTACTTAGGACACAGAGGCAGGCAGATCTCTGTGAGCATGAGGCCAGCCTGGTCTACATAGCATGTACCAGTCCAACAAGGGCAGAATATTGAGACTTAATTTCAAAAAAAAGAAGAAGGAGAAGAAGGAGGAGGATGAGGAGGACGAGGAGGAGGAGGAGAAAGAAGGAGGAAGAGGAGGATGAGGAGGAGGAGGATGAAGAAGGAGGAGGAGGATGAGGAGGAGGAGGAGGAGGAGGAGGAGGAGGAGAAGGTGAAAAGCAGAAAGAGATTTGATCAACATGGCCCTATTGGGAAGCACGCTTGTGCAAGATATAGAGCTCAGTGATAGCACACTTGCTCAGCATGTCTGAGGCACGGATAAGTTTAATTCTCAGCCTGTTTTTAAAAAAGAGGGAAGGAATCTTGTGTGACCAAGTCTGTCTTTGAAGCACTACATAAGCAAAATAAAGAAATGGGGCAGGAGAGCAAGAGGCGCACACAACCAGACAGTCCCAGTCTAAGTGTGGGCTGACAGGTCATTTCTCACTTTGGGCTCTACAAGGTGGTCAGAAGACGTCCTTATGGCTTGAGGAAATACACTAGTTCTCCAGGGTACAGTTTTGCCATCATAGATACTTTTCCTCATTTCTGGGTGGTCTGTCAGCTCGCTGCTGCTTTGGGGTGGTTTCACTCTTCATCATAAAGGTCTTTATCACCTTTGTAGTTGCTGGAATCCAAAGTGACTTCAGGTGGAGGGCAATGCGTAGAGGTCTCGAGGAGCCTTCTGGGGGTGTCTTGAACAGACATTGTTAAAGCTCGCTGTAAGTTACCTGTACAAATGCCTTTCCATCACGGCACTTCCAAACGTAATGCTTGGGTATTCGATGCGTAGTCTTGTTTGGGGGAATGCTGAGCTCTCAGAGAGCCAGGGAATTCTCTGTAGGACTGTGGAGAGAGGAATGTGTGTACATGTGGAAACGGGGTGCCTACAATGCATTGTTAATGTCTGAAACAACACATGGGTAAGTCTGGATGACGGGATGTGCTTGCTCTGGATCTCCTTCCTCATTGGTGCTGGGCCTGCCTATTGGGAAAAGGCAAGGGGCTAATTGATTCTTAAGGAGCTCAGGGTACAAAACTGCTATAGGTCTCAGTCCATAGCCAAAGGCTCTGAAATAAGGATGCTTAGCAAATGGCTTATTGGAAGAAGAACCGAGTCTTGCCATACAGCCTTGACTGGCCCCAAACTCACTATTATAGCTCAAGCCGGCTTTGAACTTGCAGCAATTCTCCTGTCTCTGACTCTTGAGTACTGGTATTATGGGCATGCACCACCGCACCACTGATAAATACATTTACCAATGCCCAATAGGACAAAAAGGAAATGGGGCTGGGACATGAGGGGAAAATGAGGCTGAACAAGAGTCTGACAATAAGTGTACTTCTGTAGTGGGTAACTTTGGGAACAGAGGATGTCAAACCAAAGTGGCATAGCCACCAGGAGCATGAAAGTTGGAGTATGCACTCAGCCAGCAGCTATTGGCCTTCTGCAAGCTGAAGGGAACAACATTATTCCTCAGGCTTTGTTGATTCAGGCCAGCAGAAAAAACTGTGGCAAGAGAGAGAGAGAGAGAGAGAGAGAGAGAGAGAGAGAGAGAGCGCTGTCCTACAAAAAGCCCCAAGCAGCTAGCAGCAGGCCTTCACGGAAATGGCCAATGAGTTGCACTGGCACAGAAAGCAGGACATGATGGCCAGAGTTGCTGGAGGAACCTGTTCCCTGGCCTCCAGGTTGAGGTTTACCTCTTAGGTTATGTCTTCCTGGCTGCTGATCTAGGCCTGGGGTGCCTTGGAGAGCTAGATGGCTCTGTCCCCAAGATGTGCTGCTTCTCTCCCACCCTCTCCTCCACTCTGAGATGTTTGACCTTCATAATCATCACAGGATGCTATGGAATATAAGACTCATCATGACTCTCAGATCTTCAGGGTCCCACAGAAGCCGTTTGGGGCAAGTGCCATGCCATCAATAGAGGGACTCCTTGATTGTGTAACTTATGTCTATTATTTTGCTTTATTTTACTTTTCTTTTTACTGTTTCCCATCATTTCTATTCATGAGCACACAACATCTGAGATTCTGTCCCATCTTCCTTCCTATGCCCATGTTACATAAGCCTCTGGCCACTGTGGCAATGGGGGTTGCCTGTGAGATACAGAAGATCTCATCAGGACATTGGCCACCCTCTTTGAAGATTGTCTAAAGTTTGCAGATTGCTTCTGACCTTCGCTTTGGAGGGGTAAGAGGAGAGCAAAAGGCATCACAGAATCCAGGTGTCCTATGTCCCAAAGAACCCCAAGCTGCACCCTTGAAGTCCCCACTGCCCTTGCAGCCAAGATTGTTGAGGACTGAGAATCTATGGGTCCCAAATATCTACACTAAAGTCTAAACCACAGGATGATATTAAGTGTTGAAGTCTTTGGGTAGCAATTAAGTTTAGATGAGACCCTGAGGGTCCATGTGATGAGACTGGTGAGAAGAGGAGGAGAAAGAGGAAAAAAGAATGCTGAACATACACACTTATTTTGCACAAGTATATATGCATAGGGAGACATGGCTGGAATCGGGCTCTAATCCTCTCCACCTTACTCAATTGAGATGGGCTCTCTAACTGAGCCAGTAACTAGCCCGGCAGGCAGCAGGTTGCCCTAGCTTGTCTTTACCCCACCTTGTTAGGATGTACACAGCCGTTCATGACTCTTTGTGTGGGTGCTGGGATCCAAACTCACATTCACACAGGAAGTGATCTTACCTACTTAGAGTGTGCCTTCTATGTCTGTAAAATAGAGCCAACCACAGCAAATTCTTCACAGGACTGTAAGGATTTGATGAGTTATGAAGCATACATAGATTCATGTCTGACATATATGTAAATTCTTTATGAATGCATTATAATTGTTATAAGGATTCATAGGGACTGGGGTTGGGTAGTTAGGCTTACAATTGGATAGGGTGCATTGATGTCATGGAACATTAGCAGTAACAAAATGGAGTCACTAATGCCAAACTCCACCAAATGAAACCAGGTAGCCATAAAAGAAGGGTTCCCCCACATTACTATCTCCTACAGAAGCTATGCAAGGAATTTCTCAAAACCCCTGAATCCCAGGTAAGCCATTGTTGGAAAGTAACATGCCTAACCATGGCTGTCTCCACCAGGGAACTCTCTCACTAGCTCCTGCTCCAAAAGTCCCAAAGACCAGTCATTTTTGTTTGCAGGTAGTGAACATAGATTTCTTTTCCTCCTGGAAGGCTTCCCTTTGTACCAACCCTCTTGGATACGCCTGTGGTCCACTATAGCATATGTGGAGGAGAGTTTTGAAAAGGTAGGGACCAGTTATCTGGTGGGATGAACTCGCAGCCTGTCTTCCTAGGACTGCCACCCAGAACCTTTACATCTGCCATGTATGGGGAATTGTATCCGGAACTCTCCATCCCCTCCCTAGGACCCCACAACTGTTAACAAAAGACCGGCCTGTGTTCTTTTACCTTGGGTTGGATAGCTCAGGGGCATGATGGAACATCTAATGCTCCCCTCCTAGCCCCTGCCTGAGACCACATGGCTGCTGGACTTCCTCCCTAGTTTCCCCTTCTCTGGAACCAGGCCCTAGGAAACACTTCCTTCAGCAACCCCCTATATGTGAACCTTCATCTCGGGGTTTGCTTGGGAAGCCTCCCTCGCAGTCTATTTCATAAAAAACAAGAGTTTTGCACCATCTGAATCCAGTATCAGGCAGATGCTGAGCACTCTCGAGTCGGATCATTAAGGGAGGCAGGAGGAAAGGATACAATCCCTGCAGCAGGGAAATGGGCTGCAACAGAGCAGCCCCTCGAGGCTTGGCTTCTGGGGAGTGTGCATATGTAAGTCTCCAACCTGAACAGAGAACCGAGCCGCGAGCCAGCAGACCAGAGAGAAAGCCTCCGTAAAGTAAAAATAGACCGTGGAGCTGTGAGGAGAGGCTGCCTGGACTAACTGCCCTGTGAACCTCTAACTACCTGGCTGGGAACACCTTCAGGGCACGGGAGGGAGGTGGAGACCAGCCCAAGGTGCTGCTGGGCCAGGAAAGGGAAAGCGCTGCAACATACAGTGCCAGGTTGGAATGAGAATGCCAATGGAGAGCATTCGCAGATTGGATATTACCAGGGTCCTGGAAAGAGAGAGACTGAGGGGGAAGGCAAGCGGGAGGGAGGGAGGGAGGCAGGGAGGCAGAATGAGGGGGGAGACAGATCCAGAGAGAGAGTGAAAGAGATGCAGAGACTGGAAGAGAGACAGTCTTGAGAAACAGAAGCAGCGTAAACAGCAGGAAAAATGTGGGGTAGACTGAGGGTGGTGGAGAGAAAGTCGCACAGTCTGAGAGATGCCAGAGAATGCTTTTAAAGGATCAGGAAGCCCCCAATATAAGAACAGCGGCAGACCCCCAGCCTGTTCACACAGAGGGCTTGGCCTGGGTCTAACAAAACCTTCAGGGCTCTGGAGGCCAAGTCCAGCCCTGTGCCCAGCTATGGCACTACAAAATGCTGCAGGTCTAAGCCAGGCCCTCCCTGGCCCACTACCCCATGCTTCTGTTTCCAGAGCCAAGCAGGGGCTTACACCCTTCTATTGAGCAAAGCCGACAAAGCCCTCCCTCCACACAGCAGAACAGGCCTCCTTAGCAGCAGGGTTGCTACCAGAGAGGGGCCAGTGGGGTAGCATTGTCAGGGAACTTGTTTTCCCCAGAGCCGAAGCTGTTCAGATGTGCCCTGAGCAATTGCTACTCCACTCACCTCCCCCGGCAAATTATTCTGCTGGAGTTTCTTCCAGCGTTTGGAGCTGCGCTGCTGTAAATGCCAGAAATCATGTACATTAAGCCCGGAGTGACGGCAGGCTTATGGATGGATTTACCTTCAAACAGAGGCCGCTGAGGCGCCCAGCGTGGGGGGCGGCACTTTATGGATGCTGCTCTCTGCTTGCCGAGGCCTTAAGCGGTCGAGTTGGCCACGTAATCAATTTCTCATGTAGGCCTGGCTCTGGGCCATGTGCTCCCAGGCAGAGCTTTGGGACACAGCCCTGTACCTACTACATTCCTGGAGTCCTTGTCCACACCTCTTAGGAGAGGAACTTTTCCCATTTGTCTGAGGTGCAGGCAACGGGGTGAGGTGGGGGCGGGGCAGCTGGACAACATTAAAACTAAGCAACAATGCCTGGGAGGTCGGGGGCCTCCCCTTTTACAAAACTCTTCGCAGGGCTTTTTGCAAGAGAAGTAGCCATCCTCAACACTCACCTGCTGCACTAGACTCAGCTGCCTACCCTCAGCCCGTTTTCATCTCCAGATCTGAACCAGAGGCGTCCCTAGGCTATGATGCCCTGAACCATGTTGTCCTCCCCCTCCAACCCCACTCCCACTGCAAGTCGCTGCTCCTCTCCTCTGGAAATGGAGGCCTGAGTCACTGGCTTTGCTGTTTCTCCTGAACGATTACTTCTGGGCTGGCTGCGCTGTCGCTCCATCCCCCTTACTCTACTCAGCCCACACCCCTCACCATCTTCCTTCAGCTTTAATGTCCCAGGATTTCACCTGCAAGAAAGTCTCCACTCAGCCCTCCAGCTGGTGCTATGGGCACATTTGTCCTCAATGGCTAAGTGTCCCAGGTGTACCTATCAGGGTCCCCTCTCATACTCTGGTTTTCCAGATAACGTCTTAGAGCCCACGACCCTTTCCTGTGAGGTGGCTTTAACACTGTTAATGGGGAACTGAAGTTTGGGTTCCCCTTCCTGAAGTCTAACTGTGGCAAAAGTGACCCGATATGGCAATTAGCTTCTGGACTTCTCATAACTGGAGCTCCCATGGGCTATGTCTCGCTACACAAGGCCCCCAAGTTGTGAAAAAAAAACCCCAAAAGAGCTGACGTGAAGAGTACACAGAGGGCCTGAGAGAAATGGCCAGCCAGTGCCCCTCTCTAGGTACCCCAGCTCCAGCTCCCTTCCAACCAGCTGCGGTCAGGGGCCCCGCAGAGCTCATACAATTTCTGACACACAGAAAACGGCGGGAGATAATACAATGGCTGGTTTTGTTTCAGACCGCTAAACTGTGGGGTGATTTGTCACACAGCAACAGGGAACCAGAACAGCTTTCATGTCCACAAAACCAGTTTTCAAAGGTTAATGAGTCTTAATACAGTAAAAAATACAATAAGACATACGGTAATGCCAAAACAAGGCGCAACAATCCAATCTTTCTTTAATCATCAAAAGGCATTTGCAGCATTGCAGAGCACAGCGTGTTGAGTATCAATTCTCATTGCACGGTGTCCGGGGATCAGAGCGAGGTGTCTAAGCCTCTGCAGCTCCCAGGCCCCGCATGGGTTCATTCACAGCCCTGCACTGGAGAGCACACGTGACTGCAATTGTTTGCCACTTAACTCCTAGGAAGTAAAGAACAAGTGTATTGTACAGAGGCAAAATTTGTTCCCCAAAGCAATTCCCATACATCATCTATTCCAACATTTCCAAACCCTCCTGGTGCCAAGAATGGTGCCCTCTACCAATGCAAGGAGTTTAGGTAGCTGACAGGGAGGGGTGTGCATCCTTTCTTTTGCTTTCAGACACGAGGACTAAGTTTCTCCTTGGTCTAAGCAGTAAGGCGGAGGGGGGTTTGCAAGCCCTCCCTTCTACGTAGGATAGACTTGGACTTTTTCTTCTCACTCAAGCTGAAGACTCTGCTGCAGAGCAGCAAGGGGACTGCAGAACCTATGGGATGCGAGTGGAGAGTGCTGGAACTGAGCTGACAGTGTATTACCCGAAGCAAGTTAGTGGGTTTTGCCATGGCCTTGTTTGGCCTATCTCTAAAATGGCGACGGTAGGAGGACTTTCTCCATGAGACAATGTTAGGATTAAATGAATTCATATATGTAAAGAGCTTATGACAGAGCCTGTTGGGTACAAGTGCTCCGGAAGTGCTACCCACCACTGATTCCTACTGTTGTCCTGGGATTCCAGGCTTCTGGCCTTAGCAGATCCTGTTTAAAATGTTATCCGTGGTCTAACTGTCAGATAAGATATTTACCTTTCTTTCATTACCTCTCCGCAGCCTTAGCTCTGCTTCCTAATTCTCACGTGGGCACACACACGCTCACATCCACACCCACACTCAATAATTGGTCCTTGTTTGCCACAGGCCACACTGCGGTAATGCATCAGTGCGGGAGGAACAAGCTGCTTTATCTTCCTCTCCAGGCAGAAGCCTGTGTGGGGAAGATGGATGTGGAGCATCTGCCTGCATTGTCAGAAGAAAACACACATCAGGGATGGCTCTGCAGGCCCCGGAGAAGCAAAGCAGGGAATATCCCCGGAGGCCTGACCCCATCCATCGTGGAAGGCCTTGGAGGCCAGTCCTGTGGGTTGCTCCTCCTTCTGCCCCTCTCTTAAGCCCAAACGTTCAATGTTTGTGGCTTCTGCCAGCCCCCGCCCTCAGCTGCCTGTTGAGTCTGCTGCAGGCTTGCTGCTTGTAAGCACGGTCTCCAAGGGGACAAACACAGTGCATATCAGACAGAGGCGCAGGGACAGGAGGGAGCCACAGTGATGAAAGACACACACAACCATGCCTTCCAGAAGCAAAGTGAACCTTTACTCAGATTCCGTTCTCGTGATAAATCTGACCCCAAGGTGGCTCTGCTGGACCAAGGCTGTCTCTGAGTGAGCTAATCCAGCAAAACCCTGCTGTCCACACGCAGCTGGAAAGACCTCAAGAGCCCAGCAGGCCAGGGCACCAGGCCACTCACCATGCAAGACATTCACAGCTGGCATTGTGAGGTCCTGGAGGTCCACTGCCAAAATAGATTAATGTCACAATAGGGGAATATTTAGAAAGGAGATGAATCAATCTCATTTGGAGGAGTACATTTAGCAAAACAAAAACAAGTACTCTAACACCGGATTCATTTTCCAGGGTTCGGTTTGATTTGCCTTTGAGTCATTTAACATGTATTTATAGAGTGACAACCACAGGCTAGGCACTGCAATTGGCTTGAGTCCTTGTCCCACGAAAGTTCTATGTCTATTTCTCTTCCATAAGGCAACTTACTGGGAAGTAATTGTACAGGGAATTACAGCATCTGCCAGAAGCTGCCTCATGGATCTCTGACTCTAAGGGACATAGGACAGTGAGCTCCCATGGCCCCAGCTGCAGCTCGGAAATCTATGAAGGCTTTTCAGCCAAGACTATGTAGCTCCCACTGAGTTTTCCCAACTTGTACCAGGGTGTGCCAGCATGCAAAGGCAGGTCTGCCTAAAGGAACCAGAGTCCTCTAACAGGCAGCTTTGGTTTGAGCCCAGTCTCTAAGACTTGCTGAACCTTCTATAGAAGGCAAGGCACTCTGCGATGCTGCCACCTGCTACCCTCTGTGCCCTCTCTCCTTCACTCAGGTGAAACGCAGTCTTTTGGCTCCTGTGGGTATTTCGTTAATCAAATCTTTACCCATCCAGTCCTACCCCTGCATCTGTTTCCCCCCTCCATCTGCGAAGACTGTTTAGATGGAACGTCCTGTTGGTCTCAGCCAGGGACTCTTGAAGAGGATTGCACTCTTATCTATTGGACCCCTTGCAGCCCCCTGAGGTAGCCTGTTCATTAAGAGCCTCTTCATGCACTCTGAGTCTCCCTGATAGATTCTAGGCACTGTAACAACTTACAGCATCCCCAAGGCTCCTGACTATGGTGGCTCTCAGCAGATGTTCCTGACCCATGGCGGGGAGACACTTGACATCAAACTCTCCCATCATATTTCAAGAGCCTTTGATTTATTAATATAATTAACAACTACTGCACAATGATCTCATTGCTCCGTGTGAGGCTTCATCCTCACATCACTTTATCTAGTGCCTGACTCTGGGTACACACTCCACCACCAAGAGAAGCCATCCCCCACCACTCGCCCATCCATCTACCCAGACACTGGATGCCCTTCTCCAAATGACAGCTCTATTGCTTGCTCACCCTCAGGAGCCCCTCCTCCTTTGTGAATTGGAATCAAGACATTTGCAGGCAGAACGCAAAGATCAGATCTCAGCAAGTGCAAGCATTTTCTCAAATACAACTGCTGCCCAGGTTGAGATATTCCAGGCACATGGCTTAGTAACAAAGTCCAGCTTGGCTGGGCCTCGAAGATGATATATTCAACCCCTCTTTTATAATCCTATCCTGTTTTACGCTCCCCCAAACCATTTCTTTCCTCTGAACGTCTCAGCTTCGTGGTACTTGAAAAACAAGGCCTCTGGGCTCTCATCCAGGACACATCGTAGGCTTCCTCTGACCCTCTGAGCCTGATCCATCTTCTCCAGCCCCCACATGAGGAAATGTTCTCTCTAGCTCGCTTGGAGATGAGGCTCTACATACTAAACAGAAAGCCGCCGGCTGGTTGGCCAGGGACCTCACGCGAGTTACTTGGCATCTGCAATCTTCAATTCCCTCTTCTGTAAAACAGGGTCACTGGGAGGATTAAAGGGAAGAGTGAATGTGAAAATGACTGTAAATCCTCACTGCCCAAAGTGAGGTCCTTGGGTCTAAAGCTGCAACCCCACACCCAGGGTGACCCTTTGCCCTAGATGATTGGTGTGTACCACACAGTTGGACAAGCTTTGCTTTCAGAGTTTTAGGGAGCACAGAGTCCTTTTCTTTGCTGTATTCAGTTGCTTCATCTTCTTTGTGCAATTATTCCGTCAGCACTCCCCAAACACCATTTCCATTGCCTCAGCAAAATGGCTGGGGCAGAGGGTGAACTTGACAATATCAGTACACTTGCAGGGGAGCCGCTTATCATAGCTTCACAGTCAAGGATCGTGGTGTCCCGCCTACCAGGTGTGAAGAAAGGGCTGGAAATGGACAAAGGAGACAGAGCTGGAATAAAACTAGAATAGTTCCCTCTAGTTTCTGGCACTGCTGAGTAGAAAAGTAGCCCTATCCCACGAGCCTGCTGTACAACACATTACCTACAGTCATGGCACTGCTCTCTCTCTCTCTCTCTCTCTCTCTCTCTCTCTCTCTCTCTCTCGCTCTCTCTCTCTCTCTCTCAATGTGTGTGTGTGTGTGTGTGTGTGCATGAGCATGTGTGTTAGAAGCCAATAACAGTTAATTATTTGTGTGTAAACAAGCAATGCCTCTACCCTGGGAGAGAGTGTAGGAAGCACAGGACCAAAAAAAAGGGGAAAGGTACCAACAGGAAAAGTTACCTTTCCTTAGGAGTTCCTGGGAAAGAGTGAAAAGCCCAAAGACACTTGAAGCAAGGACAGGCTGGCCTTTCCCAGTTCAGTGGAGGAGCGGAGATGTGAGACAGTCTACAAAGATAAGTGGCAGTACCTCGATGTCAGCCAGTCTACAAGTGACCTTGGCCATCCCTGGAAGGCCACACTGCCTGGGTAACTTTGGGCTATATGTTAACTGTTTTTCTCATTGCTGTGAGGTTACCTGGCAGAATCAACTTAAGGGAAGAAGGGCTTATTTGGCTCATGGTTTTAGGGTGTCAATCTATCATGGAAGGGAAGGCATGGTGGAATGGAACATCTTATACCATGGCATCCAGGAAGCAGAAAAAGGAATGGTCCCCCGGGTCCCGCTTTATGCTGTACAACCCCAGCATGGGTCTTTGTCACTCAGTTAATATCTGGAAATCCTTCACAGACCTGCCCACAGCATGTCTCTGTCTTCTAGGTGACTCTAAATACAGCTGTGTTGACAGTGAAGATTATTTAGCCCAGGGTCGTACACTCAGAGCTGGCTGGTTAAAGCAAATGTCCATTCGTTTCTCCATTAGTCATGGAAACCTTCTTTTCAGCCAGGAACATGTTCCTCTCCTCTAGTAAAGAAGATCTTTTGCAGCCTCAGTTTGCAGCCAGGTTTGGCCATATGATCAGTTCTGGGCAGTAGGATATAAGCAGAAGCAACAGCTGCAAAGAGTCCTGGAAAGAACCGGATGTGCCTTTCTTGGCATCTTCCTCCATCTTGCCTTCTAAAAAGAAGCGCTATGATTGGCAATTCAAGCAACCATCTTGAACCATGACGTAACTTTGGGACTGAAAGCCATGTGGGCAGAGCTATGAGATCAAAGGAAGCTGAGCATCTTACACTCACACCTTACAGCCCTGATGTCAACCATCCTCATATCCTAGTATTCCAGTTGCCCAGACTTTTACTGAAGAAGTCAGTTTTCAGTAGATTCAAATCATTTTGGAGCTTTTATTGTTCACTGATGATGATACCTAACATGGTGGGGATTCTAGTGGGGTTTAATCTCAAAGTCAATTCTTAAGCTAAAGTGATGGAAGATCAAATACAAGAGAAACTGAATAGTAACATGGTCACAGCTATGGCCTTGGCAGAACCCACAGTAACCTCCAAAGTAGATATGGCCCTTTAAAGTTCTTTTGAATTAAAGCAAGACGTCTGAGACTCTGAACCATTGCATTTCAGCTTTCTCATCTGTAAAGTGGGTATGTTATTGATATGGAGCTTGTCATCAGGATAAGAAACAATGTGGGGACTGGAGAGATGGCTTAGAGGTCAAGAGCACTGGTTGCTCTTCCAGAGGACCTAGGTTTAATTCCCAGCACCCACATGACAGCTCATAACCAGCTGTAACTCCAGTTCCAGGGGATCCAATACCCTCACACAGGTATACATGCAGTTAAAACACCAATGCACATAAAATTTAAAAATAAATAAGTTTAGAAGAAGGAGAAGAAGAAGCAAGAAAGACCCAGCCCATAGATGAACACAGTCTCATCCAGCGTGAGGTAGACTGAAGAACTTAGGCTATCGTCTCTGGAACCCACATCACTATTCCAACTAATTGGTCTGCCTGTGCCTCGTTAAGCAGGCAAGGGCAGTCAGGTGACTCAGTACATAGAGTACTTGGTATGCAAGTTTGATGATCTGAAGTCTATGCCCAGAACCTACATAATGGTGGAAAGAAAGAAAAGACTCCACAGTGTCCTTTGACCTCCACATGTGTTGTGGCATGAGCCCACATACATCATACATACACATGAACACAGCATAATAATGATGATCATGATGATGCCAAACTGAAATTTTGTTTAAAAAAAGCTAGTGACTGTCGCTGCTCTGGAGCCTTCTTTCACAGAACCTTCTCCAACTAAGAGATCTCAGTTGTGTCTTCTGTGTTTTCAAAGTCTTCTATTCATCACACCATCCTGGTTCTTACCACATTTACCTTGACTCTTTTTTGGGGGGGATGGAAATTCTACCATAATTTCTGCCTCCTCCAGAATTCGGCACAGTGCCCGGCACATGGGAAATGGCCAGTTCTGACGCGGAAATGGACAAGGCAGACTATTCACCCCAGGTCAGGAAACACAGCTGTGTGCCTCGATGTATCATCACTTATTAGGCACCTCCCAGGGCTTCAGCATTCTTACCTACACAATGGGAAGAATAATACACGAGGCTGTTGTGAGGCTTTAAAACCTGTGTGTTGCAGTGTTAGAGAAAGGAGACAGGTTTTTCTTCGTGGAGTCTAAGGATGTAACTGTGCGGAACCATTTTCAACGCAGAACATTCTGGCTACAGCGTTCTGCAAAATTAAGCAGGCACCAAAGTGTGGGCCCAGGGACAATTTGCTGCATCCCAAGGGTAGCCCTAATGCCAGCTTCTCCAGTCCGGAAATGCAAACTGTTTGGCCATCTAGGCTAGCAGATACAGGCTCTCCAGAGAGTTTCAGCCCTGGAGGCACAGATGATGAAGCAGACAGAGCATTTGGTTATGGGATGGCATCCACTTCATAGCATGGCTGCCAAGGTGAGGAGGTGCTGCGTGGCACAGACAGGATTCAGGGATAGGGCTGGAATTCTTTCCAGAACAGCTGGGAAAGGCAAGGAAGAAGTTGTGCTCTCTAGCTGTTTCAAGCATGCTCAGATGAGAGGTTTGACATAAATTTGGAGTGCAGTCATGATACTCCTACACTGGCCTGACACAGGAATTCAAAATACCTTGGCCTGGAAAACAAATGCTGTATTGGTAATACATTTAAAAGACAGCAGGGCAGAATAGGGGAGAATTAGCCTTCCTGGAGTCAAACCTTTGGTCCATGACTAGTTCCCCATGCTACTTCACTCAAGTGATTTTTCTGTGCCTTGATATTCAAGTCTGGGCACCGGAGATGGTGATAATTCTCACATCACAGGTATTTCATAGAGGCATGCCCATGTTCCTCAGAATCACCACCATCAAATCAAACAAAATGTCAAGAGCCTGGTAAGGGTAGAGGCTGGGGTGAGGGTACTGTTCTTTGAAGTCCTCAAGAAAGTCCTATGGTGTGATGGCAGGAGGGTCAGAATGAGAGTCAGGGCATGAGCTGGCACAGGAATAGGCTGGTGCACTTCTGGGAACTGGAAGTAGATGATGAAGGATTTCAATGATTCTTAGCACTGGCAGAAAGGATAGTGAGAGAAATGGAGGGCCATCTAGGCGAGGAGAACCTTGATTCTACTCGAATGGAAAGTGACACAGACCACGGCCAGAGCTGTGGATCTCAGGGTCCTGAAGGTACAGAGAGAAAGGAGGGAGAGTAAAAACCAGGTGTGTGTACGTACAGGTGATGAGGCGAGGGATGTGGCTGAAAACAGACCCAAAATGCTCAGGAGAAGTCAAGAGAGTTCACTAATTGCAATGCTGAGAGCAGAGCCAAGAACGGAAGGAGGCCAGTAATAAGGTTGATATTTTCCAAACCCAGCAGTCTCAGATCCTCAGAAATAGGCAATTGGTGGGCTTCCTGACCTGAAAAGGACTGGGGACCCTGGCTTATGGAACTTCAAGGAGCACATTGCAAGTCAGCAGAATTGAAACTCACCCTAGAGAAGGGGCCAGAGCTTTGTGTAAGGTAGGTCCTGAAGGGGAAAAAGGGAGGAAAATGAAGGGGAAACCTAGAAGGAAGGAAGGAGCTATGGCATGCCATACACAACTCAGGCATACGTATTGGCACACATGTGCTTGTGTGCACGCACATGCACGCACACACACATGCACATACAGAGGGTCACACAGAGTCACATACAGGAATGTACACACAGAGGCACATGTGTCACCACAGGGACTCACACTCCACTGTCGGAGAAAGACAGTGTTGGGAAGAGAGCCACAGACCTGCCCTGGTGGCTTTTTATCTGTAGCCCTCCCTTGGGAAGAACGCATAGTCCTCCCTGCTGCAGAAGTCCACAGATGTCAGTGCTAATGCCTTGATAAACAGGGAGCTTGTTGGAATGTAGCCTTCAGCTCCAGGAGCTGTGGGTAATGACAGGCCGCGGGGGGAGCCACAGACAGTTGCCACTGTTTCTGGCTGTTCTTGGAGCTTCTTAAACAACAGTTTATATTTAATGGCTTGAATATGCTTCCTTGGGAATAACTGTTTCTTGGAAATTAGGAGAGTGCTATCAGATTTCACAGCTCCCTGTCCAGTAACCTATAGACCAGGGAACCGCAGCCTTCCTGCCTTCATGGGGCTAGCATCCCCTTGCTTTTCCCTGCTTCCAGCCCTTGCCTGGTTCCCACTGTGCAGCCACTGGGGATGGGTTTGAAGAGGCTTCATGGCTAATTCAGGGTTGAGTGGCAACTGTGGGAGAAAGAGCTTAGGAGAATCTACAGATTTCCGAGGGAAGACTTTTCTAGAAGTCCTAAACTGACCCAGAAGCCACAAGTTCTTTTCTTCTGCCTTAAACTGAACAGCTTAAGCTTGCCATTGCCAAAAGACACTTATGGGCCCCACTTCTCCTCTCAAGGCTGGCTTTAGAGCCATGAACTGGCAGAGGTTTGAGGACAGCCAGCTGTGCAGAGACAAAGCAGAGGTGGCCCAGGTCCAGGAAGCACCTAGGAGCCAGAGCTGGTTGGATCCCTCAGTGAGAGCCAAGCTGAAAGTTGACCTCACTATGTCCTCGCAGTGTCAGCCTAGCCTGGTGCCTGACAGGGCACTAGGCCTGGAAACATGGCCGCGGGCCGTTTCCTCCTTGAATGTGGAGGGCAGTGACACGGGTGGTTAAATTCAGTACATTGGCCACAGGCCAGCCTTTCGGCTTGGCAATTACACAGGTCTACCTACGCCTCTCCCTGCTGCCCGGTCACTTCCCTGTCAGGCAGCTTTAAAGCTGCTCTACTCTTCCTGTCAGCGAATGTTTGCATGTGGCGTTGCTGGGCGACAGTTGAGCAGGGCTTGCATTTTCCTGGCCCCTAAGCCCCTCTGTGGACCTTGGAAACACTCTGTGCTGCCACTGCCATGTAAGCCCCAGAACGAATGGTGCCCAACTCCTGGAAAATGGGGTCATCACTAGGGCCTGATCCTCTCAGAGATACTAGAAAACGGAGCTAGCCCTTTCTCATGCTCCTAGCTTCTGGGGTCACTCTCTTATTAGTCTTCTGCAGAATTACATCTCGGGAGGTGGAGACTCATTCTGCCAGATGTTTTACAAGAACAACAACCATAACCTGACCATCAAGTGAAACTGTGCGTGCTTCTGTTCATGCGAACCTGAACAGTGGGTTGGATCATTAAGCATTGGTAAACTGTGAGGTGACAGAGATGCCCAAGATGGGCAGATGAACTTGGGTTCCAAGTTGGGTTCTGCCATCAGCAGCTGTGTGGCCTAATGCTGTCTTCCTGGGCCTCAGCTTAAGAAAGCTGTACCATGAGGCAGTAACAAGTCCCAGTGTTCAAACCACAGTTGGACCAAGCCATAAGGGTAGAAAAGATTTAATTAAGAAGATCAAGTGATTCAGGGACTGGAAAGAAGTTAACATAGACAGGACAAAGGAGCTAAAACACAAAAACCAAGACCACCCAGATTTGAGCTCAGTGTTTTGCTCTGTCCTCTTCCAGTTTTGTGACTTTTAGGAAGTTGTTTGATCTCTCTGAACATTGTCCATGTAGCACATTCAATTCCAATGCTCTCTTCACAGGGTGTTTGAGAGAGGTACAGTTGGCCCAACATGCAGTTTCTATCTGGTAAGGTAAACCTTCTCTCTGCCTTGAGCAAGGGGACTTCCACAGTAAAAAGGCCTAGACTTTTCTGGGAGACAATGGCTGTCAGAGACAAGGGCAGAGAAAACAAGTGCCCAGGAGCTCGTGAAAGGGGCAGAGCATTCAGGGAAGATATGCTGGTCAGAATTCTTGTGCTTTCCGGCCGTAAGAACAGAACTCAAAGTGACCTGAGGTATACAATAGAGATGATAGAGATAGGGATGATAGAGATAGATATGATGATAGAGATGATAGAGATAGGGATGATAGAGATAGATATGATGATAGAGATGATAGAGATAGGGATGGTAAGATAGAGGTGATAGAGATAGAGATGATAGAGACAGAGGTGATAGAGTTAGAGATAATTGATGGAGATCTTTACTGTGCTCAGTTTTTTCCCAGTCCACAGACCTTTTGCTCCGCCCACTCCAGACCAGTGATTCTTAACTTTCCTAATGCTGCAACTCTTTAAATGCAGTATGCAATGACATCATTGGGACAAGGACAAGACCGCTGAAATACGCAAGCACTTCCTGCACTCAAAGGTGTCTGGTGCACAGCAAGGCCACAGCAGGACCCTGTGGCTATATAGAGAGCCAGGCAGAAGCTTCTGAGAGTTGAAGGTCCCAGAGGCAACTCTCCAATGACCAGTCAAAAAGTTAATGGAAAGAGGTTTGAGATGCCCTGCTATCTTAACTGTGTGTTTCACCTGTCTCTCAGAGTTCCCCAATGACAGCAAGCCTTGAAAAGATGGCTGTTATTAACTTTTCCTGCCTCTTGAATGTGTGCTTCCTAGGGCCACCTCACACATAAACTGCTATGGAATCCTTGTCTAGGAGTCTGTTTCAGAGAACTGAGACCAATGGAAATAGTGAGGTTTGAAGTTTGGCTAGTTCTTGGTGCTTAAGCTTCTACTTGAGGACTATGTTCTGCAGTGCTCGGCTCCCTCTTCCACTTATCCCCAGCATGGGGAAAGATAAATGACTTCAGTGTTTACACACAGACCTTGTACCTCATCCCCAGGGTAAAGACTGAGTATCCTCTACAAAAAGAGCTAGAAAAAGAGATGACAGAAAGCTACAAGGTGACAAAAATGAATGAACCAAGCAGAGGAACACAAAGCCTGAATCCTTCCCATTGTTGGGTGTGGTGTGACACACCTATGACTCCAGTCTTCAGGGGTCAGGTAGGAAGATTGGGAATTCAGTGATAGCCTCAGTTACATAGTGAGTTTGAGGCCAGCCTGGACAACATGAGATTTTATTAAAGGAGGAGAAGGAAATAATGAAGAAATCCTCTCCCTTGATACCTGACTTATAATTATGCACTGAGGATGAGACGATTCCAGAAATGGCATAGACATGTTTGGGATGGGAAAGAGATTTTGTCATGTGGCTCGTCATGCCATTTCTGGCAGTCGTGGGCTATCTATCTGATCATGGTCCTGGAGAGACTGTTTCCTGGCAAAGCCATAGTGCTCTTAGTTCACAGAAGTGTACTCCATATTGTTCGCACCCAAATGGCATTGCCTAGTGATGCGGTTCTCAGGAGTGCTCCCCGCATTAAGCTGCACACAGCTGTACTTACAGAAGAGCAGTACCATGGCAGCCGGAGGGACAAGTGTGAAAGTGCAGGTGTGCGTGTATTTGGAGGCACAGGTGGTCCGTGGGAGCAAAGGGAAGGGAGGAATTAGTGTGGTCCCCGAGGGGGTGGAAAGGTGGAAAGCAAACTCCAGAAAAGGGGGATCTGCCAAAGCTGTGTCACTGAGGTAACCAACTATCTCAATTTGTCTAACACTCTCCCAGTTAAATCACCAGACAGTCCGTGTCCTGGGAAACACTGTGTGCAGGACACACTGGAGAAGTTGCTCATTCTAAGCAGCTCTTGCCTTGAGTTCCCAGGAAAATACTGACTCTGTGCAGCCCAGGAGAGCCCAACTCCAAGAAGCAAGTTGCAGTGAGTGTGGGGCCTAAGCCCGGTCAGCAGAACACCTGAAATACCACATAACGAGCAGGCAAACACACCATCCATGGGCTACCGTCCCTGCCCTGTCTCCCTGCTTCACATCCACCTCTATCCTGAAATTCTTCCGCTACCAGTTTTTCTTTCAGGAGTACATAGGCATACACCCCCAAATACATGTAAAGGGGTTTTCCACATAGCATCTGAAGCACCCCAAATTCCACAGCACCAAAATTATCCACTGATAGGACACTGAGAGGGGAAAGGTTAGAGGCTACAGGACCCATGCGACCTGTGGCACATGCAATAGTTTATGAAGAGCAGTGAGAGGCTGGGGAAGTGACTCAATGAGGAAAATGTCTGCTGCATAAGAGCGAGAACTGGCGTTCAGATCCCCAGGACCCACACAAGAAGCCAAGTATGGTAGCGACTGTCTATACACTTGGGATCTCCAGCACTTGGGGTGGTAAAGACAAGGAGATCCTAGGGCTTCACAGGCTGGCCAGTCTAGCCAGTCAGAGAATTCCAGGTTCAGTAAAAGAGCCTATCTCAAAACAACAACAACAACAAAACACACACACACACACACACACAAAAGCAATGTAGAGAGAGAGACAGAGCAAGACACCTGGCACTAACCTCTGGCATTCACACTCACATACAAGGACCAACACATATATGGGTACATACATAAATACATCAAGCACACACACACACAAACACACACACACACTCATGGAAATAAAATAAATTATTAAATTATATGAGTTATTTTAAGATTTTTATGGAATCTATGTCTGCTGAAACAGAGGTGAGCAAAGACCACCAAGGCTTGCCTGCAAAGGCAACAAGGAAGAGCTGCAAATACGAGTGGCAGGCACGTGGGGCAGGAAAGGTGTGCAAAGAAAGGTAAATGCAGAATCCAGTTACCATGGTGAGTAACTGGTGCTTAATGCCGCTGGGGTTTCTAAGGAAATGGCTCTAAGAAAACTAGCCAAGTGCAAGGGAGCTGGCGTCATGGTGCAGTGGCTCCTTGGAATTTCAGAGCTTCTATCCCTTTAAGGAAAGCAATGGATGCAGGCTCTAGTAGTTAGAGAGCCACTGAAACTGTCAGTCTCCAGGGTTGCCGGCCACGTACCAACAGCATCTCCCAGTGTAACTTCAGTAGTGCATTGAGTGGGGAAACGGGAGAAACATGCAGTTGGTCAGGATCATCATCGTAGAATCTGAACTGACACTCAAGGACTAGAGAGCTTTTGCTGGGTAAAAGCATTTTCTGCTCTTGCAGAAGACTGGAGTTGGCTTCCCAGAACCTACTTACTGGCTTACAACCATCCATAACTCCAGTTCCAGAGGGATTAGATGCCCTATTCCTGGCCTCCAAGGGCACCAGGCATGCATATGGTACACACACACACACACACACACACACACACACACACACACACACACGGGCAAAACATTCATACATATTAAATAAAAATAAATAAATTTAAAAATATAAAGTAACAAAGGTACAGCATAGTCCCTGAAGGTGTGAGGAGGGTACGGCCTCCCTCATCTGTGGTATAGTAGTGGTGGCAAGGGAAAGATGACCCCCCACCCCTACTGCCTCCACCTGGTGAGGGAGCTGACCCTCTCCTTTATCAGCTGCAACGTTTGGAAGAGCAGGTCCTGCACCTCATCTGGGCAGCACAGCAGACTGTCCCTGTTGACAGGACCGAAGGTGAGACCACCTCGAGGAGAAGGTGAACGTGACAGATCTGGTCCTGCTCCTCATCTGCCAGATGGTAGTATGGGCAGGGGAGAGATACACTCCCCAACCCCGCCCTTCTACACACCTGACGTGGATGGGAGAGCTGGCCCTGAGGCCATAAGAGCAGCAGAGATGCTCCTGTCCCTCACCAACTGTAGCGCTTAGAAGAGCAGTCCCTGCACCTCGCCCGGGGAAGCACAATAGAGCAGAACTTGTTGGCGGAAGTGTGGGTGAGCCAGCCCGCAGTTGTGAGTGTGAGAGGGCGGTCTCCACTCTTCATCTGTCATGTGGAGGCGTGGGACAGGGGAGTTGCCACCCTCTCACCCCTTGCCCCTAGCCACCGGTGACAGATGAGGGAGCTGACCCTCCCCCTTGCCAGCTGCAGTGCTCAGGAAAGTGGCCCCTGCTACCCACCTGGGCAGCAGAGTAGAGATGACCCTGTTGGTGAAGGCACAGGTGAGCTACCTGGCCTTGAGGGTCTGAGGGTGGGACAGCTGGCCACACCCCTCTCATCTGCCATGTGGTGGTGGGGCCAAGGGAAAGATGCCCTCCTCCCCTCGCTGGCCCTACCACTTGAGGTGGACAAGGGAGCTAACCCCTTATCAGCTGCAGCACTTGGGAAAGAGGGCCCTGCACCTTGCCGGGGCGGCAGAGTAGAGCTGATGAAGGTGCCAGTGAGCCAAGAATGTGAGCATGGGGGATCTGGCCCCACGCCTCATCTGCTATATGGTGCCATGAGCAGGAGAAATGCCTCCCCAGCCCCTCACTGCCTGTGGTAGGTGGGAGAAAAGACCCTGAGGTCATAAGAGTACGAGAGCTGTTCCTGTCCATCACAAGCAGTGCCTCATCCAGGCAACACAGTAGAGCTGGCCCTCATGGTGTAGGTGTGAGAGAGGCAGCTCTTAGGGCATAAAAGCAGAAATGGCCCTCCCCTTGCTTATCGCTACAAGGGGTGAACTACCAGGGCAATGGAGCAATGTTGGAGAGCTCACCCTGAGGTGATGAGGATGGAGAAGAACTGGCAGACTGACCAGCCCTGCAACTACCCAAGCCCAGAAACAAGGTTATGATTTGGTCTGCCCCAACATCCACCCCATCTGTGATGTGCTGGAGCACATGAAGGGATTGGTCCTGTAAACTCAAAGCTGCAGGATCCCCACGACACAGGGCAACAACAGGATAACCAAGAGGCATTCCAGGGAGGGCCCAGCATTGATAGTGCAGTAGAAACCAGAGACTTCAAACCAGACCAATGACTTTTTGCAATGCACACTTACCAGTAAAGACATACAGACAAAAGCGTTTACTGCTTGACTCACTGTGTCACACTAAAGCTTCCATGATGAGATTTTCTTTTTTTTATTTTAAACTTTTATTTTATTTTATTCAGGGGAGAGGTTGCAAGAGCAGTGGGAGTATACAAAGGGATGAGGGAATGAATGGGATCGAGAAACACGATGTGAAAGACAAAGAATAAATAAAAAAGTTTTTTATATAAAAAAAAGTATAGCATAGTAATGACATCAACCAGCACCATGGTGGCTCATTGTCATTTTCAAGTGTGCCATTAGCAGTGTAGTAGGTTTCTTTATGATGGAATCACCAAAAACCTGTAAGTCACGCACTGGGTCACAGCATTGCCACAGCTGGGGCATCACTAAGTGACAGAAACTTTCAGCTCCACTGGAATCTTAAGGAACAAATATCATCTAAGCAATTTGTTGTCAAGCAAGGCACATGGCCTGTGACTATACTGTGGTGTTCCCTGCCACACAGCTTACATGGGGAAGACAAGAATAAAGGACAGAAATTTTCAGCTGTTGAGAAGTGATTGGTAAACAGCAAGATGAGGGCATCTCATTCCGTATGCTGAAAGTTTTTTTCAAACAAATATTACCTTTGTAATTGGTTCTAATAACTTAAGGCTAAAGACAGAACACATCACCTACTAGAAAAGGGATAATAAAAGTCTATGACCCGCATCTGAAAACCTTCAGGACAAAGAAAATTCGCAGTTGAAAGTCTCTGGATATTAGAAAGATAAGACTTGGAGAGCGGTTGGGGAGGCGGCTCAATTGCTAAAGCACTTGTATCACAAGCATGAATTCCTGGCGTCCATTGCCAGCACCCACATAGAAAGCCAGGTGCAGCAACCATAATCCCAGCACTTGGGAGGCAGAGATGGGAGGATCCCTGGGGTCAGCCTAGACAAAATGGCAAGCTGTCAGTAGTGAGAGACCTTGTGTTAAAAAAATAATACAGAAGGGGCCGGGGGGTGGTGGCGCACACCTTTAATCCCAGCACTCGGGAGGCAGAGGCAGGCGGATCTTTGTGAGTTCGAGACCAGCCTGGTCTACAAGAGCTAGTTCCAGGACAGGCTCCAAAGCCGCAGAGAAACCCTGTCTCGAAAAACCAAAAAAAAAAAAAAAAAAACAGAAGGACCGGCAAGGTGGCTCACTGGGTTAAGGTACCTGCTGTCACGCCTCTGGAAGTGATATTTCTCTGCCAAGATACAAGACTAGTTACGCAAAGCAGGACAAAGATGCTAAAAAAAGCTCACTATATCTGCCAATCAAACTAGGATTTTTTTGCTAACTACACTGGTGCTGAATTTGCATAAAATTAGAAAGATTCCACTGTGGGCCACTAGTAAGGAAAGGAGAGCCCCTGAAGGCACACACAGGCAGTTACAGGCAAGAAGCTGCCACCTCCACAGACTAAGAACACATTAGCTTTTCCAGGGACATAATGACCACACATGAGGAGCCACTTAAACTCAGAACATCTTTCAGAGTCACTGTTCACACATATAGACAGTCATCTGTGCAAACATCGACTGCTGCTTATCAGTGTGAGGCCATGCCATGGTTGGGATATGGCTGAATGTGTGCCATCTCGCCACAAAGTTCACATATCATAAGCCTAGTAGTAGTCATGGTAAAGATGATAGAGGATCATCTTTAAGATGTGAACTTTTAAGAGCTAGAGATCAGTGGAAAGTCTTGGGTCATTGAGGATTGTCTTAGGAGGGGATAATGAAACTCTAGAAGTTCACTGACTTCCTGCTTTGTCTTATAATCTAGTCCTCATACACATATTTATGAGATGGTACCACCAAGAGCACCTTCACCAGAAGAGTTCAGTCACCAATGTGATACCCTTGAATCTCCAAAACTGTGAGCCAAACAAGATTCTTTATAAAGTTAGCCTGCCTTGACCACTTCACTGTAGTAACAAGAAACAGGTTAATATAGGTGGGGCCCTAGACTCTGTCTTTCCAACACATTGCCAGGGGAGGTGGCTGCCTCTTCCTCAGGGATTTTCTTTTGAGCAATAACATCCTAAAGCACTACAACTAAAGTGCATCTCCGTATACGGTCCATGTATCACTCATGCCAACCACGGAGAGCTTGTCAAATTGTCCTATAAACTGTTAAGGCCCTTTGGCTAAAAGCCCAGAGGGAGAACCTGAGTGGGCAGGGCTATGGTAAGGAAGAAGAACACCAACAAAAACAGCCTTATCCCTTTGGACCCTGGAGAGACATTGAAAGAGGGACCATGAAAGGTTACATGAGAGGAGAGGAAAGATGCCCATACCTGTGTGTCTACTGAATGCTATTCTGCAACCCGGTGTCAACAGGTCTCAGCCATACAGATGACAAGGAGCATCTGAACCAGGATCCAGGAGACTGAATCTATGTTCAACCTCAGCAGGAAGAGTTTTAAAAACATGTCACGCTTTTTCATCGAAGCAGCTGTAGAGCCTTAAGCACAGGTCCCTTGCTTCTCTGTTCTGACAGGTTGCAGTAGACTGAGGGAGGAGGAATGATCAAAAGTTCACACTGAGAACAGAAGCAAAGAGCACAGGTTCCATCCAGAATAATTTGGGAGTCAGCAGGCTGGTAAGAAAAAGCCCATTGGCTGGATTGATAATAGACTTCAAAGTCGCAGTTACTTCCGGGGGTGGGTGGATATTGATGGGAGAGAGGCATGAGAAAACCCACTGGGTGTGTTAAGGGAGCAAAGATGGCATAGGTATGTTCTATGTAAAAAGCTATCAAGCTGTATGCTTAAGCTTCATGAGCTTGGACTACACAGTTGGCTCATCTCAATGGAAAAAAATTTCAGTGAGCCCCAATGCTGGGTCTGAGTAGCTAAGCCAATCCCCAGACCCTCCCAGGGCGCTGCCCAGGAGGTTATTATAAAGTCCCATGAGAATGACAACTGCCTGGGGGCTGCAACAGGGGACTACTTACAGACCTAGGTAGATAACACAAACCAGAATCCACTGCCCATGATGATTAAGCAACTGAGATGTGTGCAATTTTCCAGTCACATAAACTGCTAAGGGGAAAACTTATTTCTGCAAAAAGTCCCCCATCCTATGCACAGAATCTATGCTGCTTCCCTCCCTTGATCACAGAGGGCTTCTTTGAAGCATTGATGTGCCTCGCTTTTCTTCCTGAGCCTCCTCACCCTTGATTCCTGATTTCCTGCCTACATGGTAGATGGAGGCATGTCCTACACTCGGGAACGTGGCTGGGCAATCAGCCGTTCTTGAAGCAGAGTTGATTTGAGAACAGAGACAGTCCTTCCTTCAGACAAGGATCCCGCACTCAGACACTTGTATTACTTCCTGGAGAAGTAATAACTGGAGCTGGAGCAGCCTTCGGAGATTGTGAGGACAAAGGAGTCATTTGGTGGTGATGGTGGTAGTAAGTTGATGGGCTGGAAGGTCCCTTGGTCCCTGGTAATTTTGACAAGGCTCTTACACTGCATATTTAGCCTAAAAAAAGAAACCTTTCTGTCTTATTTAATTTCAATATTTCTGGACTCCCCTCTCCCATCCTATATAGCCAACACTGACCCCAAAAGAAGTTTCCTTTGTCAATTTGTAATAGTACCCTAGATCTGTCACAAGATGGTACACACCAGGCCCCTGATGGCTATGCACCCTGGATGGTGTAGTGGAAAGGGAAGCACCAAGGAAAACACAGAGAAGTGGCCTGGCAAAGTTGGTTTCAGAAATGGCCAAATGCAAATGAACACAGGCACGTGATCACCATATCTTCCCCCTTACAAGTGTGACTTAATTTGTTTCTCTTGGAGCTCTAAGGTAACTATATGAATCAGCTCAGGACGTCGTAGAGGAGAATGCGATGCCACATTCATCAGCCAAAGTTCTTTAGAGGAACAGAACCAAGGAAACATAGGCATCAGTTTCTTAGATTGCCTTACACACATGCTAGCCATGGGGCAGCCAGTTGCATGTGCCCTAACACAGAATTATAAACACACCTGTAACATTAGGAGATTCTTTTTTCTGAAACTACTTTTTTGTGACTTCTCAACTACAAACTTTGTCCATGACGATAGAGTGTCCAAGGTTGGACAGGACTGGGAGAGGCTGGCTACTGCCACAATGGTTGTATACAGCCTTAGGGCAGGCACCACAAACTGCTCAGGCTGAGAAAATTGGAGCCCCAGTGCAAGGGAGACCAGTGAAATGGTGTTAACTCAGCTGGAGGCTGGGTGCCTGGAAGCTCCGGGAGGGTCAAATCCTCCAAGTACCAGCTGAAAGGCTGAGGTAGAGGGAGTGTGACACCCTCAGACGATGGTAGGAGCGAACCAAGGGGACTCGGGAAGAAGGGAGCTTACTACACAAGGCAGTTTTCCCTTTCTTCCACTTTTTGTTTCTCTTGGATAGTGGCCAACACTCAGGGTAGGGCCTCAGCATTCAGCCTGCTGACCTCCAGGCCAGTCTTCTTGGGAAACCTACCCCATAGACACACCTACAAATGTGCACTACCTGTTTCCTAATGCCTCTGGTGACTAACAGAAGCCATCACACCACTGGAAAAGAAGTCTCAACTAGCCCTGGCCATCATACCAGCTGTGAACAGATGTGTGAGCAAGCCTCACGAAGAAGACCTGTGAAGCCTAGGTTAGAAGAACCACTGGTCTCAGGGTAATTTGAGGATGGCAAGAATTGACTGATATGGGAGTGTGGTTTTGAAGGTCAAAGTTCACACTATCTTACCCAGGCACTGGCACAATGGAAGGATTCCAAACTGGTCCAGCCAATACAAGACAGTCTAGCTCTATGTCACTCCCAAGATTTCCCCTTTTGTCCCTGGCTCTCTTCAAGTGTGGTCCATTGCCCAGATAGACAGGTGCTTCTCACAGGAACTTGGAAACAGACTTATCCTGTCTCTCTGTGTGTCTGCATGTCTTAAAAACACCAACTAGCTTCTTAGTGTGACCAGCCCACTTCTCCACTCCTCCGTCATGAGCAGTGAGTGGGGCTTGCGAGTGGTTCCAAGATGGCAGCCATGTCAGCATGGCTTTCTGAGCACCAAGCACAGCTTTAAGTCGAGAGCCCAGGAGGAGGAGCGGAGGCAGAGGAAGACATCCAGCTCCTGGAGCTAGTTGGTGTTTTTAAGACATGCAGACATACAGAGAGACAGGATGAGTCTTTTCTATTAAAAAATGTGTGCTTAGCATATTTATGCCATCTTTCAATGTGTGCACTGAATCGAGTCGTAGCATTAGAGAGGCGATCTCCTTTGCTGTGTTTGAAACCCCTTAGACTATCTGCAGGTGGCTTTCTGCACGAAGGGAATCCTGGAGTCTGGCTTTGACCACACATGCCTGGCCTTCCAGTGCTTTCTAATGAACTGGAGTAAATTGTTCCCAGGAAGTGCATAGGCAAGGGAGGGGCCTGTGATGAGTCCAGTACAGAGTTCTGGTGCCCTGATGTTTACTAGAACAGCTCCAGAAAAGAGGGAGCACTGGGGAACTGGAAGCGTTGCTCCTCCCTCCTGAGGAGCTGGTCTCCTGGGATAGCAGCCTCGGGAATACTATGAGCTACAGAGTTCAATTTGCAGAAAACACTGACTTAGTTGTGGAGTGTGGCCTCGCCCCTACCCAACAAAAGTCCTCTGCATTTCCTTCTTCACTCTCTGCCCCCAACTTTTCCCATCTTAATTCCCCATAACATGGATATAAAATTCTTTTTACTGTGTGCTGTATTTTTTGAATACAGCTTTATGTACCCTGGCCTTACTTTTTAAAGCAGAGAAGCTAAACATTTTATGGGTTTTTTTTTCTAATTTTGTTGACATCACAGCAGTAGTCATGGGAACCTTTCACAAATATTCCTGTTCTCTCTTTTTCCACATCACTAGATCAGATGTCCCCACCTGTTTTGTGACTAGGGGCCCTGTTGCTTGTTTAAGCCAATGAAACGTGAGCACTTCTGGAATGGGGCTAATGACCCAGCAAAATTACACAGGGGCAAAGGTTTTCTCAGCCTGGATTTGGGGTGTGGCGGTGAGAAGATTCCCCCACCCCAGTACCCCAGTTCCTATTAGAACATGAGTGAGAACTGAGCCTGCTTTCCTAAGGCAGGGTGCTCCCATATGCCCCACGCAGCAAAGTCTTGCCTATTTGGACTGATGCAATCATTTTACCACACACCATCGTTAACAGTTCAAATGTGAAACGTGCCCTGCAGGCTCGCGTGTTTGAACACTTGGTCCTCAGCTTGTGGTGCTATTATGGAAGGCTGTGGAGCCTATAGAACATGAGGACTAGCTAGCAAAACTGAGGTGCTGGGGAGGGGCCTTGAAAGTTACACCTGGTTCTGCTGACAGCTCTCTGCTTCATGATCTGAAAAGATGTCAACTGGTTGTGGCCATACCCTCCTGCCACCCCAGTCACCATGCTTTCTCCAAACATGAAGGTCTGTATCCCTTGAACAGGAAGCCAAAGAATGCTCTCCTCCTTTATGTTGCTTCTGTATTTTGTCATAGGGAGAAGGAAGTTTTTGGAGTTTCTGGCCAGTCGCATTTACTTCAAGGCCCAAATTGTTGTCTATACCATTGTTTTTCACTCTGAGGGTGTAAAATGACCCCCTTGAACAGCCAATGGAGCTAGGGATACCCTCTATTCAAACATGGAAGTATGCACATGTGAATTTTTGCATACAGATGCAATTGTGTATACATTCATGTGTGTGTAGGTGCATGTAAACATGTGGACAACCTCAGGTATCATGTTGTTCGTCAACCATGATCTAGCTACCTTTTTTTTTTTAGACTGTGTCTCTTACTGGCCAAGAGCAAAGTGAACAGAGTAAGCTAGCTGGCCAGCAAGTCTCACGGACTCATCCATTTCTGTCTCCTCCCCCAGCACCAGCATTACAGAGCACAGTGTACTCTGCTCTCCCCATGGATTCTGAGGATTGAACTCCCATCCTTGTGCTTGCAGGGCGAGTGCTTTACCAACTGAGCCATCGCCTCTGAGCATCCAGCATTCTCCAAAGACATGTGTGACCATCACTTCTACCAGGCAACTATGGCTTGAAGGGCTACGTGACATGAAGGTCTTCTTTCCTCCTTGACCTTCCCTCTGTCCCCTCAACCCTGACACCATTGGAGCAAAGAACTCCGCCATCAACATTCCTACCACATCCTTTCCATTGCTGGCATCTTCTCTGTCATTGGAATGAGACTCCCACAGAAGTCCCCTATAGGGAACAGCAAACATGACTATCAATGTTCTTGACAGCACACAGGGTTTGGAATGCTTTGGGAGTCAGATCTCAGAAAGTCCTTGTCGTGTAGAGGTGAAAACAAGGGATGACTGGGAATTTGAAGGAGCCACAATAACAAAGCCATTGACTGTGACCCTTTATGCTTGTCTTCCTAGACCTGTTTTACTGAGAGCCTTACTGATCCATGAGCCCACTTATCCTACCTTCCCAAGAACATTTGGTTTTTTGCTCTGCCACACACACGGTGTCATTTTTGCCTTCTTGAATATCACTCTTGTTTTCAAAGCTTAACTTATTAACTCAGAAGAGAAAACAAAAGACATGTTTTTCAGAACTAAGGGCAAATGTCTCTCATGAAGATGATATTTAAAAACATGGCCACATTCTCTGTGGACAAATCGCCAAAGTCTACCAGAGCCATCTGAATGCTAGAAGATGTTGGCAGTGGAATGGGGAAATCTATCCAATGTAATAGGACAGGACATTGGTCTTGGGGCATCTGCTTATCCACTTCGCAGCTCTCATTTTTCTCCTAATTGTGACTTTATTTAGGTCTTTCCAAAGTAAAGTACTGCTAGAATCTTCTGACACTAAACGACACTTTCTCAGTATAACTCAGTACAAAAAGGTGTTCTGAAATAAGTAATTTTGCTGGACTAATTTGCACTAAAATGGGAATGGTTGGGAATTCCCTTCATCCTCAGTGTTCATATTCTAAAAAGTGAATCTCAGAAAATCCATCAAATGTCTCCTTAGTAGATCATGAATCAAAGTGAGAGAAAAACTGTCAAGAACAGTGAAAAGATGGTTTCTGGAAATTTGCCTCATGGGATCAACTCCCCAAAGAATAGACCTTAATTGTTGTAGCTTCTGTTCCATCTTTCCACCACAGTTACTAAAACCGAAGGATTTTCCTAACTAGTGTTTGGTGTTGCCACATTGAGGGTGGCGGAGGGGCATCATGTGCAGGAAACAAGTCTCTAGGCAGCCAGCAAGAATCTCAAGCCCAGTGGCCATGAAGCCAGAAGCTGAAGCATGACACCTCTCTAAGCTGACTTTGTGCCACAGCTTCCTTAAGGAGAGGCTTCAGTGACAGAGGAGGGACATTGTCTGCAAAGGGATCTGGCATCTTGGGAAAGGGAATCCCTTACTAGAGGGCGTAGGCAGCTGGGGTTAGAAAGGTTAGATTTTTCATTCCTAAAAAGAAAAATAAAAACATTCGTGGACTATAAAATTAGGCACAACCCTTTGATACTAGGACCACAAATCAAATTCACCTGGTGCCTAAACATACAGGCTTTCTGTGTCCTGGGGCTATGTCCAGAGGTCTGACAGATGAGGCCGAGTTTCTTCCCACGAGTGGCTAAGGAGGCACCTCCCTCCCAGAAAGAGCCCAGATGCCATAGGGGCCAGTAGCCTGCCCTTCCCTCAGCAGCTTTCTCTGTGAGACTGGAAAACGGCTAGCTGGTGGATTTTAAGGGATCAAATCATTAGTTCTCTTAGAATCTCGTTTTAGATTTTAATTCTTAGTCTTGGAGCCAAATGAGAGAAGCAGAAATTTCTATCTGCGGCTGGAGGGATTCTGTTTCGGCACACTACAAAAGGCTCTGCTTGGGAGGCAGCTTTCCATGCATGAATCTAATTATTCCAGCTGGGCTTTACCAACACGTAGGCAATCAAAACCTACTTTCACTTGCTATTTTATTCTTTACTTACCAGTTCTATAAATACTATGATGGGTGTCCTTTTATATCAGGGTGGGGAGGGGATAGGAGCAGCAGATGCTTGAGACCATGGGTCATATACAGATGTGGGAATGGGGGAGGGTGGACAGGCCTGCCACCCTTACCACATTTCTGGTGAATATGGACTATCTCGCTGGTCTGCTGTAGTCTTTGGGTTCTCAAGTGTGGTCACCAGTCTCCCATCTGCCACAGGCGGATAGAGTAGATTCACCACTCTCCCTTTATTTGTGGGCTCACAAAACCACCATGATTTTCCAGTAAGGGTACCCAAGACTGGCAACGCAATGAACCAAACCACTGTGGAAAGTTCCAGATGGAGGTGAGTGAGGGCTGAAGTCAGACAGTTCCGGTCAAGGCTGGCACATGGAGAGACAGCATTTGAAATGTGTGAGTTGCTGGCCTCCGTGGTCTCCAGCTCTGACAGCTCATGGCTTGGTTGGTGACTTATGCTTGAGTTTGGGGCCCCAGTGGATAAGCCTGCATTAAGGCGGAGCTAGATCCTGACTCAGCATTGGGGTGAAGCTGATCAAGATTAGAGCTGTTGAAAAATGAACTGGGCACTTGTGGGGCGTGTCTGCAGAAAGAAAGAAAGGACTACCAGACCTGGAGAAGGTTAGGCTTGTTCTTTGTGGACCTCTGAGTGTCTAAAGGACAGAGCTGTGCTCCCTGAGACTTCTGTCTCCTTTCCTAGAAGGAAACAGTTCCTCTGTCTATAGGGACCAGAGATGCTCTGGCTAGAGTTTAGAGTGGGCTCAGAGGCTTGTGGGCCAGGATCAGTGCTGCAGTCTGGGTCTTGAGGATGGTGAAGGATAGTTTGGCAGACAATTGGGAATTGGTGTTAACTTGGGTGGTAAGTAAGAAAGGGCATTCTACGTGTGTTCTTGGAGAGAACACTAGGCTCCCAAAGCCTCCACCACCTGCCCTTTAGCCTTCTTATGAGTAGCCCAGCCTTCCCACATCCTCCTTTTCCTTCAGAAAACCCAGGATTCCTGCCTGCCATTCAGGTGAACCAGTGGCAACACCTCCCAGTGACACAGAAGTCAGCCTCTGTCTGGCCACTCTCGGCTGATCTAAATCTCAGGGTTTTACACATTGCTGCAGGAGAGGACCACAGCCCATCTTAGAGTATCTATTGCTGGGATGAACACCATGGTCAACACTCGGAGAGGAAAGACTTTATTTCACTGTATAATTTACAGTCCATCATGAAGGAAAGTCGAGGCAGGAACTCCAGGTAGGAATGGGGAGGCAGGAACTGAAGCAGAGGCCGTGAAGAAATGTTGTTTGCTGGCTTGCTCCCTAGGTCTTACTCATTCTGCTTTCTTATACAGCCCAGGGACACCTGCACAGAGGGGTCGTCACTTCCCACAGTGAGCAGGGCCCACCAACATCAATCATTAGTTAATAAAATGCCCCCACAGACTTGCCTAGAGGCTGGTCTGATGGAGGCATTTTCTCAATTAAGGTTCCTCTTCCCAGATAACTCTAGCTTGTGACAGGCTGACAAAATACTAATCAGGACAGACCTCAACCAGTAGTCTAGGCCCTCTAATACCTTCATTTAATCACAGAATCGCCATGGTGACCCTCAAACCCTTCCTGTCCTCCAGCCCCTTGATACCAGCTAACATATGGCCATTACTGTCTTGAGGGTGTCACTCTTAGGGAAAGTTGACAATCCCACACCCAAGAGCACCATACCCAATGAAGACAGGGTGAGGGAAAGGTACAACGTGCAGGCCCGTAGTCTCCTGGTCTCCACAGTACTGCAAAACAAAGGTGAGCTGGCAGGCAATTGTCTCAATCTTTTTTCCTTGTTGTAACTGAATAACTGAGACTAGGTAATGTATAAAAAAATAGAAGTGCATTTGGCTTGTGGTTCTGGGGACTTAAAAGACCAAGATCATGGTGTTAGCATCCAAAAAAATTCTCGCTGTCTCACAACATGGTAGAGGGATCAATGGCAGGATAACCAAGCCTGCCACTTCAGATCCCTCTTCCTCTTGTCATAAAGCCACCAATGCCGTCACAAGAGCTCCACCTTCAAGATCTTATGGATTAGTCACATATTTTTGTTACTGTGGCAAAAAAAAAAACTGACATAAACTTTCGTAGAGGAAGGCTTTCTTTAACCTCAAAGTGGCAAAGGTTTGAGTCCATAGTTAGTCAGTGCCATTGCTTTGAACTTGAGGTGGAGCAGAACATCATTGTGGAGAGGGGTTAGTGGGGGGAAATGCTCACACCATGGCAGCTGGGGAGCAGAAAAGAGAATGAAGAGACCTGTGACAAGATATATTCTTCCAGACACAGCTCAGTGGCCCACTTCCATCAACTAGAACCTACCTCCTAATAAGCCATTCAGCTTTCAATAGACCAATGGATTAATCTATTGATGAAGTTTGCATTCCCCAGAGCCAATCACTTCTGAATGCTGTTGTATCAAGAACCAAGCCTGCAGGTTGGTGACATAGCTCAATCAATAAATGGCTTTTTTTTGAAGACCTACTTCTTTTTTATTTTTATGGCTTATTTAACTTTTTATTTTATGTGCATTGGTGTGAAGGCGTCAGATCCCCCGGATCTGGATTTTCAGACAGTTGTGAGCTGCCATGTGGGTGCTGGGAATTGAACCCGGGTCCTCTGGAAGAGCAGTCAATGCTCTTAACC